>JASXSY010001593.1:0-182706 GCA_034509805.1 Sipha maydis | reverse complement strand
GATCGAGAGGATTTTTACCGTTGTAACATTTTCCAATCGTTGTAGGCAGATCTTTCCACCTGAACACAGTGACCGGGTAACATGTGTATTGAATCGTGACGAACCGTGGTCCATGTGTAGACGGTTATTGGTTCGTTTAAATATGTTTTGCAACTCGCACGCGGCCGATCGATTGTGGAAAGCAATATTACTAACGTACAGTGACCGTATGCGTTGCACGCGTTCACCGTCGCAGTGCAAGAAAAACTGTAGAGGACGGGATTCGAGGCAGATGATAATTTCACGTGTTCGTCTACTCGTGTGTCTCCTTTTTTTTTTTTTTTATTATTTGTTTTTTCCTTTTTTTTTTTACGAAAATCGGGCGACGCCAGACGGAACTTTGCGCACGCGCGTACATACACCTATTACGATGCGTATAATATACTCATCGAGCCGGAACGGTTAAGGATAATAGGACGCGGGGCCGAACGGCTTTCATGCGAACGTTATACATTTATAATATAACCGTACGTACGAGCATATATAATATCATGCCAACGTCACCTTATTCGTCGCACGAGCACGATCCATCACGACGGTTTGACAATAAATTACCGAAGGCCGCTCGCGCGTGCACAATAATAATATTTAGACGGCGCAGCACGTAGTCGATCGATTCTCGTGAATTATTGTTGATACGCGTTTTGGTTTTGATTTTTTTTTTTTTTTTATTAGAAACGCTCGTAAACCCGTAAAAGGCCAACACAAATGATGGTTTCTGCGTACGTGTTTTTTACATACTTCGATACGACAGGATCAGTGCGCAAGACCTATGGTTACGGACTTGTTCAGGAATTTGAAAAAATATCGATAACATGCGAGGAGTACGTAATGGTTGAGCGTTTGTCGAAACTCAATTGAACGATTTGAAAAACTACCGACTCTGTGAAATCTTTCGTTCGCGTTCCGTCGTCAATTTTATGTTTATTATACCCGATTGATGTTTAAGATCATACGACAATACTCCGCGGGTGTGATCGAAGAATTATAGCAATTGCAGTGCGGGTTTCACGCGAAGAGATTAGTGGCTTACAAAACCTTGTCACCGGTCCGTCCCCACGTAATACGATTATTTTCTCGGTTTAAGACAAGTCACGTCTCTTCTCACGCCGCTTTCCGACTACTCGTTTCTTTCGAGTCCGGGGGTCCGACGAGTAATCTCCGTGTGTTGAAAATCATAAAACTATCGATAATCCCACGAGTGACACGGAGGATTGACCAATGCGATCCAATTACTATGTTAACTCTAACGGACAGCTAATTGTGTCGGACGGTCGATGCGCGATCTATGATTTTACAGTATTATTCGAAATCGATCGGGAACAAAGCGATGAGAGCGTTTTTTGTTTTTCAATCTTTTTCTATTACTCTTTTCAGTTCCGATCGGTTGAGTTCCGCCACGACGTGTGCAGCAGCTATATGCGGAGTAGTCGTGTGCGTACATACGTGTACGTCTACGCTGCGCGCGGTCTTCTGCGGCCTCTAACGCCACCGCCGCCGACGCGCGTTTTGGTCGGCCGTCAATCGCAGCGCACATCACGTTCGTACGTTTACATAATAGTGCAGTGTAGGTGGTGCTCGCACGTTCATACGCAGTACTTGCGGGTGCGTTGTTCGGTTTGTGCGATGAAAAAAAATAACGGAAAAAAAAAAAAAAAACGTCGTGTACGCGAGCAGTGCCGTGCCGTTCCGTTTCCCGTTTTTACGGTCGTCGTTGAGCACACGATTGCAATGCTGAGCGATTCGATTTGAATTCGTTTAATTTGTCGGTCACGACTTACCGTTTTAGAAATATCGCGGACGTTCATCTGTATCGCAGCCGAGGGCGACGAAGGACGAGACGGCGCGCGGCACGTCCTTTATATTGTGCCGCGCACTGCCTACTGGTGCGGCTACGACGCACGCGTTTCTCGCACTTTCGACGGTCCGCCTGTGCACGTACGATCAGACGTTTCGTCCGGCGATCGCGTGCCGAGATCCTTTGTCGCGCGCAGTTTTCATCCGTTCACGACGTTCCGACGACCCCTTTACATGGCCGCCGACGGATCGAATGCGCGTACGATTCCGGTCGAAACACCGGTAACAACCGAGATGCAATTTACGGCGTAGCGTGCCCATGCGCGGCTCGATTGTATTCAAATCGCATTACGGGCGCGACGAGGTCCGTCTGAGACGCGCTCCGTAAGCACAACGTCCCCCCGAGGTACCGCAACGATAGGAATAGTACCAGTGCCGGTTCAGCGATATCGTCTTGAATGCACTTCTTGGCCGTCAACGAGCCGTAAACAAGGACGGCCTCGAATTCTGGGCTACGAGATTTTCCGGCGATCGTTCGATATCGTCCTCGTCCGTCGTGTTGCGAATCAAAGACGCTCTCGTACAGGCGATCGTCCTCCGGAATGCAAAACGTACCGCGTACGCGTAGCATCACGGCCAATTTCACCTGCGGTCATTCTCATGACGCATTTAATTACGTTTGACCTGCATTTTTTTTTTTATAAATACGGAATTGATCGTTGTGGTGTTCATCTATGTGCGTTCTTAAAACAAAGCGGAAGATTTCCTTTTTTTTTTTTATCGATGGATAGTCATATCTTACAAGAACTGAAAAACTACTCGGAAATATAAAAAATCTATTCGAAAGTTTAATAACGATAAGTTGCATTGATAACATTTTATTTTAAATTTTCAAGCGACCGATTTTATTCCTGCGCTATAAAGTGACGAATGTTGAAGGATAAAACGAACGTACGCCCGAAGCGAAAAATTAATTATAAAAACATAGGTTATTATTTGTCGAGAGTGCCAACTGTTTACTTATTATTATTTTAATTTGTGTCATTGATTTTTGTGAAAGTCAAAATCATTAAGCCATTTAGTTATGGCTGGAATTCGTTGGCGCATATACGTATACAATAATAATAATAATAATAAGAATATACTAATCAGTATAGCTTGAAGTCACATTTCGCACAGTCCTTTCCCTTCACAAACCGACTGCGGTCTTGATGAAAATAATGCAAATTTACACATGTATTAAACTACGTGTTCATATAAATACATTCCTATCGTACGTTTTATATGTATTATATATATATATATGTACAATATTTAAATACCGATGCAAATAATGTAATGTAAGAGGTTAATGTATTTTCTTAGAACATGTAGTCCTTCGTCTTTTGCACTCGTTTCAATATGTAATAAAGAGTTTGTAGTCAAAACTCACAATGTCCCTTGTTCAAATCGAATTCGTTTACGACTTCCGCGTATAAGATACTCGGCAAATAATTTACATAACTTACGGCCTTTATATATATATTTATAATTATATTATATTTTGATCGCGAAAGACAATTATTATTTTTCGAAATATCAATAATTTACATAAGTGTATTATACGATTAACAATCACGGTGAACCGTTTAAGCGAACCACTTAATACGTTTCCAAATAGTTATAAGTGCGACGTGGCCATTAGAAAATATTTTATGTTACACATAGTGAAATCGACACATAAATATGTTTATTTTGCTCAAAATTATTTTCTTATGACACTTCATAGTAACTTAAGTATAGAATATTACTTTAAAGCAGGGGTCGCCAACCTTTGCAAACAAGTGAGCTACCTTTGAAATTTTAAGTCCCTGGTGATCGACCTCCAGGAGAACTTAGGTCTTTATTTAGGTGTAGAAAGAGATTTGTTTTATGAGCAAAAAAAAAAAAAAAAACCAAGTCTACACTCCAAAGAACAAATATTTATTGTTTCTTCATGATAACAATAATGTGATTTTATAACTTTATAAATGTGATAACTGGCATTAGTTTTCTGCAAGTTTGAGAGAATTCAGGGAAATTCCTAGGATACAATATGGCAATCCACATTATCACGCGATCAACAGTGGTAAAATTAATTTTTACAACGATCGACCTTTATTCCTTAAAAGATCGACCTGTCGATCGCGATCGACTGGTTGGCGATCCCTGCTTTAAAGTCTCGTTTGACTTTCTCGTTGCATATACACAATTGGCGCCACGTAAAGAGACCACTGGTGTAGCGACGAATTCTAGAGACAATGATTAATGGTCTATATTGTGATATTGTGAAATCTGGTCTCGATATGAAATGTATTCTATTATAACGTAACGATTCTAAGACTGAACTTGCTCGTTTTAGATAACGATTCCGATAATTCCTATACATAGTTAATATACGTGGATATATTTATACATTTATGTTCAGCTAAATGTAACTATTTATATATGATGTGAAGATATAGGTAAACGAAATATTATAGATAAGTAAATATAAATATTAAAATATTAAACGTAAACAGTTTCACTAATGTGCTAATATAATTTCAATTACGTCACGTAATTAGTGAATTATATTGTCTAAGTAATTTTATGTTAATTCGAACTAAAACTATGTGTATTAAATTCAGTAAACTGTTCACTAAATATAAATTATTTTATAGTTTTATTTTTTAAGTTCGTACATAGTTGTTTACAGCATTAAAATTACCATAAAAAAAAAGGTAATGAATACAATTTCCCAACAATCGTAAAATACGAACATGTATTACCGTCGTGGCGTGCGTATGCCGTATAATAATCCAAAACGTTTTTTTTTTTTTTTTTCTGTTATATCACTGCCAACTACAGAATACGAAACTTGTAACATTTATTTAATTGAGTATTAAAATCTTATATTCTTTTGGGAAAGAATTTATAAAAACTTTATGAGAAAACCGATCTTCTAGCAGAGTGGCCTAAATGTCTTGAACACACGGACAATTCGTAACTATTGGCACAAATTGGATGGAACGCGCGGTGCGTATTTATTTACACAGGACACTGATTCGAAACAAAATATAGTTTTTGTTCCACGCGAACGAAAAAAAAAACCCGTTGGAATTTTCGAAAGTAAACCGATCGGACGATATCCATCCCTCTTCAGATGTCTGTCTTTCCTTAACGCGTAATACTGCCCTCTCTTACACCGTTTGTCTCTTTCTGTTCGTCGGTTTCTCCGTCACACGTCTTGGACACAATCACCGCCTCCACTTTGCGAAATATTTATATAATGATCACTTGATTTCCAGCCATCAACAGGAATAATTAACGTTTGTAAACAATTAAAACGATGCAACGACGACAGCACAGCAGATCATTCGTTTTATGATTAACGCGTTGAACCGCGCAATATACGGTGTGTGTGTGTGTGTGTGTGTGTCAATGCTCCTCGTATACTGTAGAGACTACGTACTACGAGTTTGATGCAAGAAGGTGGAGGTAGAGGGGAAACGGTACCTATAAGTATTTTACTGTTCCAATTAAACGCGTAAAATCAAACATCAATTAGTAGAGTGCGCAATACTTTGCGATTTATACACGTGCACAGATACTATATGAAGTCATTACGAGTAAAACAATTATTGTTGCAGACAGTGATGATATGCCGGTAGCTGTTTCATCAACTTTTCTGGAATCTTCGTGTACCGCTTGTTTCACTGCGATGAACTCTGCGATCGGGCGAAGGAAAGGACGGACGGTTACGTGTTCGTACGAAGTCTCTTTGAAAAAGCGATTTTCGGAAATAACGCGTTCGCCCTCTGACCAGAAATATGCAGTAGTGAACGCAGGGTAAGAACTCATTTCATTTGTCCGTGTTCAAAACGACGGCAAATATTTATGTAGACGTTTATAATAACGTTCGTTATACGCAATTTCTAACTTGTATTATGTGAAAAACGAGACCCGCGTTCTTTCGGATTAAAAACAAAAACAAATAAATTTACTCCTTCAGCAACAGTCGTCCGACGTACGATTCTAACTAATCTTGTCTTGTCTATTCTAACTGTCTTGTCACCTTAAATATTTATCTCTCCTCCACATGATAGATACAGATACAAATTAAAATGTATACTTGAAAAAAAAAATTAGCCCCTTCCACAAATAAAACACTAGTTGCGCCTATAGTATGTCGTGATATGACGACTCGATTATCGACGCGCATCACTACAATTATTTTTCGTTTTTCTTCTATTCTTGCGCGATGTACCGAGTACACGGAGCCCTTAAAACGCACTGCGGCGGTTGTGCGACAAGAGAACGAGACGTTTTCGGACCGATGTAGTCTCCTTATTCGTCGAACATTGGTCCGGCCCGCTAGACGATCGTTCGACGCCCGTTCCATATGTATTACGTTGTTATTGTTGTGCGAATACGTACATTCCCCGTACGTTGCGGCGAATCATAAAAAAAAAAAAATGATGAGCATCTCCTCGACCCGATTTCACCGCCGTTAATAACGTTATCAACATTAGAAATTTAATTTCCGAACGCGTACGCGGATAGATAAATCAATACGTTCCCGTCGACAGACAGCCCTCTCCGGATTCCGTTATAACGATGCGCGCCGAGACACTGTGTACGGTGTTACTCGCGAACACCCACGCGGAATATATCGTCGCGTAACCGTTAATACGATTTCGACTGTTATTGTAAATTTTTATTGTTATCATGCTGCAATTGGATCTCGATCGAATGCGGATGAGAGGGGTGGGGATGAGGGAAATCATCGTCTAGACGGATTGATTTATAACAAAGGATTGGTCGAACTGTTTACACTATCGGCACACTGGTTACACCGGTCAACACTTCATCTTTTAAGGAGCTGTAACGATATAATAACGCGGAGTAAAAAAAAAAAAAGAAAAAAAGACGATTAAAAAGGAAAGTCGTCGTCGTTGTCGTCAGCGTCTCGTGCGAAAGAAAACATTGTAGAAGAGATGCGGCGCAATGATGGTTATGATGTGACGATCGGGTTGTTAGTGATAGTTGTATTTTATTTTTTCAATTTTAATTAAACGAAGATTTGTGTGCGACTACGGTGGTTGCGTGTAATATTATTGTGTTAGCGGATAACCGTCCGCAGTAGCGTATTTTAAATTTGTTTGCGGGGGAGGGGTTTATTATCGTTTATCCAATAAACAAGTGTTTTTATAATACAATAAAACTACGCGTAAGGAATAAATTAATAACTATATTATTCTGATGTTGTAATAGTTACAGATGAAGAATTATTTGCAACCACATGAACTATATGAACTAACGTTCTCTTTCTCTGTATAATTTCGTAGCAAGTCATTCATGGCTTTTGACATTTTTTTCCTCTTGAGGAGAATCGAGACTCTAGAACCCCTTCCCACCTCCAGAATTACACCATTGACCGTCTGATCATTGTTGTCGTGAAAATGTCGCACGGAAGTCGGAAAAATGGATCGGACCACGAAGTCAATCGACCAGCGAGCGCTGCGCGCGTTGTTGCACGGGATTCTGTGCTGCACCCGCATTAATCAGAGAACTCTCAAAAAAAAGCGTCTCCTATGTAAGGTACGTGCAGGTCTACGTGTGTACACGTTAATGTACGATTGAAGCGTATACCACGGCGGATAAGGCGTACGTACGAATTGAAATCGGAAAATCGATTCGCCGAAATCGGACACGGCTTGTCATCGATTTGCGGCCGATAATTTACTATGCGCACAAATAAAATACAGAACGTACGCAGGTATAAAACCTATTACGAGATGGTGATCGCAACGTTATCGCGTTATAATTAAGCCGCAGACGTTGATGCCTTGTAGAAAAAAAATATATATGAAATCACTTATTTATAATGCTGCAAAATTTACGTAGAAAAAAAAAATAATAATAACGTGTGAAAGCGAAATAAAAACCCATTACCAGTGTGTTTAGCAGGACATCCTTACAATTAGAATGTATCAAGTATTGCATAATTCGTTTTTAATCAGAACGCTAATCATATAGTCGATGGTTTTCGAATAGAAAATCAATACGATTGAATTGATTAAAAAAACATTAAAACGATTTAACATGTATGAGCTGCTGTGCGAAGAAGTATATGCGCGAAGTTCAAGAGGTTAACTCACACGAAATGTATTCAAAATAACGTGTTATCTCACGTGCGTGGCAGTCGTTTCGCGCTTCTATAACACCGTGGAGTCGTTTTCAATTTAATAATTATAATATTATGCGGAAGGTTTTATTTCTGAAACGCTAAAGATCGTAACCGTCTAAAGATGACGGCTGGTGTATTACCGGAATCACCCGCGCGTGAAATCGTCGTTATCGCGCATCGGACAACGTTCGACAGTAAAAATAATAACGATAACAATAATAATGTGTCCGACGGTGAAGAAATGTATGTTTCAAGAGTGCACCTTACGCGGTGTAATAAAATAGAAGACGATCGAGCGGATAATGCGCGCGTGATTTGCACATCTACTATGCACGCGCGCATTGTGTCGAAAACCTGTGATTTATGCAAAACAAACCGTACTGTGGCAGCGGCAACAGCGCAATACAACGTGTGTGTGTGTGTGTGTAATATGTTTATGCGTTTCCCACGCAATATAGTCTCGTAATCACTCAATCAATCAAACATCACATATTACATTGTACGTACACGCGTGCGCTCATCGGAGACGATCGGACGGAGAACGTTCACCGCGAGGCCGATCTACAGCCATAATTATTTCTCTGCATATCTTAATTAATATTTATCATTGTCGCGTGGAAGGGGGGGAATGAAAAAAGGTGATGAATTCCCCTTGACGGCATATGGAGCAGATCCGCGGATAACATTATTCTTCCGTGTTAGATTATTTTTTATTTTTAACAAACACAATAATATGTATATGTGTACGCGTTCGATACGTTTCAACGTGATGCACGTGCATCACATGCATAATACAACAAATCGCGTCCAGAGGAACACGCGGATTGAATAGAGATACAACGTAATATAATAATATAATTTTATAACAACCGCGGCGAATGTACACCGATCATCGTATCAGTATACCGCGGCGGCCGAAGTGTTTTTTGATCTAACGATAAAAAACACAATCTCAAACATTAATAATAAAACCATCTGTTGCATAATAATCATCACCACGTCATTACGTTGCATTTGTCATGGGGCTGATCGCGAAGACGGTGCACCGCGATCACAAGGCATCATGTAAAACGGTTTTCCGTAGAACTTTTAAAATTCCTAATACAATTATCTTCAGGAATCAAAATAGTACGAAGTCCTTCGTCCTGAAGCGAAGTTTTGCGCGTACGATATGGAGAACGGATGACAATAATTAATACGAAACGTAGGAAAACATAAACGTTTTTCGTCATTTCGCAAAGGCGAGGTGTTGAAAACAATAGGAAATACCGTAATAAGTTCCCTAACTCCTAGTGCAGTGCAGTATTTCGTACACGCCACTCAAAGGCTTGGCGTATGAAGCAAATATTTTACGATATTTCTTGATTATCGATTTCCAGATCGTCAAACGAGTAAATATCGATATCTGCGGTAAAAGCTTATTTAGTTTTCCCTCCGGAGACTGCGATAACGAGTACTGCACAAAAAGATAATTTAACAAGGCCCCACAGGATTTACACTTTATACACTTTATAGCTCTATGGTCGCTTTACTCTCAAAAAACTGATCACGATAACGAGTACTGGACGAGAGAAAAGTACAGAATTGCCTTGTAGTGACCTTAAACAAAAGTAAACGCCACAATACACACGCCTAAGTTAAGATACATAAAAAAAAATGTATTCATAAATATTTAAAATATAAAAGCAAGTAAGTTTAGTTTAATAATACTGGAATATAACAAATCCTCGGTCATACGATAAAACAAACGATCAGTTCTTAACCGAAAACTGATCGTTAGCCACGGCACCCGGTGACTGACCGTTTCACTCGTCGTTTCCGACGCCTTAATTTGTCTTTGAAATTCGGTCGACTCGGCCCTCGTACGGAATAACGGCTTTGGGGTATGATATTTGAAAAACGTCCGTGCGCACAACAAGCAATTTTCCGTAGTTGTCGCCGAGGACGGAAACTCGCGTCCCAAAAACGTGTGAGCGCGGCGGGCTTGTCGTCCGGTATATAAGAGAACTGAATACATTACCATGTCGAACGGACTCAAAAGACCTGTAATTGAACGCGCAAGCGTTATAATGCCTTGCAAATTTATGCGCCACCGTCGAAGGGATACGAAGGCGGCCAGGGGTGGGCTCGGGCGTGCGAGTGGGCACGCGGGATCGCCGGACCTTTGACGTGCAAATGATTATCATTGTAAACGCGCGTCGGACACGCGGCCGCCGTTAGTGGTGTCGCGCTCGTACCACGACGACGCGTCTCTCTCCTGGGACCCGTGCCATCCGCCGACGGATAATTGTGTATAATGATAATAATAATACTATAGGGTCGGGAAAGTTACGCGCAGCCACGTACAGAGTCCTCGGGGCGGACCGAGACGAGCACGGAATTTCTTTTATCTCACTAGCTGGTGTGCGACCGATACAAGCGCCGCGTTAAATGTATTGCACTTATGACGGTATGGGGACGTGCTGTTGTGTTATTCGGTCGCGTACGACTCGTCACGTCCCGGCCGTCGTCGGTGTTGCGATCGTAAACAGAAAATAAAAAAAAAAAATAAAAACACATTTGACACTTCGACTTGCCCGAGGAGGTCGGGCCGAACGTCGCGTGGTGTTTGGTCGTCGTCGGTCAAGACGAACTCGAAGCGGGTATTACGACCGAAAACAGGAGTGACGATCGGGCGGTAAGAGACGGACGTGTACAAGTGCGCAGCCCGGCAGGTGTTAAGACGTTGGAAACGAAAGCGATAGTGACGCTTGTTCCGGCAACCGTTGAGGATATGACTATGGCACGCATCTTAGCGGAGGCGTTTCGTGGGACCGCGCGGAAAAAAGCCGTTGTTACCGCCGTGAATCCGCAAAACTGCCATGCATCCGATCAGACGACGGTTGCCGACGCACGCCAACACGCAGGTGCACAGCACGACGCATGCGACGGACGAAAAAAGAGCGTGAACGCCGATTCGTAAGACGAGACCGGATCTCAGAACCGACCGACACACGCAGTACATCTTACGGAACACTTAAAATGATGACAGCAATACACCGATTTACAGTTCGAACGTTGGCCGTTTCGAGATTAACGTTTCCGACGCTCGACCGTTTACGCGGATCTGTGACACCGTGTAATCCGTACGGTTATGTAGCGGGACCTTAACAGAAGTTACGGACTACTATTGGATCGGTGAAACGCTGAATCAGTCGCATTTGGTCGCGTGAACGTAAACGTTTTCGTACTACTTGCGAGAATGCTATCATAACCAAACTCGTACCCTTCACCTAGTTTTCTTTGTTATTTATTTATTTTTTATCGATCGTTGGCGGACGAATCGTGTAGAACAGCGGCGCGCAACCTTTTTTGATCCACGACCCTCAAATTAATTTTTTTCGCATTGACGACCCCCCACCCCTTTCCTATCGAAATTGTGTAAGTGTATAATATATGATTACCCAATGTATACAAAAATTGTATTCATATAAATTGAACCGTTTTGTTTTTGACCATTTTTTTTTTAATTTAATTAATACAAAATATAAAAATAAAAATAAGAAATACAAAATTAAAGTTTTACAAATTCTAAAATCTAAATATAAAAGTTATTTAAAACAATTGTATACAACCTTCATGTACAAAATAATATATATAATAAATAATTTTTTTCATTTGGTGTTAAATTATTGGCGATCCTCTAAGAAAATATGGCAACCCCCTTAGGGATCACGACCTCTAGGTTGCGCACCACTGGTGTAGAATACGAGCAATAGCAACATTTATGTTTCGTTTCTATATTCTGTTTCAATAGTTACTTTTTGAAATATTTACTTACGTTTTGAGTATCATGTGTTAATAAAAACCATAAATGTTTCAAAAACGATTCGATCGTTTTGTTTTAATCTCAAATTGCTTTACATGTCGACTATAATGTGACTTTGTGGATCACATTTTATAATATTATAGTCCGTATTTCGCCATTGATCTTATAATTTAGTAACGAATAAGATGACGCTAATGTGGCGCCTATGATGTTGACGAGTAATATTATTTTTTGCATACGGTAGTGTATGTATTATAATGAGTTTTGTCAACCTTCGAAAAGTTCTAAATTATATTTGAAGGTCACTCGGCAGGTTTATATTTAGAATCAGAACCGACCGTAAATATTATTAAGATTCATGTGTAATGTGTACTGTAATTTTTTAACATACGTATAAAGTAAACCACGAACCGGTATGGACTTGCAAATTAATATTAAAAAATCCACGAAGATTATTTTCAAGAATTAGTAGAAACTATTCCACATCTTCGGGTTAATCGTTCGGGTTAGATGTAAAGATAAACTTAAAGAGTGAGAAATCTGAATTGGTATTATAACGATTGGTCACCCCCGACCACGTTGCAGTGTAATAGGTAACACACAATTAAATGTACGCGAATCTTAAGCAGTTTATTCAACTAACATCTGTTGACATGCTAAACACACTGCCAAGAGTGTTGACTCGTGGGATTACCTGATGGGCAAATATTTAAAATTAGTGAATAATAAAAATAATAATAAACATTAAAATGTGAAAAAACGAAAAATCTAACGAGACACGCCATTGATAATTTCCGAACACACACTGACTACAGCGTTACGGTGTCGATAATAAAATATAATAATAATAATTAGAATATTTCTCTAAAAATCAAGCGTTGAAAAAAAGTTTTTTTTTTTTAAACTGTAAAATGCAAAGTCCACGATAATATAAAATAAATACAGTATAAATAATTAGAAGTTTATCGCTATAATTCATGATCCAGTACGAATATTTAAGTACAGTATCTTTTTTCTATATATATATTAGTAGTTAACCTACATTGCGATCAATAGTATTTCGTTTACAATGTATTTTGCAAAACGTTTAATGTTTTTAAATAAAACTATTTTATAACATTACATAATAAGTACTTATAAAAGAAAAAAATTATAATTAATTGAATTTTTAATGAATGAAAATTCATAGTATTGAAAACCAATTTTAAAATTTTACAATTTTTACATCGTATTATAATGCAAATTAAATAATTCATTACTCAAATAATCAAAAAAGTAAATTCATTGGTTATATTTAGCATATTTAGGGAACGGATTTATATGCTCAAAAAATCCTTAAAATATGCTATCAATGTTGAATCGCCCCATTGTTTGAGTTTGTTTCTCATAAGTTTCAAAGAGCCACTTATTTAAATTCATAACATAAAATAAACAAGAAAATGTTTACAACGCATGTTTTGATTGAGTGAAATTAATGAACTTAACATACAATCTGGAAATATTTATAAATTATTTTAATCCTGTTTAATTTGACTTACAAAATAATAAATAAATATTTTTTGAAGTTTTAAAAATATTAATAACATTATGTAATGGAAAAAACATACTTATTTTAATAATATTTAAAGGTGTACGTAAAATTTTCGCGTAAATTATATAATAATTTTTACTACGTACTCGTATTAAAAATTGTTCTCTAAAATCAGATATATAGGCAATATTGCAAATAATTCATTTTGAAATAATTCTTCACGAACATATATACTCATGATGTCACTTTATCTTTGGCAATAACGATCGATCTTCATTTCATTTATATTATTTAACCGTGAACGTGAAAATATAAGGTAAAACAAACGTATGTACAATAAATAAAAATATGTAGGTACTACAAAACTACAAATATGCATTAAATATGCAAAGTAATGTAAAAACGTTGAAATATGCAATATACAATTAAGGTTATTTTAATAATAATGATCTAAATCGGGGACAATTATAATCAGATTTAAAAAAAAATGTATTCCAATATATATATGCATTTGCATATAAATCCGTTCTCTATTCATATTGTATAAATATATATATGTATCATTATTGTATTGCAAAAACTGCACTCAAATATTTGCACTAGATCAATGGGCTACGGTGACTGACTTTCTAATTAATTAACATTATAATATACTGCAGTATAATTCATGATATTGTATCTTTATCGCGTATTATTACAATATTCGCGTGTCCATGAACAATTCCCGTCGTATGGATTTTCTCGGTTTCCTCGACCGTGCATTTGTTGTAATGTTTGAAATAATAATCAATAACAGCTTATACGAACATGTTTTAATTATTCGGGTTCCCAGATTAATGTAATCACTCGATCCGGAATCGTAGCGTCAACGTGATACTGAGCAATATGATACAATGGCGTGAGGAGTACAGTACCTAATATAAAATTATTCGTTGCGTTTTCACAACAGTTTCGCAACACGTAAACGATTTCGATATTACCTGCCCGTGTAAATATGTTGCATCTTTGTTCGTGCCATCACGCGGGTCGTCCGAAAAAGGATTCGGTTGATTGGAGATCCGGCGCCGGTTCACGGTGAACACCGCGATTGCGAAAATCTTCTTAGTCGTCCCGCCGGAAAAAACAATCAAATGTGTCGTAATACGTAAGGTGCACGACGTTTTTCGGATACACGATTCTCGACAAACGGTTTGAAAACGTAAACCTAATCCGTAATTATCAACCGCCTATTTTCGCGATTATTTTCGGTCCTCTTAACGGACATGAAGCCGTTCGTAACCGAAGACTTTATCGTGAGTTCAATTCGTTTGACATTCGTACGTAAACCCTTTTATTTTTGCGTAACGTTTTGAACACACGACCTCGTTAGGTGAGTTGAATTGTTCACCCGTTTTTCCGTGTCGTGTCGGCTTTATGAGCGAAATCGTAACAAAAAAAAAAAAACGCGTGGTAGCCCGCGTTGTACGTGTACGCGTGCGTTCGGCCACCAAAACGAAATCCGTGTACGTACACCGAACAGCGGCAATGTTTTTCGAAAACGCGGTTAAAATATCATTCGAGAAAACAATATGCGCGCGTGGCATCGCGCCAAGTGCATTTTTTTCTCTCTCTTTCCCCACACGTTCGTCTCTTCAGATATCCGGACCGGTGTTTGCGGTACGCAACTTCATATTATTATACGACCGTACCCACCCGGTACTTACAATAATTTATTACGCGCATGCACAGCATTAGTCGGCATGTGCACGTACACCGGTAAAACGCTGAATTTAATTATTTCGATCATTATAATTATTGCGCTATTATTGTAATGTTACACGCACGCACGCGGACGGCCGGTCGGTTATGATGAAATCGGTTATTATAATGTATGTAGATATAGGCGAACGCGTGTTTCCGAAACGTACACGGGTATTAATGTACGCAGAAAACGCGCGCGCGACGTCCCGAGCGAAAAATGTATATTTATATCCGTGGACGTATAAGAGCGTGTGCGCGAGCCGTAAATAAATAATAATGCACCTCATCGAGAATCGAAAGAAAAGAATGATGAAGAGAAAAAAAAAAAACCAAATAACTGAATAAAAATATGCGAGAAAAAATCAAAAAAAATCGAAAGACCCGAGCAGTTCGATGTGTTTATACGCGCGACCGGTGTATTTTTCATGGTTTTTTATTGCTACTCGCCGCGACCGTATTTAATCCGAAACAATCGCGGGCTCCGATCGTCGTCATTAACGACGTTTTGGAACGCGTCCTACTGAAAAATGTAAAAAAAAATAAAAAAACCGTACACCGCGCGCACCGCCCGGCTAGTGGTGATCTCAAAACTCGCGGTCGCGGTGGTCGGTCGCCGTCACACCTATAACGATAATGCGCGGAGCCGTAATGAAATGCGCGGAACGACGCGCTGTTATTTTTTGAACGGACGCGAGATAAGATCTGCTCGCGCGCGCGTAGCGTTCAGGAGGAATCGAGAATACGAAGTAAATAAAATAGATAAATAAATAAATAATATGATTTTCACGTTGTGATCTTGATCGAACGAATCCGACGCGGGGTGTACACGGGACTGCGCGCGGTCAGCGTGTGCAATATCGTACATCGTTCATCGTTTCGGTTGCGCGGGCGCCACGGCCAATTGCGACCGGGAGTACACCCCCGGGGGACGGGAGGCGACTACTGTTCCCCCGTACCGAGGGGGGGGCACTAACGTTTGTTCCGATTTTTCGTACCGATGATGACGACGGTGAAGCGGTGCCGGAAACGTGTAGGTCAACCGGGCGTGCGTGTGTAGGAAGTAGTAGGTAAGGGCGAGAAGAGCAGGACGCGCAGGACGACGGCGGCTGCTGCGGTAGAAATCCGATAGGACGCACGGTGCATCGTTTCAAACGTACGGTCGATACGTGTTGATGTACGGAGATCGTTCTCGACTTTTCGGAACGCTGTCGCACAGTACACGGAGAACCGACAAGAATTCGGAATCTTGACCGTTGGATAACGAAACCGATATTAATCGTTTTCGCGGGCCGATTTCGATACGGAACGCGGCTAACGAGATGGTTCCGACGTGGAAAATTGTCCGAAAAAAAAAATAACAAATTGAATTTCGACGGAGAAGTGTATCGTCAGTTTACCGTCAGAACCCCACGGGGTTATTTGTACACGTACGCAAATGGTTAATTTCTCTCGTCTCGATTAGGTAAATACTTAATAACAAGTTTTATCGCGCCTGTTATCCTACACATTAAACGAATAATAACCGTTTTACTCGGTCGTAGAATTATACGATATGGAGTTCACCGTTTATTATTATAACGAGTGCTTCAACACATTTATCAATACGTCGTACACTGTTGGTAACTGATTATTTATGATGTCGTTGTTCGCGTTCTGATAGTTGGAAATAAAATGCATGGCTAAGTACGTTTTCGACTCGTTACTCTTCGTTTTCGCATGAGCTCCTTTGAGAAAATCTCAAATACACCGTACTGTGCCGGCGAAATAGGAAATACTGGGTTTTATTCAGTTTTTTTTTTTTTTTTATTGTAATCGGTTACGACGTATTATGATTACGTTTTATATCGGAGGGTCACTGCCATGTTATGATATTATTATATTATGATAGTGCAGTGGCCTTTCAAAATGAAAAAATTGAATTCTATTTGCGCATATACGTAAATATTATACGTGTGTTATATATTATTTATGAAAATATACACTCATTTGCGGGCAACGGGCAGAATGTCGACTTGGCGAAGGAGAAAATAATGATATTCGCTACGCGAGTATAGGGCGTTCTTATTTTTATTTATTTTTTCCTTTTCCTTTTTTTTTTTTTTTTTTTTTTTTTTTATTATCCCGCTTGGTCCGTACGCGCGAGGGCGTGTTAGGATAAAGGATTTTATGGCGCAATAAAACGTTACGTACTTGTATTTATTTTTTATTTATTTAGTTTTTTTTTTTTTTTGTATCGGAACTTTATACTATAGTGTATTGCTGCCCCGTTATCTTTCCCTTTCTCTCTTTAGGATTTCGTTTGCGGGGACTATAGTAAGTGGACGCTACGGGGTGTTTTTTAATATATCAGAAAGCCAATTTCCAATCGCACTCCGCACATCGGTAAATCGTCGATAAGCTGCTCCGCGGTATAATGCAGTATTCATATTTATAAACCCACCGGACGTACGCGTGGCGGTTAACGGCGTTCCGTGATACTTACAAGGAGTATGTTTCGTATATTACGACGGCATGCATCCATACCGCGCTAATTCTGTACACGTCAACTTCGGTAAATTATGTTTATTGTAAAGCAATCAATTTTACTCGGTGTACGAACGTTGCGTTGCGTTTGGAATCGTATTGGTCTTTTGCTTCTTCGAAATTATGGAATATCATTGTGCTCACAACAATTTCGTTGTTCCGAGTTATGTGTTTTTATAATTGCGGAAAATGTCGTAATCGTGTTGAAAATCAAACTTTCTAAAATATCTCTAGGATTAATGGTCATCGCCGCTCCGGTCGTGAATGGAGTTGTCTTGTTCTCGCTTAATACGGCAGCGTTGTTGTATTTTTGTGTAATTAATTCAGTAACTGGGTCGTTGTGTACCTCCTCCGCAGCGGGCGGCCACGAATCGTTTAGGTGTATTCGCTATTATATTATTACAGTGCGGTAATTTTGGTTTAAGTCATTTTTTTTTTTTTTTCTCTCATTTTTACCGTGAGAATTCCGACCGCGTCTCACCGATTACAAGAGTTGCACACGCATATATTTATGTATCCATATTATAACCTTTCTCTCCCTCTCTCCCGCCACGTTCGCTCCAAGTCCATTAAATTATTATTTATCTCGTTTGAAATGTGAAAAACACCCCCTCCCCTTTCCCGTCAATCCATCCTCGCTTCCATACCGCTACTATCATACTGGTTTGGTTTGGTCCGCGCGTCCGGTACATATATTTTAAAAACGGCGGCGGTGTATTGACCTGCGATCTTTGCACATTGCACACGCACACATGCGCGCGCACACAAACTAAACGATTGACAGTTTTTATAATGACTAAATCAAAACGAAAACGGAAAAAAATACGCGTGCGCCGACCGCGTCGCCTCCTCCCGACGTGCACGCGAGTATGCAAAACGTTCGAACGCGTCGGATCGGTCGTCGTGCAGAGCGCGAAACGGTATGCTTAATTTTGAAAAGACCTATTAAGATAATTATACGCATTACACACACACACACACATCGAATTATAAATACATAGGAAATCCTGTACGCTCGTATAGGTAGTGCGCACCCGGTGTTTGATTTCGCACGTTAAAAACAACCGCTTCGCACACGAGACCTCGCGCCCGGCACACATTACAGACTCACACGCGGAGCGTACGATATAATATACGTTGTAATACGGAAATCGTGATGCGACGGCACTCGTGCACGTGTTATTATTACGTGTGATGGAAATGTGCGCCGACGGAACGTCCGATAAATGCTGCAAGTAGTGTTTTCGATTTTTCCCGCAACTCGAGCAAATATTAATTACACGCGTACGTTTGAGCACACGGCGGTAGGGCTGTGTTCAAATGTTGTATTGAACGCGCATCGAAAACTCGTCTAAGTCTAATGTTATATGCGCGTTCATCGCTCAATTATTGCTGCTGCAATCGCGCAGCGGTTCAATTCGAGTTTTCAAGGCGATTAAATGTACGACGATTCGCGCCACCCCTCTACGGTCATATTATGCACCCGCAACTCACTGTCTGTACACACATACATAATTTCGACGTGATACGTTCCGTGTCGGACGCATCGTGCAACGATCTTGCAACGGCGGTGCGGTACGAGGATTAATAGACTAATGAACTCACGGCGCAAAGTGCGCACCGACTCTGTCACATATCCGAGTGCGTCCCAGTTGGCCAACTTTATCCGCATACGCATATAGATGACTAACCGAAAACGTTCGCACCGAATTCAAAGCACTTTTCATTCGATCGAAAATCATAATAAAACCGTTTTCGAACCATGCAATACAATACTGAACTACGTATCGTTTTCTTATTTGGTCTACCGACCCGACGTAGGTTAGGATCTACCCGTTAGAAACCCTCTATATTTGCTTATTTCTCACGACGAAAACGTGAACATCACGCCGCACGATCACGTCGGGCCCTGACGCGCGTCCACCGTATGGAATGTTTATTGAACGGGATGGGAGAAAAAGAAAACGCGCCGGACTTTTTTTTACACGTGAGCAATTAACATATTTTTGTATCCGCATGCAGAGATGCAACCGCTGCACCGCCTGTGACGATAACCTTTGTGCGCTTCATATTAAAAACGCAACAAGTGAATTTCGTATTTTTCGCCACAATTCTAAACGTGTCGCGCGCGACAACTCGTTCCGGGCAACAAATTAAACTATTTGTCACGGAACGGAATGATGAAAATATGCAACATAAAATACTTCGCACTATTATTACTATTACCGCCGTCACGGGGCATACGCCTCGCTGGCGGTTTAACATGTGCACTTAAACGTTATACGGGTAAGTTATGTGTGCGCAATATGAGTTAAGTACCCGTGTAATCACATGGTATGTGTGAAAAACGTTCTGTTCATATCGGAAGTTTTAGAGAAAATAACTGAAAAAAAAAAATAAAAAAAATGAAAAGCGTGATAACCGAACGTGGAAATTTGCTGCTGGAAGTTGCTAAAACTCACCGTACGAATAGAATTGTTCGGAAAACGTATTTATTCTATTATCAGGCACAAAATCACAACGATCAACGAAATGTATTCGTCACGGAACGCGAGTCATACCGTAGTTCAGCATGTGCATAACGACGATAAGCCTGCAGGACGAACATACCGAAAACGTACACACTTTGCTTCTATAGATTTATTTATCTTCATTTGGTTATTATACAAATAACAATATATTGTTATTCGTATAATAACTAAATAAACACCTATAGCATTGGATCAGTGGTGTCCGATTCGCGACCCGGCGATAAACTTTAAAGCGGTCTTTATTGATACAAAATCCCGGTACACCGTTTAAGTTCCGTTATTTTTATTCGTTTCGAACACTATCCTTAAGCGATATTTTTGTGCGACCAGAGAATACGCGCACGATTAATTTTAACGTATTATTTCATATTTTCATCCTTTTAACACGACGATGATGCGTGAGCGCGCTCGTATACGTGATGTGTTAATAATAAACACGTTAATTAATCATTGTGTTGCGTACACTATGCGCGAAATCTTATTCCACGCGCGAGTCGACGCGAATGGTGTACGCGTGCAAGCGAATTTATTCATAATTCATACGGATACGCGTGTAATCGGATACGTCTGCGCATCTCTCGTGCTTTTTTTCTTTCGCGTAATCATATTGTTTATGTGTTCGTACGCGTTTCCATTATGCATATTTATTACACTGCGCACGACGTGTGTGTGTGTGTTTTTTATTATACGGAACCTTTCGCGAAGATTTTACCGGAAACAACATACGACTGGCTCGTCATCGTATCGGGACATCGTTGCAATCGCAGGCGCGGCGAGAAACTTTTTCCTAAAAAAATTGTCCGAACATTGATTTTCAAATACGATTGTAAACGTATTCATCACGCCGAGAGAAACTTTTTTCGGCTTCTTAAATGACATCGAGTCGATATTTTTATTGGTGGCTATGCCGATATAAATACGATGTATAATGATATATAGTTACGGTGTTCACGTATTGTCGGTGAAGTTGAAGCTCAGTCATTAGTACGTGACAGTTTTGTTACAGACGAAGACGCGTTGAAAGCGACGTTATATAACAGTACGGTTTGAATGAAGTTTATTTGAAAAATCTTGTTGATAAATATTTAAAAAAAAAATTAAACAGAACCCTACCGCAAACCCTACCGCAAGCATCGAAATCGGAAAGGCCGATCACGAGATTGAGCTTGTAATGTTTTCTCGTAGACATCAGACAGCTCTTATACGGCGTTACATAAAATAATTCGAACACGTATTCGGACAAATCGTCCAGGTATCATAAAAAGTGTCATTGGCCTAGCTAATACTATTTGAATTGCCCGATCATGCCCGAAAATTTACAATTTACAATTAAAACAAAATTAAATTTACATTTCATTTTATCTCAAACGGTGGTCATTAAAATGAATTTGTTGTACGAAATAAATCGAGTAATCGTTTTTACTTGCAACACTGATCCCAAAACTGTTTCGACCCTTAAAAAGACGATTTTCGACAATTGCTTTATCTCAGTGCACTGTGCACTTTTAAATTTTAATGAGTACATTTCGTTTAAACAATCGGTGTGCCAGTCCGGCATGCACGCTGATCAGAATCGGCGAGTGAGATGCGTTTGAATTTCATACGTGATCATTTTTTTGGCGCCAAACCGCCCGAGAAACAACAACCGTAAGACATAATGTAATACCGTTGTCTTACAGGCAAAACCATCAAGCGTGCCGGGTCAACGTTTACCAATTTAAAACGACGGTAAATCTATAAATTATCACTCGGCTACGCGAAAAAAAAATCAAACCGACGAATCCTAGGTGAAACTTAGAATGAGGGGGGGGAGGAAACCAATTACGGTATTTATTTTTTAGATTCATAATCCGGCGTTGTACGCGCTACCCAACCCTTACGTATGCACCACCGTCCCTGCGCGTACGGCCAATTCAACGTCTGCCGAGACGTATGATGTATTATTGTGCGGGCACTGTTTGTTCATAAAAAGATTGCAGTCGAGTCGATTCGAATCAATGCGTCGCGACGACGCAGATTTTCGATTAGAATTTGCATACGTAATAGACCGAATCGCATGCGATTATTAACTGCGAACGCGCGTGCCAGCGCGAACGACGCGGATATTCATCGTTCATTATTTATTTTTTTTAATGGAACTGAGGGTCTGAACTGCGACCCCGGTCGTTCGAAACCGTTCGGGAAACGGGTACAACGCCCCCGCCCCGTCGCGTTTCGAAAAACAAAGTTCCCGTACGCCGAGTCCGCGTAACCAATGTACATTGCACCAAGGGCGGAACTAGAGGAGGAAGACGGGGATCCATCCCCGGGCGTAAGATTTTAGAGGGTGTAATTTTTATAGTATGTGTATACGGTAAATATATTTTTATCTTTTTTAATTATGATGTGTTTAAAAATAAATGAGTATGATTGCGTGCTAATTATTAGAAAAAAATACAGGAAGGGGTATTTGATCGTTTGTTTACGGCAGGGCGTAATTTTAACGTTTTTCCCGGGCGTGAAATTCCTGGTTCCGCTTCTGCATTGCACGTCGAGTACATGTATATCCGTTCGTCTAGCACCCCGCCAACGAAACGGTCGAGTGTTCGCGTCTGAGGCGGCTGCCTTTTGAAATTTCACCCCCGATTCCCGAATGGTCGTCGGAAAATCGCGCGTACAACGTCGAGTCGCCAACGGGTGTGTACGACTGCGAACTCGTCGTACAGTCACCGGCAACCCGGTTCTATTCCATCTTTCTTTTACGTGATCGCGATTTCGTCACGGTATTCGACACGTACAGTGATCGCGACTGACTAGTGTTCGACGGATTTTCGCACCCTTCACCCTCGTTGATTTCTGTTTCGCGGCGGTCCAGTGTCGTCTAATCTCTTGTCCTCCGATCCGGTTTGCTGTTAACGTCCGAACATGAACGCACATGATGTTCTCGTTGTTATGATACTCATCCCGTAATATGGTACAGACATTTTCAGTTTTATTTTTTTTTTAATCGAAACTCGACAAAAGTAAATCAATACTTATTATACAAACACATTCGAACAGTTAAAATATGAAAAAATAAACTTTATGATGAAAAGAATTAAAATTGTATGGGTTGTTAAGTTGTTTGAAACGTCAACACTAGTATATTATGTCTAAACATATTAGGCTTTTAGTTTCTACACGGAAACTAAAAATGTTTCAAAACCGTCAATGATTTAAATATTTCATGGATACAATTTTCACATTATATTTCATGGTGGTCTTTATTTATGTAGGTGGAATATTTTATTTTGAGAAGTTAACGCAGTACCCCTCTTAATTTGTTAAGTCGTGTATGTAAATAATTTAGACGAAATTTGGTAGGTTTCACTCAACTCCTTCTTGTACTGCATAAGGGTTGAAATACGGCAAAAGAGGGTAGTTTTCTTGTTTTTTTTTTAAGTTCAAAAAGTCTAGTTTTATACATACAATGTATATGTATGTATCCATATAAATTTAAAAAACCCAAAAATTTCAATTTTGATAATTATATACAATATGTAGGTACCTAAATACTTTATAATTTTTCTTAAAAAATAATGAACTTACGATAGTTTACGTAGAATGTTATTTTATAGAAAATATTAAAATCTATCATTAATTTATTTACATGCTCACGCTAAATCTTATACTTTCCGAATTAACTAAAAAAACAAGAAAACTACTCTCTTTTCCAATATTTCAACCACAATGCAGAACCAGAAGGGGTAGAGTGTTACCTTTCAAATTTCACCAATATTATTGACATATACGACTTAAAAAAATGAGGATTATTGTGTTATAAAAAACACATTAAAAAATAAGGACCCCTAAAATATGTATATATTTATAATATATATATGTGTGTGCATACTATTATAATTGTAACCTGTGTGGTGCATGGATACCAGAGAAACCTTGGTCTCTATATTATTATTATAATTTATAAGTAATGAATAGTTAACATTTAAAGGACTGCGCTTATAAATACTAACTACAAAAAGAAGTGCGGACGTTGTAAAATATCAAACAGAAAAAACCTCTTTTTTTTAATCATCAAAGGATGTAAATTGCATGGTTGAAAAATGTTTAAATAATATTGCAAACAAGAAGTGGAACGCGGCAATACGAAATCAACATATAGAGATACTTTTTTACATTTATTAGAAAGAATGAGTAATATGAGTTTATATTTGTTTTAATTTATGCCAATTTTGAAAATATTTTTCCAAGCACAATATTATACTTTAAGTGATATTTCCCTTACAGCGCATAATACTTACATGAAAGTTAATGTCTTCACTTAAATCAAAATATCTACGACGAAACTTCCTAATCACTTGGCGGCTTAAGTACAATATTGATACATGTATGGGGAGAAAAATGATTTTGGAAAGTTTTTATAATTCTATTTTGTTACTTATCATATCCAAACCCCAACGTTGTTGATGGCTGTAATAATGAATATAAATTAATATCAATATATAAATGGATCGAAAAATTTCGGTCTCATTATTCCTTAACCCATAAAGTCCTTCGTGTCCAAATAGTTAATTTTTGTAAACAAAATAGATTGGATATAGTGCAAAAAGTGAACCGATTAATGTATCAATTACTAATCGGATAGCAAACAAAGGCCGTGGTTAACAATAAATCAGATGGTTTCCGATAGCTATGTTTATCATTATTAAATTTTAAAACTCGTCGCGCTTGAGAAAACGATATTTCACTACGAGGGAAAGTTTTTCTCGGTAACAATTAGATACATATTTATGGAGTTATTATATTTGAACAGAGGAAATACTAATTATCTCGGTTATTATTTAGAGTAATAATTACCAATTATAACTCGACGGAATTCTACTTGTACGCGGTTGTACATTCAATATTAATTGTACAACAATATCTATAATTGTTTTGTAAAGACTCACGAGTCGACCGCATTTCAGGTCGTTTAGTATTAAAAAAAAAAAAATACAACTACGGTTTTCTCAAGTTCTAAACTATAACAATTAAAATTATTAAGTCCAACAAACGTTCAAATGTTGATATTGCAGATGTTATATGCGTTTTCTGTACTATGCGAGATGATAAAAAAATGAAAAACAGAAAATGAGACGATAAATATTGAATATTTCGCAAAAGATTTATAGAACGTGCGATTACGCCAGACGAACAACGGACCGCTGTGGACCAAGAAAACGAAGAAGTTGACACAGAAGGAAGAGCACTAGACGCGAATAGTGAAAATATCAGCATCGGAAAGAGAAAAATAAGCACACTAACCTAACCGCTTTGCTCAAGACCATTGGAAACGGTGTACTATATTGGCAGGAGAATGAGAAAAAAAAAGGCGAAAAACGAATAGAAATGCATCGCGTTATGGGAAAATAATGTACAGCAATGCGAGATTCACGCGAGTCGCAGAGAAAATATAATAAGCGACGAAACAGAAAAGACCGAAAAGACGGATGGAAAATGGTAAAAAAAAAAAAAAAAGTATCGAGTTGATGTAACTGTTTTGTGTTGAAAAGTCAAGTTTGTACTTGTTAATAAACGTTTGCACGTGTACATCACGTTGATTGTAGTATCCGTGAACGCTAGGCGGGCACTAACCGTACACGGTATTCCAGCGTGCCGACGACGGAAACCGATTATAATGTTCATAGCGTTCGCGACGATTCGATCAAAATTGATTATGGCTTTTCCGGGCGAATCGTACCGGAACGCACGCGCACGCGCCACCGCCAGCTGTATTCCATTATGATATTATGCACACGCGTATCGTGCGTGTAGGTGTACGGAGAGGACTTTTGCGCCGCCATTCATTTATTACTCGCATGGAAGAAGAGGGATTCATCGCCGCCCGTGGTGGCGGACGAAGGGACGGACTAACGGACGCGGAGAGACGGCGGTTTTGGGTTTTTGTTTATAAAAGATCTTCGGGACCGTTGGCCTCGCATAAAAGATAAATCTCCGCCAGCGATATATGTATGTATATATTTCTGCGTCTGTGTGAGTGCACGCGTAAAGGTCCGCACAGAACAGCTGAATGCGTGTAGTGGTGAAAGCATTATAGTAATAGTAATAATAGTAGTAGTAGTAGAAGTAGTAGTAGTAGTAGTAGTAGTAGTAATAATGTAGCAGAAACGTTGAATGAGCTCCCGGTGCGGTTCAAAGGTTTCAAAAGCTTCGAATAAAACACCTTCCCCTCTTCTCCCCTTGATGCCACTGTCTCCCACCTCTTTCTCTTCTCCACCACCTCAAAGTCGCGTGTCGTCGATGAACATGTATCACATAAACGCGAATGTATATGTATATATATATATATATAGAGAGAGAGAGAGAGAGAGAAATATGTTGAGATAGAAAGAGGAACGGAAAGATAGGGAGAGAGAAAGAGAGAGAAGTTAAGATGGATTGACGGGTGCATAGGTTGTAACGTCTATATGTGAGTGAGCGCTCGTGTGCGTGTATATTCAGAAACTTCGACAGAGGAGTTGTGATGGTGATACCGAAGTTAGTCTTCCACCTCCCGAATATGCACTTCGCCAACCAGCATACACCCCGTCACCTCTTCAGACGGTCACCGTGTATATCTTTTCTGTTTGTTTTGTCTCTATAATGTATTATATCCTCTCTACATCCTTATGCTTTCTCTCTCTCTCTCACTCTCTTTCTCTGTCTTTCTTTCTTTCTCACTCCCTCTCTCTTTCGGTTACTAAATTACTCCATCGTCGTCATCTTCTACTTGAAATTTAATTAAACTCTGCGAATCTAATGGGTATATTATACACTATATAATTTCTATTCGTGTATTATCTGTGTATGTATAAATAGCAGAGGTATGTACTATATACACTACTATGTAACCTACCACCGCAGCACACGCTGTGGTGCAACACATGCGTATGCGTTACGATCTCATAACCACCGAAACGTAGTGTTATGATTACGATTACTGAAAAATGTGCGTCAACGACGAAAAGGTAGAAAGAAAACATAGAATAAGTAGATCGAAATAAAGACAAGTACATCAAAAAGATTCGATAATTCGAAAAAATGGTCTTAAAATTATTTCCTATTTTATTTTGGTTAAATCACAACGTTACTAAAATTTGTTTGAACTGTTGTTAGAATGTTAAAAAGTTTTCAGAAATATGACCACATAAACGAAATAATGTCATGGAAAAATCCAGTCGTTACAATACAGAGTACTTGCCTATTTTAATTAACAATCACGTTTATAGCTTTAAAAGGGACTTCGAAAAAATGTACAATAATTGTTTAATTATTAAAAAATTATTAAACATATTATGTGTTCATCGCCCAAACTCGTGTGATACGCCAGAATTATTCAATAAATAAACCAACTAGTATTTATAATTAATACGTGCGTACATTAAACTTTGTTTATACTTTGAACACTTATCGTGCTATCCAAATCGAATGAAAATCGTTCTATACGAACTAGTCTGATTTATTTGATCATTATACGACGTGCGGATTCTACGCGATCAAGGATAGTAAACGTCTAAAGCGTTTGAAACCATACGACTTTGTTTAAATATTTAAGTAATTTGGGACGTGCAAGACACTTCACCGCCGATGTGTAACTCTACTGACTTTGAAAGTATACATGTTTTCATCTAGAATGTAATGAGTACGCGAAAAGTTAAATTATTATTCTGATTGAGATCTACGGGCTAAAACCAACCTCGAGAGCATGGATAAAAAAAAAAAATTAATGATCCCAAATACTTTGAATAATTATTCGTAATAATTTCATTTAACGATTAAGAACAGACGCTGTTATGTATGAAGTTTTTTCCTATTCAGATCGACAACCGACGTTTGGAAGATTTTTCGTTTAAAACATCGAATCACACTGTTTCCCAGGCGTCCAGTGCTTATTGGAAAGCTTTGGGTACGACTGCATTACGTACACGGTTGCTCGTGGGGTCGACTAAGTGCGAAACTCTCGTTCGTAATCGTAGTGAGAACGACACTACTAGTAATATAAAACAATAATGATACGTAAGGTACAATACAATATTATCTCGACAACGGGTCACTGTGTTGCTTTTATAAATTGTGAAAATTCGTCCATTAACATACTTTTTTATACCGTAAGATAACACTAACCAAATATACGTGCCCATGCGTGTTATTGGTATACCATTCGTTGATCTGTCGAGTACCGTGTCGATTTTGATTTGTGCGCGTAAGTTCTACTTGTTCTAGAGTCAAATCAGATTATTATTATTTTCTTCTTTTTTTCTCTCTCTCTCTCTTTTTTTTTAGTTTCATTTTAATCTCATGCGAACAACGCAAAGATTAATAATTCACCGGAAGAAATAATAATTTGTCGATGACATTTTTCTATTAGGATTTCACGTAGATCAGCTAACGTTTGCAAAGTGTACGTATTTTGTGATAAATAAAACCATACAAAAATGTAACGACTGCATTCTTCGATTGCACGTCAAACAAACGTATGGGCGTGTGGTGCATTGGCTGTGTGAAACATAAACGTAATAAATGTGTTCGCGAATAAAATAATACACGTCATTTTCATCGCGTAACTGTTCAGATTTATTATTCTCAACCGAGTACAAAACTGAACAAAAGCTGTGTGTTCGCGCTGATCGATAACGAGGTCAATACGCGTTCGGATGGCCGGAGCTCATTAGCGGCCTCGCCGGTTTCATTATTGTTAAAAATTATTATTATTGAAATTATGTATATGTTGCGCTGTGCACCATGGTACTAAGCGTCCGTATCTTTTTTTTTAGTTTTCCCCGTTTGTTTAATTATTTTAATCACGTTATTTTTGTATTTTTGTCGATATGTGTCAGTCATGATATCGCGCCGCCCTCATTGTCGTTCGTCCATCATTTTTTTGTTTCCTCCCCCCCCTCCCCGGTCGTCGTGTTGTGTTCAACAACTTTGTTTTTCTCATTCCCGTCTTGCAACGATTTTCTCCAGCAAACCACGTTTTGTGATGTATTCTGTGTTCAGCATTTTTGATCAACTGACCATTGTGATTAACGTGGCTTTTGTCATGGTCGTCTTCGGGTATTGCAAACGGGACTTGAATTTTCGTCGTGAGCAGTTGGTGACTTTCGATCGCGGGTTCAACCTGTACTTTTTATTGTATTTAGCTTATTATTTACGGAACCCTATACGGTACCGTAGGTGTAAGACCAGTCGAACGTCCCAACTGCTATGTGAATATTGGTCGACCACATTTCCGTTTCGCGTTATAGGCATAAAATTGTAAAATGTATTATTATCATTTGCACCATTATTATATTAATATTTACCTATTTTATTTGTTATGCCACTGTAGGCCATTGAATTATTTTGTTATTATGTATTATCAATATTTTTTGTGCCAACCAGACAAATTAAAATTATTATTTATTTTATCGTATATATGTATATTTATTATAACACTGTAGGTAGTACTAATTATTATTTTTTTATTTTTGTTATATTTTTTGTTTTATATTAAAAATACATTTTTTGTCACTACCGTTACTGGTCCTTCGTTATACATGGTGTTTCACGATGAACTGACAAATGCAATAACTTTTGTTCTATTGAACATTTTTAACTTTTTTTTTCTTCTAATTCTCAATTGTCGTCTGCGCTACATTCAAAATATTTTTCAATTTTTTTTCAAACATGTATGCAAAATTAAAAAATTAAAATTTTTTCTATTTAATTTTTAAAAAAAATTAAGATAGCCATTTTGTAAATCCGATTTTTAGAAAAATGTTGACGTCAAAATCTTTTACTAAGGTTAAGTCAATAATTTTTAAACAATTTTTAAAGTTTGTTTAAATTCTAATTTATTTCTTGTTTATCAGCGATTATCGATTTTGAATTATTTTTTCCCAAGAAATAATTTGTTCTATTTATAACCATTCATATTATTATTACTACGTTAGTATCATAATTTTTGATTATTCCTGATAACGATAATCGCTATAACACTGATAAACAAGAAATAAATTAGTATTTAAACAAGCTTTAAAAATTGTTTAAAAATTATTGATTTAACCTAAGTAAAAGCTTTTGACGCCAACATTTTTCTAAAAATCGGATTTACAAAATGGCTATCTTGATTTTTTTTTAAAATTAAATAGAAAAAATTTTAATTTTTTAATTTTGCATACACGTTAGAAAAAAAATTGAAAAATATTTTGAATGTAGCGCAGACGACAATTGACAATTAAAAAAAAAAAAATTGAAAATGTTCAATAGAACAAAGTTATTGCATTTGTCAGTTCATCGTGAAACACCATGTATAGTTATCGTTCAAACACTGTATATGAAATGAATAATGATCGTTAATATCGTTAATACAAGTTGGTATCTCCGTAAATGTTTAATTATTTTTTCCAATTTTTCATCTAAATGTAATAGTTGGGACTATGTGATACGAATATCAAATTCACGTCTTCATCAATAAATCGGCTTGGAAAAATAGCCTTTGAATCGTTTCAAAATTGTAAAATAGCAATTTTTTATACAACAACAATTTTTTATGATTATGTGTTAAATTATACCGATTTAATAATCGAAAAATTGGTTTTCTAATTTTAATGTTATAAATATTGTATATTTTAAAAAGAAAAAAGTGTGTACGCATTTTAGCTCCAAAAAAGACGTTTTGCGTAATTAAATCGGAAAGTTTTGAAAATTTGCAGAAAGATTGGTTATGGGTTCCTGATTAACCGAAAAAATGTAACCGTCGCTCCGAGGTCCGGAAGTGTCCACCGTCTTGGATTTTATGTGTGATTTTTCAATTTTTTAAATTATCATTAAAAATATTAATTTTATCATAAAATTATATTTATACGAAAATATCATTGGCATAATTCACAAGTATATGTGTATATATTTTTTTATAAATTAAACAGGTGAACCAAGAAATCCTTGCACAAGGTTTAATAATTATGTGATGCACCTAAATAATCACAGTCTAAACTAGAAAATGTTTTACTTACGCTTTTTGCATGTTCTAACATTTCTATGGATGTATTTCACCGTTTACCTATTTAAGCTTCAAAAAAATATATAAAAAATATAAAACACATATGTACTTGTTACAAATGTTCTCGGAAATAGTTTTGTATAGATATAATTTTATGATAAAATCAAAATTAAAATTATTGAAAATCGAACATAAAATCCAAGACGACAAACACATTCGGAACTCGGAGCGATAACTACTATTTTTTTTTTTGTTGGTTAATAAGCAGAACGCAATCAAACATTGTGCAAAGTTTCGAAATTTTCCGATATGATTCCGGCAAAATCGTTAATTGGCTGGACTATTTAGTCATGATAAAGGTTGTGATAAATTAATAAAAATAAGATAACTTTTTCAGCAACAGAAGCCGTAATAGGTGTAACGGTTTTCATTCGTCACTTCGATAGTAAGTCACTGAAATTACGCACAAACACGTTAAGTAAACGAATAACCCATTAATGTGACCAAGCAGAAATATAAAATTGTTGTCTAGTTCATACTGATATTAATTAACATTTTATCGCAACAGACATACATAACCGTACACGCGCTCCGTTTATTCAATATGTGCGATACCCATGACTGTTCAAAGAATAATTCGATTTTCAATTGCGATACTTTAAAATGATCATAACTACTTGTTGTTTTTTATAAAATTACTATTTTACGCTTTTATAGAAATTAGAAATTCAAAAGTTATTTTTCTAAGCCGGTTAATGGACGAAAATATGAATTTGTTATTATGTTATTTAAATAGCCCCGTACCATAAAATTATTACGCTTCGAAAAAAATTATTGGAGGAAAAAAAATTAAATATTTACGGTGATATCATTGGGAAAATAATTTTGCATCGTTGCGTCGGTATTGAAAATGATGATTTACACCAGGGGTGGTAAACTTTTATAGATTATTGATCGAATCCTCAATTTTCTAGGTTATTTCGATCAAAAAAAATTTAAGAAAAAAAGGTTATCACTGAATACTTCTATTATATTCATGCATACTACATTTTCTTTATTTCTTCTGTTCAAAAAATTTATAAGCAATATTGATAAACAATAGTTTTCAATATAATGATATTGCAACACCTATGAGTTTATGCACATAACTATTCTGAAAAACTAAAATTGTGAGGCCGTTAATTCGAATAGAATCCATAGCCATTGAACACGTTTATAAGTAATTTTTTTACTCAAAAACGTTTAAGAATTCGAAAACAGTTTTGTTACCCATAAAAAGATTTATATATGATATCGGTTTTTTTCGGTAAACAAACATTTTTCACTAATCGAATAATGAATAGAATAATATACTACGATTCTCAGAAATGATTTAACTTCAGAATATGAATTGAAAACAAAAGTTATACCTTTTAAATTGCATTAAATTTCTTAAGGTTTTTATGGTATAGTCTTTTACAAGCATTTTACATTAGGTATAACTTATTTATTTTAAAAACTATTGTCTAAGACGTTAAATGCTAATTGTTTAAATCATCACTTCCAATACCTAAGCGAAATGAATGCAGTAATATCTTATATTATTATTATTATTAATCAATTTCTAATCCTAGGAACGGCCAATTGTTTTATTCTAGCTGTAGCCTTGTATTTTAATGCTCGTGGATTGACTGTATAAGGATCAGCTTTCACGTCGTTCACAATTCCAGTCTTCCTGACTAACGGCTCTGCCAATTGTCTTATTCTCTCTGAAGCTGAATAATAATAAAAAAAAAAATATAGGTATATTGTGTATTAGATTATTCTCTTGAAAGTTTTTGAATGGAAAATCTTATTTAATTTAAAAAAATTAATCTATAGAAAAATAATTTTTAATTGAGCTCTTTTTTACTTCCAATAATATAAATTAGTAGTAATCGATTGTTATTGTAATTTTATTTAAGGATAACTAGTTGATAAATCTTCGAATTCTTTGAACGACTTTAAGAAAGTTTCAATTTTTGAAAAACTATTTCAAAAATACATTAGAAGGTCTAATAATTAATAAAATATTGTTAAAGTTTATTTTTTCAAAGAAAAATAAATAATAAACATAAAAAAAATAACGAATTGAAAATGTTACCACTATAATTAAAAACATTTATAATATGATTTAATTCAGGTGCATTATAAATTGCAAAATAATAAAATTAAATTAAAATTAAAAATTTTAACAAATTGTTGATACTCATAAGTAATTAAACAAATGGTCAATACTCATAAATTAATATATAAATAATTAAACTAATAGTTAAAAAATATATTAATTAATTAATAAATAAATGCTTAGCCGGGGGTGTTATTAAATTTTTAAAGACCGAATGGCCGAATGGCTTCAAACTAAAAATTTATCGTCCGGTATGTATAAAATCAACCAAATAATGAGTGAATTTGAAAAAAATAAAGAAAAGGATTTGAAAAAAATTGATAATTTTACATAGAGATAATTTAATTTAATAGGAAAGATTATTAAAATGACTTCATATTAGACTTAGCTTTGTTAAAAAGTATGAATGCTTTGATTATTGTTATTTGTTATTGTTCAAAATGTATTAATATAAGATATTGTTTAAAAATAAGTTTATATATTTAAAATATTATTAAAATTATTTTTCATTATTTTATCGTGTAAGTATAGCTATTTTAAAACTGAATTAATGTAAATGCTCTTTAGGGTTTATAATAGTTCTTAGTTGTATTGATACCAAAATGTATATTTAGGTTATTTTCTAAAACATGTTTAGCAGAAATTTGAATTAGGGACAGTCTTTTTTAATTTTATTTTAAAAATGTTCATTTCATCTTGTTTTAAAATGTATATTTGTTTTAACTATATAGTACATACACAATCGATTACAATCACGTTTAAATTTATAATATGAGATAATATAAGATATTTTGATATTTCATACTAGTAGTACAACAATTAACAACATTATTTGGTATGTAGTTATTGTTTTATTTATTTTTTAATACGATAATGAATTTTTTATAAATATTTAAATTTAAATTTTTCTATAGACTAATTATACATAATATTAATCTCGCGAAGATAATTATGTTTATTTAATGAAAACGTTCAAGTCTATAGAATATTGAATTAAAAAATTAAATTTTTTTTAAAAACTAGGGTGATTAAAATCATGAGGTAAAATTTGTATGTTTTTTGTTTATACTAAATTCAAACTTTTTATACCTTATGGATATTTTAAGATCTAAGAAATTAAATTAATTATTTATTTGTATTTCGAGTGTAAATTTCATGTTTTTATTTATTTTGTTTAAATATTTGAATAATTTATCGACTTGTCTATTCGAACCTTTAAATAAAGTGAAAGTGTTTTCATCATGTCTATAATATGATTTTATTAATAAAATGTATATTTTATTGTTAATCATACTAATGATTCCATAATATTGCATGTACATTTCAGATAAATGGGTAATTAAAAAATTTTTTTTTGAGAATATAATTTTTTGTTTTATTAGAAATAATTTTGATTAGTAAATTATATTTATTAGTTAAATAATTTCTTGACTTCGTTTGTATTAAATTTATTATTGTGGAAAAGTTTTTTTTTTAAATATTTACTGTTTATAAAATAAAGGATAATTATTTAATGTTTATTTTTGTGATCGATTCAATAAAAACAAAGTACATACAATTATTCAACCAATAAGTATAATTATTAATCCAAACTATTTTCAATGTAATTATAAATCGCATTTGTAAAAAGAAGGGTAGTTAAGGATGGACATTTAAGTTCTCTTTTATCTGAAATTTACATGCAAAAATATGAAACTAATAATATTATTGATAGGAAATCTATCAATAAATCAAAAAAATAAATTTCCGAATGAACGTGAACTCATAAAATCTTTTATAATTAGAATAAAAAAGAACCAGATGGGCCTCGCTCTGCTGTACAGTTGGGGGTGGAGTGCACCTCGTTTATAGGATAGGTCATTATTACAATGGATTTGTTAAATTTGAATGCAATGATAGATATCATTGTATACGAATAACGATTCTGAACGGAGTTAATATGTTTGTCTAGGATATAATACATTGTTATTTATAAATATTGTAAAAAGTATATTTTATTTTGAAACGATAAATATATTTTTCAATAAGGATGGGTTGGCAGTTGCATACAGCAACATAGTTTGTCAGTCTAGAATATTATACATTATATTATATTTTACATGTAATTTTATGTCAATATTCGCTGTTCAAACGCTTATAAAAAAAAATTGTGCCTATGGATTATTATAATTTTTGAATGACATTAAGAACTACTTCTGTGGAATCTTCTATTATATTTTCAAGTATTTTGTACGAGCCAAATTTTTTTTATCACCAATTATAAAAATAAAATGTAAAAAAATCGAATATTTTAAATGCCTATAAGTGGCTTAAAAATCAATATTATATTTTGACAAAAATATGACATAAATAAAATACCAATCTTAACAGCTGGTGGAAATTTCAAAAATCTGCGACTTATACTTTTTGAATTATAACAAATATTTAAAATCGTTTGAGAATAAATCGCTATTTTATACAATTTCGTAAATATTTAAATTTCAAACAGTCATACAATTTTTTCCTCTAAGTCTGGTAGAAATTTTTTTAAAGAATTTTTAAGAATATCTTATAGATAACCTAGTGTAAAAATTTTGAACCTTAAGTATGAACAGAAAAAATTTTATGAATTTTTATCTACAAAATAACTTGCAAATTTTCACAATTTTTACATATTTTGTATAAATTGGAACTTTGAGCACTTATAAAAAAAAATTGTGACTTACGATTTTAGATTTTTTTTTATCAGTTAAGGAACAACTTATAAGAAACCTTGTATTAAATTTTCAAGATTTTCTGGCTGGCCAAAAAAATTTTATCGTTATTTTAAAAAGAAAAAATTAAAAAAAATTGAAAATTTCAATTGTCTATAAATAGCTCAATAAAAGTCAAAATTCTTTGAAAATTTAACGGTGTATAGAAAACGCTAATCTTAATATTTGGTGAAAATTTCAAGTATTTACATAGATTAGTTTTTGAGTTATAGCAAAATAAAAAATTTGATTTTGTCGAAAACTGGTTTTGCGTAAAAACTCCCGTTTTTCCCTTATTTTTTTAGGGTTTTTCCCGTTGCATTTAAAAAATATTGAAAATTTTTTACTTTTGACCCCCAAAGTACCAACTAGATTCACTTTCCTTTCATAGAAGTTGCTACCTTATTAAATTGAAGCATTTTTACTGCCAAAAAAGGTGTTGTCAGACACAAAAATAAAAAAATAAAAATAATAAAAAAATAAAAAAAAAACACACATCATTGTAAAACCAATAGATTCCATCACTCCGTTCAGAATCTAAAAAAACAGTCGTTGATCGAAGCAATCTTTCTGGTCGAACTGTAAAGAAGGATGGGAAATATGACACGCCATGGTAATCGGTACATTACTTGCTTCGCACAATATGTATTAAAAAAAGTAATCAATAATGGTCATCAAAAATTATACTTACCAACATAGTTTTTGGCATTTTTAAGCCTTTTCTTTTCTTCTTGTTCCCAATTTAAATCCAACAGGGCCTCTCCGTGCAACTGTTTAGGCACGGACAGTTTGAGAATCCGGTCGCTGGGTTGGTATATCAGAACTGACTTTTTAATCTATGACCGTTGGAAAATAATACAAAATACAATATTATTCGGACACACAATGTTTGACGCATAACCGTCCCATTCTCAAGGTGTTTCGCGAGATTTAGTCCATAATTCCGTACGTGCAACTTTGGTTATTATTTAACAATTCAACAAGCGGTATCGTAGATGGTCAACCCCCCGTAATTGTATTACACATATACCACTAAATAGCTCCTAAATTGTAATACAACGTATTTTTATGTCCGAAGCTGACAACGTGCGGTACTTAATTTTTGTCAACGTAAAAGACATTGGATGGTAAAAAGTGAACTACAAATCGAATTGTCCGTAACTATTAAACGTGATCGATTAGCACAAGCTATTATCGTAGTTCTTGAAAACCTTGGCAACCCTACGAAAACGGTTTTTTCGTGTACATCCAGCTGCTGCACATACTAAATAGTCACGGAAAACGTACGGGAATCGTGTTCCGTGAAACTTCACTCCTCCCCATCCACACATGTACACATGTACACATGTACACATGCACACTAAAAGTAAGATTGCCTATACACGTGTACGTTATTTTCACATTTTACTATTTTTCCCGAATAAAACTCGTAAGTAAATATCGGCCTAGAACACCTGTAATCCGTAAGTTATGAACTAATCTCAGACGTCCGTGGTGCAGCAACAACAATGAAACAGCGATCGGACGGTATGCGATACCAGAAATGTCAACGTGCTAATCCGTTTCGGTACAACGGTCATGGGTTGAATGGTGCGAGGCGTGGCGAACAGAAAATGGTCCAGGGACAGAACATGATCAATGGCGTAGCTAGATAGAAAGGGCCCCGGGCAGTAAACAAACTAGGTGCCCTGAATAATGTTATCTGTATAGGTAAATTAAAAATGAACGTGTAATGTTGTTCAGTCGAATGTGAATATTGAGTACGAGTTCATAAATAAACACTGAGCAGATGATTAATAAATACACATAGCGAAAAGAAAGTCCGGTAAATCACTGCGAAATTTTGATTCATCAGATTATAGTATTACAGTCACTAATAATTTAATTTAAAAGTTATTACATTTGTTATAGTTTATCGATACGGTATCTAATCAGATTGATTTATTGAGTAGTTTCAGCATTGTTCAAGGAGTGTGCATGTGTTCTGGAGTCCCGGAGCACTGCACCATTTTGCCCAAGGATAGCTACGCCAGTGCACATTATGTACATGATTCACATACGTGTACGGGGTCGTGACTAGACCTGCGCAATTTGAGTTCGATGAATTCTAGTATAAAGCCATGATTCCAACTGAACGACGTTCAGTAAACTAAATGAGAAATTAAGAAGAATTGTATCAAATCCGTACACGTATTACATGAATCACCGCACTCGCACGACGACAGTTTTATAATGAAATAACCGCATGAAAGTTAATCGTGAACGTATGAACGTATGAACATTTCCGTCGTACACTCATATAATTTTCGCGACACAACTTTCGTGAAAACTATTGTGCTGGTGCGGACACGTCCAAAAATGCGTCGATCAACCCACTGTCATCTTTTTTGATAAATCAACTGTCACGTCGTACAGTTTTCTACGTTCTATTGTTTTTTAACATACACGTTATTATTAAATATAATACAGATAACGGTTGTTTATAATATTTATATCAATTCAATATTTACTTTATGTATTTATATACGCTTAATTTATCATTAAAAACTTAATATTCCGTCATCCGCAAAAAAGGATGAAACGCATAAACTTTTCTCAGATTGTGAAAATAATTCTTGTTTATGGAATCCCAAAGGTGTCAAATATAAAGATATAGAATTAGCTGAATTATATTATTAATCATATTAATGCACGACACGTTTTTACACAATCGACAGAAATATTTTTCACCCGTCGCGTGAACGGTCATGGATTTTTTGTCAGCACAGTTCTGGACATTTCTGTGCACATACAAATGATTTGGTGTCGTGACAGTAACAATCGCAACATTTATGTCTCTAACGTGAGTAGCTATGAGAGATATTTTCGAACGGTCGAAATCCATTTCATTATAAACCTGTCGTCGTGTGAGTGCGGCTTTAGGGTGACAATGATTTTTCTCCGATCCTGAAAATCGTATTTCTCTCCCGTTCACTGAACCCAACTATCGCGTTCGCGCGTTTGTCCTAAATAGGAGGTCCGGGACGCGTCGATCGCGCTTACGACGTCGTATTGCACAGATACCGTTCTCATCTCCTCGTCCGTCTTCTCGTTCATGTTCGGCGGACGGTACGCCGGCTGCGCCAACCGTTTGAGTCGCGGCATTAACGCTGACAACGGTTTTTTCGGTCTTGCCTAAACACGACATCCGAGACGTGACAACAGTAGACGTTATCGTTTTCCAACACTTACCGGCTCCACTGGGCTGGGCGGTGTCCGTTTGGGCGCGGCAAACGTCTCCAACTTCTTCTGGTACGCGAGCCACATCTCTTTGGTCATGGACCGCGACGTCTTCTCGACTTTCTCGTCCCTGGAAACGGTCAACGAACACGTTATTACCCAACGGCCGTGTAACCGGCGACATTAAGCGCCGCGCGGCGATGATGAGCCCCCTGTAGGTGTTATTCGTTAACGAGTCGTTGTGCATTACGGGTCGTCCGGGTATTGTTTCGGCTTGGCCAGTTCGATTTGCCTCGGACTCAGCACGGCTTTCTTCCTGTACCACGACTCGTCCCGGGCCGGCCTGGATTGGGGCGCCTCGACGTCGATCGGATCCGGTTTGGGCCGCGCCAAGTACTCCAGCCGAGGAGGCAATTTCGCCGTCAGAGCTGCCCGCGAGATCTCAAAAGGTCCCTGCGAAAGCGTTAAAAAAAAGCAAATATAAAAAAAGAAAAAAAACCCTAACGTACTGCGTTAATAAACGTTCGTATAATTTTTTTACCTCGTATTTGGGATTTGGCCACACATTGATCCGCCGGCACAACGGTCTGGCCAGTTGTTCGTATCGAAAACATCTGAACGCTATTTCATCCATGTGCGCGAAATTGTTGAACTGTTAAAAATTACAACCGGCAAACGTTGCCGGTGAGTGATTTCAGTGGTCGTTCGCGAGAATTCCTTCGATATTACACTTACTAATTTACGCAGAACTTCTGAGCGATAATCTAATGTCTTACTAAAATAATTTTGCTAAACTTACGTGAAACACACTTTCACAAGAGTTTATTATTTATACAAAACCGTTTCCTTGCAAACGTAGTACCAAACTTTTTCAATGAATAATAATAAAAATTGCTTTTAGCCAACTACTTATAAAACGTAGTTAAACAAACCGATGTGTTATTGTTAAATTATCCGCTATGAATTCAGTGATGTAAAAATGTGTTATTGTTCAATCAATTTCAATTCCTTCTCCGATTTACCAAACAAGCTATTCGTACATTGAATAATAATATTTTACGGTTTCTAAGTATGGACTCAATATTTTCTAATTTGAAAGTGATCATATAGGTCTTTCATAACTCGCTCTTATACATCATCCATATATTTAACACAGACAAAGCACGTTTGGATCGCACTTATAAAATTACATTAAAACAAAAAATTGATTTTATTTTTTTACAAGTACGTTCCGTTAACACAGATTTCGCTATATTCGTAAGTATCAGATCTGTTAAGTTTTAATTGAAATTTCGAAATAATGCAAACACGTACCGTAGCCTTATAATAATACAGCACAAGAAGAGTAGAACTAGTCGTGCATATGATATAGTATTTATATAGAATGTTTTGGGATGATTTAACAAATATAATAAAATTGGTTCTATTTATTTTTTTTTAAATTTTTTTTATAAATATATACTAAGGCTCTGAGCTACAACAAAATTGCATTAATATATTTTTTTGATTTGTAGAATTAAAATATGAAAATTTAAGATTTTATTCTAAAGTTTGAAAAAAAAATCCAAAATAATAATTTTTTAAATAGGATTTTTAGAAAAATATTGATGTTTAAAAATTTAATAAAGGTAGATACGTTAGTTTTCTGTGATACTAAAAAAAAAAAATTGATTAATGTTAAAAATTCAAACTTTTTTAACCTTTGACTATCACATAAAATATCATTGAAATTAGAGACAGATCCAGTGAAGGGCCCATAAAAAAATTATTACAAAGCCAAAAATAAAAAAAAATATATAATCTACAAAAAAAAAAAAAAAACAAAAAGATTACTTTGAATTGTTTAATGTTTGGTTTGAAGATACAAATAAGCTAGAGTTGTAGAGCTTTAGAGTTGTAGACGCAAATGCAAATACCAGTATTTGAGCTGATAGAACTCTATATTGTATGACACATATCATTTTATCTTAATTTTTTCTCAATTCTTGCTTCAAGCGTAATAATAAAGAACTAATATTTTATCCCGGTTGTAATTTCCTATGCGATTCAATGTGCATATTCAAAATACCTTGGAAACGATCGTTCTGGAATTTTACCGTTTGACTACAACTATTCCTACCGTAAAGTCTAATAATTCAGTTCGATTGTATGTTATACTAATGTTTGTATTATCTTTTTCATTATTAAATAAAAAAAATAACGTTCCAATAATTTTTTGATCGACATTTTCTCGGTAGCTCACCGACTCATTCGGAATGTTATTGTACATTCCTAATAATTAGATTGATATATAAAATAAAAAATTTTTATATTTATAATATATTAGTTAATTTTTTTTTTGGGGGGGGACCCCCAAACAACCTTTTGTAACTCCCAGGTTGAAAATCACAGCTCTACACGAATATCATCGAAGGAAACCAAAATAAAATGTATAATATAATAATTATAGTGTGTACAACATACTATATTATAATACTGTACTCGTATAATAGTTAAGGCGTGTTTTGTTTATGTTTGGATTGGATTAAATTTCGAATGCGTTTTAAATCACGTACATGATTTCATGGAAAAATTAATCGAAATCATCGACTATATCTCGATAGGCCGTACAATAATTTATCCATTATCCAATTATAGCCACTCTCTTTGGCGCATTATGGCATTATACATATTTATTCAGTGGATTTCTTTCTTTTTTTCCATAAAAATTAGATTTATTCGATTTCGAACGAACGTTTTAAATTACACCGCACCACCAGCCGCCGCCAGTCCGGGTTTAATACAAAATCGTATAATTGCATAGCACGTAGCGTCTTGAACAATGTCTACCGGTCAGAAAATATAAAGGTAGGAGGTACATATTACCGCGTGAATATCGTCGCACATACAGTGATATCGTTGACAACGGTTTCGAATTCGATTTTTTTTTTTTTTTTATTATATTCATTACAACTAAGTTGAACAAACCGAGGGTGATCTGAGTATTGATGATCGAATTTCACCGCAAATTCCTGCGATAAAAATAATTTAAAAACAAAATTATTCTCAACCACAGCATCAATATCTTACATAGTTTATATTCTTTAAAATGAAATTCATATATTCATTAACGAATAGTATATTTTGACTTCTCATTGAGAAGAGATATATTTTGATATTTTTTTTTTACTTTATCTGCTCCTTAACTATATTGTAGTTTTTCTCCTATAAATATTATTGAAATTTGATTATCTCATAATACCATTATGTTCCTGTATTACTTATGACTTGGCGTTTATACATTTTTTAAAAAATATGAAGGTCTGATTTTTTTTAAAAAAAAAACTCGATTGTATTTGAGTATTTAAACCACTTCGAAATGGAATTGCTCTGGATCAGACCCATGGCCACGCTCGTTGCTCCCCCCCCAGCATTTAATCGGAAGATGGAAATTTTCGAATTGATTGATATTTTGGAAAAAAAAAGTGAGGTGGTGATCTTACAACATTTTTATAAATATCACAGCAATTACTGTTGGATGAAAGGGGTGTTTTTTTTAAGGACTGATTATAATGTTACAAAGAAGTTTTAATCGAAGGAAGACAAAAAAAAATAAATAAATATGCTTAAAAAATGTAAATTTAAATGTACGTATAATTTCAAAACAAAATCATTTTAGGCATCTATACATACTGAAAAAAAAAAAAATGATATTGATAAACATATTTCTTAGTTATTCGCTTTTTACTATAACACGTTTGCTAAAATATTTTATAATATTGGTTTGTTTGACCAGACTTTTGTTATGAATTCCATACTTAGCATCTGAAAAATGGTTGAAAACTGTAATTGTTCTTCCCATCACGATAATGTCATTTTAAAATCATGTATTTCCGGCTCAGAGTTAGTTACAAAGATGGTTTTCCTATAAAAAATAATATTATATATTTACAGTTCATATTTAATCGATAATTTTTAGTTTGCAGCGTATAGAAAGTTTTTTGTTTTTGTTTCTAATTCAGGAGATATTGTTATTTTAGCATACATTTGAAAATGAGCTGTGATAATTTTTCATTATAAGTTTTTGGAGCAAGTCCGTTATAAGGAGTTTTACTGTGTACACAACTAAATTATTTAATAAAGTATTTAAATTAAACATATTTTAATTTATTTATATTAAAATATAAATTAAATTAATATTATATATTTATATATTAATATTATATTATATTATAATTATATTAATTTATTTAAATTAAACATATTTAAGTTTATTTAATTTATAACTAATTGAATTCATAATTATAATAAATAGCTATCAACCATACATTTTACTTAAATTTCAAAAACTTATAGCTATATATGAATACTTGCCGATGAAAATTCATAATTTAACATTTTTATTCGTTGTAAAGTGTAAGCGAATCCAACTGACTATTATTACATGGACAATAAATAAAAATAACTATTTATTTAATGGTCCTATTAGTAGGCTTACAAAATGGTTGCTTTAGTTTTAAAAAAATATAAACAATTGAACCATGTTATTTGAGTACACCAACAATAGATTACGAGTACATAATGTGTGATCCTATAAAATAATTTAGAACTCAGTAATAAGAAAAATATAATTCAAAAATAGTATTTTTAGAAAAAGTTATTAGTAGTGACAAATACGGTGTGACATGCTCTGCGTATATTTAGACATACTTTAATCACAGATACTGTAGTACGATACTGTCAGTAACCATAGTGCACTAAGTGAAGAACATAAATGAAAACAAATAAACGTTTTAATTTCTTATGTAATATATATATATATATATATATATATATATATATATATATATATATGAGTGTGTGTGTGTGTGTGTGTATACACACATGATGTTTTATTTTTAATTTTTAGTTATTTTCAATCTACTGTTAATAATATTATCCGTATATTCCTCGGAGCTCAGGATTACATTAAAGATACAACAACATTTCCAACTCATTATCAAGCATATTTACAATTATAAATGTATAAAATATGAGGATAACAAGAAGTGATCTTGGGTTTATTTTCGTGAGCGAATGAACCATCTGGGGTTCACGAATGTCAAGCAGATCGGAGCAACATTAATCAAAAACGACGTTCAACTTCTCACGTCCATTCCAAAATGTTCGAACGCCAAGAAATTGTTCGATTGAGATGAACGCCGAAACGGTTGCGAAATAATAAACGTCATGTAAACAATTAACATACTTCATTATTAAGTACCACAGCGGTATACCTACTTGTAATCACGATATAGCTGCGATTCTATTCGGGAAACGTAGGGCTCAGTGGCGCCGAAGTCCATGTTAAGTTTTTATGACTGGTAGTTCAAAATGTGGCTAGTGGGCCACATTATACTCTCATCATAATTGTGTTATAAGTAAATGTATAGCGTTATGAAAATATTTAAGATATTGAGGCCGCGAAGTTTTGAAATCGCCCGACTACATTTTACAAACTTCGGCACCACTGGTAGGGCTACTGTAAATGACGTTGTACTGTGCTGAGTCGGGCGGTTTCATTTGGGACTTCCGATCGTTGTTGGCCAGCTGCGTCCCGTTCGACTTGTTCGCTTCGAACCAAACGATAAGCACAAGTACGAAAAACCTATCCGATAATAACACCTAACAGTGGCACAGGGCGCGCCGCGTGTTTCGGCTGGATCGCAGTGTTAAACGAGCACGGTTTAACGTGTAACGCACGACGTACCGCCGCTTCGGCCGGTACTACGACCGCGGCTACTGTTTGCAAAGATCACAGGTCGCGATACGCCCGTCGGTTTTGGTTCCATGCGAAATCACGTCGGTACGAATAATGCGATTTAATTATAAGGGATACCTGGAGGCCACCTCCGAATAAAGCGTGTGCGAGTTGAGACCGTGAATCGAATTAAACGTTTAATGCATCGTTTATGCGCTCCGTTCGAGAAAACGCGCGTTGAAACGAATCCGTTTCCGTCGGCCGCGCCTCGCACGTAAACTAAAGGTACATTTTCCTCGTCGGTAAACTAAAGGTACATTTTCCCTGCAGCGTCAAACGCATTGTTACTAAACACGTGCATTTTATATGTGACTGTTTTCCTACTTGCGTTTAACGCAGCGCGTCGATAAATGTCGCAGTGCGTCCGGACGCACTACTAGTTTGGACTTCGTTGAAACGTCTCGCGTCAACACACAAAATGTCCGACAAATTTGTATACTCCTCAACTGAGGATGAAATTTGAATTGAATTTGTGCAACAAAACCGGGAAATTTTCGACAGTGCTCACCCTAAACACAAAGATTTACATCGCAAAGAAACTATCTGGAAAACTATTTAAAAAAAAGTCGGTAGAACAGGTACGTTAAAAAATATTATAGTACTTTGTAAGATCTTTGTTGACCAATGATAAGATAAAATAAAATTGTTCTTTATTTACACGGAAAAATTGACGAAATTTAGTATCATTATTAATAAGATGTCCTTCGATTAATCGTTTAAAAAATCCCTCGGTTTTCCTCGTAGATACTGTACTGTTAAATGCATTTCTCTGTTCGGGAATCATTCTTAAAAGTAATTCATCTTCAAAATCTTCTTCTTCGCCGAGTATCTCACAAATTATATTATTGTTGTTCAAAATTAATTGTCGGTGCATCGTGATAGAAAGATTTGGAACATAAATAAAGAAACTTACGTGTGTACTAGATCACGGTTGATGCAATAGTGCAATTTAATCAAAAAATTAGATATTATTGCGTCTGAACGCTGCAGGGAAAACGTGCCTTAAGGGTGTCACTGGCACCTGTGCCGCCTAAGTCGCGAATGAATATCATTTTCAATCATAACTATTATTACCTACGGTGACAGTTTAACAAGATCACCGTTCGAATAAAACATTGTGCAGGCATCAATTTGCATTACGTGTTTCGTTCGTTGCGCCTGTGCGCCGAGGTAAAACGAAAAATGTTTCGCGTCGTAAAAGCCTGGTACTCGCTAACCACTCGCAGACCGACTTAACAGTTCGGTCGACATGAACTACTAGCCGCTGTTATTTTATTTTATTTGCATACGACATATTCGACTTATGTTTAGATTACACGAGAAATGTTGTACGTAAAGATAGCAACATTAGGCAAACCAATAAATATGATAATTAAGATAACTAGTCAACTAACGAAACAAGTAATAAAATATAAAAAAAAAAAGTAGAATGATAGGTTACAGTTGGTACAATAAATTACAATAACATCGATTCTAATAACAAATAGAAATCACAGACGCGTTTCAAGTTCTTCAAGCCATTTTTGGTCCACCCTCGGGTAGTTTCGTTTGTGCTTCTTTGAACTTTGTAATGGAACGCGACTCAACCATGTGTCTGATTGTCTGCGTTTCTGCTCGTTCGCAAAGTGGAGAGCTAACCGCTGTTGTGCTCGTGCGAGTCGTGTAAGCGCGAAACGGTCCGACGGTAAAACGTTTAGAACGAGAAAAACACGAACATCACGCAGGGTGACGTGGAAGAGCAAAACGCGATTTTCCGGACCAGCTTGCTTACGAACGATACGTATAAAACCGTCTGGGAACCGTCGGGCATCGTCGGCTCCTCACCGGGTGTTGGTATTACCGTGCGGGTACGCTCGCTCGGGAATAAATTATAAGACCATCGTTTCGCGACTTATTATCGCGCGACCGCTCGTTTAGAATATTCCGTCGGGGTAATTGAACACACGAACTTTCGAACGTTCCCATCGGTTTTCATGTATTTATTTTTCTTTTTTTTCGGTCGATCTTCGTTCCGTAACACATGCCGTGCCGGTGGACGCGTGTAGATCGAACAATGATGTCGAGTGCTGCAACATACTACGATTTCGATTCGGTTTCCGAAACGTGCAGCACGCGAATAATACGTAATGTATTGTAATGCATTCCGTTTTGCGCGTTGCTGTTGTGCGCGGCGAGCATTAGCGTTAGCGGGAGGGAAACGCACGCGCCCGGCCGGAGAGGTAAACGTCCATTTATTCATTCCCCTCCCCGTCCCTCTTTCACATGTTTATGATGAAGCGTAACAATAAAAAGCTTTGTCCCACGTGCGATTTCTTTCGATTATCATTATTATTAAATTATTATTCGAGTACGCGCACGCACGGGAAATCAACGGAAAAATTCAAAGTAGCCGTTTCACGAAACCGGTTTGCAGTGTCGTCGTCGTCGTCGCCGTTCCTCACCGTGGGATTTGAATAATAATAATAATAATAATATAATGTGCGATCTTTGGCTCGGCACTTAATCGCCGGAGCCCGTCGGTCGTCGGACTGATTGCGCCCAAACGGGTATATCGTATATAATATAGAAATATATATATGTATAAAAAAAAATAAAACAAACGACTTTAATGTTAAAACATATAGATACCTATTATGCGAATGACACGTACAATGACACACGCGCGCATGGTTTTCACAGAATTATATTAAAAATAAAAAAGTAATTTTTATTATGTCGCGTCTGTCGACAGTCATTTATGTGAATAGGAGAAATAAAGTTAAAATAATACGTATTATTAAATTCTGTGCAACGTAATACGTAACGCATATTATTACGAAAACTAATTGATTAGCGCTCGTATATACGTTTTACGCGGGTTGATAATAAAGCAACGGCGAAGTTCTAAAATACCTCTGCGATGAAATGAAAAAAAAAAAAATGTTAAAACGTGTAAAAGTAATTTTTTTGCGAGGGAAAACTAACTGTTTAAATACTCCGGTGTACCGCACAACGATAAACTGATCGATAGTTAAATTAAATTTTTGCATTTAATCATTTTTAATTTTAATTTTATTTTTATAAGCCCTTAACGAATCAGAGCTCCACGGTAAAATGTGACGGTTTGAACTGTGGAATTATAGATTATCCCACGGCCCAGAACCAAAAAAAAAAAAAAATTGCTAATTTATGTGAGTACCAAACGTATTATATTAATAAGTTTTATCACACATAAATGTTTAATTTATGTAACCGTAATGGTGAAAACCGATATAGAGTTGAAAAAAAAAATACGTCAAAACAAGTTCGTTATGCGTGGACTATTGTCGTACCACACGTTCAAAATGTTTTCAAAAAATAATTATTCGGTTCGAACAAGAACACTAATATTTGCAGTCGCCTAATTACAATCTAACTATATCATCATCACGGCATTAATTTAACGACTCTTAATAAGTTAAAAAAGACACCCGTTCGTATACAACACTGATCGGTCATAAGATGAAACAGCACCGTTTTGAATATTATGTTATTTTTTTTTTTTATTATAATTAAAATCAACGGAGATCACAAAAATATACAGATAACGCGTTCTCAGAAGAAAACGAATATCATTTCGACTCCTTGTATTCGCACTGAAAATGTATAACAACAATTGAATTAGTACTTGTATCGGTGCGTAAACATAACACGGTAGCAATCGTATATTAACAAATTACACGCACGTTTTCGAATGAAAAATAATTGCGTATCGCGTTCCCCCAATCATTTTTTTTTCTTTGGTATAACCGTACAAATATTTTTCTGCAAAATGAAGTTATGAGAATTGTGTGATAAAATCGAATCGTACTTAATTTAACATAACTGGACTCCCATAAACGTAATTCCAAGTATGCTCGGTGTACTATCGTATACGTTGGTGTTTATCGTTGTTTAATTTGTTTTTATCGGTATTATTATTTTCGAGTTCGTTATGTATATTTGTTTGGTACGTTCGATTTGGTATGAACGTTTGAGCGTTTATCGTCAAGCGAGTATCACCGCGAGGAGTCACAACATTTATACGTCGATATTCGGAATCGATGTCAATTGTCTGCACGAAAACCATTTCGATTTTAGGTGAACAAACACTCTTGATAGACTTTCTGTTTTTCCAATGAACATTTCAATCGCGACAACTGCAGCCGGTCTAGATTTATTTTCATTCGAAATAAATTGTCGTCGATTACAGTATAACTTCAACTGTAACACCGTATGGTACACATTACTCTCGATCGGAGCTAACTTTACAGATTTTATCGCATCAACGAACGTTGTTGATCTTACCATCGGCACTGCTCTTAAGCTTAAGCATTGTAATTATTGTACCTGCGTATAATAAGGCAATGATACACATTTATTTGCAATACTTGTCGTCACGATTCAATGGCTCATATTGACGTAAAAGTACTTGCGATCGTGTACAGATTAGGTACTTATATAATCTTTTGTTTTAGGTATCATTTTAGGTGCAGTGTCGGTAAAGCTCGGATTACCATGAACAAAATAACGAAATTGAGTATAAATCTAATACGTGCAACTAATGTAACCTAACAGCGTACCGGAATAGCTTATAATATGGCTATTCGGTGCTGGTAAAATAACTGTTTATAATTATATAATTTTTTTACTACTTGCGTTTTTATATGTATACGGATTATTATATATGGGACCTAAAGAAGAAAAAAAAATAATTATGGAAAAAATAACGTGTATGACAAAAGGTCGTCAACACCATATCAAGGTTAATTGTATTTTATGCACGTAACACGAAGCGCTTAGATAATATTAATAATTAGTGATGTTAAAATACGAACATTAATTGGTCAGAAGATTTTAATACCTATAAATAAATAAAATACGACAGAAAGCACAGATGTTCGTCAATAAAATTTTTTAATATGATACCCATTTCGACAAAAATCTGGAATTGTGTATAAATAAATGAAGAAAAAAAACATGTCTTTATACATTACAAAAAAATTAACAACGTTAAAAACATAAAATACCAAACATAATAAAAACATTACGATATAATCTTAACATTAATTGCTTTGTTACATTTGTTTGGGAACTAAACAGCGACGCAGTCATAAGTACCAAACTGCAGATCGCATACGTTAGAACGCGTGTATAATCAGTTAGATTTCTATACATGCATTTTTTGTGTAAAATTGAATACATTAAACGGCCGTAACAGTTAACAACACGAATCAAAAAAAAAAAAAATAAAAAAAAACCACCGAAATGGAAATACAAATAATACGTAAAATATTTAAAATAGGTACGACGGCTTGCCATACGGTTGTCCGAATAGTTGGAATTTTATATTCCTCGTTGCGGTAACGTAGTGAGCTGTCATTGCGTGTTACGGAATGCACTTTTTCAAAGATTTATACTATCGATAGTAAACGACATAAGAATATCTATGACTACTACGACAAGTGAATGGATGAAAATGAGTAACAATAGTTGAGAAAAATATACGTGAGTATGCATTGCACAGTCCGTTTATTATGCAAAATGCGATTTAGTATTTTCGCGTGCACAGAAGAATCGTATAAGACATAATACGGAAAAGTAAAAAAAAAAAAAAAAAAACAGTAAAACGTTAAATTTAATTTAAGTAGTGGAAATAATCAGAACAGTTTTGTTTTGATTTAAAAATTTGTCACGGGCCACGTTCAATGCGGTTATGACTCCATGGCATCCGATTCACACGTATCCGGTGAACCGTGGGTTGGGCAACGTTGGTATATGTGATCTGCAAAAGCACTACCTATTGAATTCGTTTCTGGTTTACCGTAGCATTTCGTTCCGCATAATACGGGTCATATGTATGTACGGTAAAATTCATTTATAAATAGATTTGTTTGCTAATTAATTTCAATTTAATTTTTTTTCCTCTCGCCCACGCCCTACGCTCGTTATGTATTCATGGATAAGTTTTAATAATAATAATAGTGTTATAATCTTGCGGCTCCCGCGGTTGATCAATTTACCAACATTTACCGTGTACGCCGTCTAGCAAGTGTTCTTAATTAAATCAGATTTAATCTGCGAATCGACGTCATATTAAGTGATCAAAATCAATATAACTGTGATAATATTCTCACGCATCGTAGTAATAATTAATATTAATAATGTACTTCGACATAGGCGGACCTACGGGGTGTGCCGGCTGTGCCTTGGTACACTCTAAATAGTCGTTCCTGTGACCAGTCGCTCTTCCAAAACAAAATGTTCTTCGGAATTTCACGTGAAAACGAAGTTGATGTCAACTAAGAAACAAGATCACTCGTGTTGTTATCAGTCAATGTTAAAACTTCTGAAGTTACTTTCTGAAAAATGTAAAAATATTGTACCCGTTCAAAATCGATTGTTATAACAAGGTTATACAATTATCACGATACACAAATTACACAATTATAATCAAAGCAAAATTACAACTAGTATTTTTTTAGGTTTTTTTTTTTTAATTGCTAAGTATAAAATAACGTTTTAAAAATGAATTTATTAAAAAAAATTAAACAATATTATTGTAATTAATGCATACATATTATACACATAACAAAATGTTATATTGTATACAGCCCGTCTCTTTGCTTTGGTCTATTCGTATACCCATGTAAATCGACCTTGTTGTATAACATAATGAATTATTAGTAGCCGTATGAGTATTGCATAAAGTTACGAAAAACATGACCAACGCGTCAACAACGTTCAACTACAACTTTACTTATCTACCATCCAACGAAGTCGAACATCTAGTTTAAGAAAACGTTCTTTACATTACATTTTAAACTATTGAATTCTATGGAGTAGGTGCACAACTCGTAATTTAATCTTGGGTACAAGAAAAATTATGTGACGAGCCATGGTACGGCGGTCACGCACCATAACGTGCCTTTACTAACATACTATTATTAGTATTAATAATATTATTCATAACTGTACAATATTGTTATTATAACGTGCAGCGATCGTTTTAAACGGTACACCTACTATACGTACAGAACAGTTCCTCGTATTATTGTCTGCATTAGAGCTCATCGCGCACGTGAATTCACGAAATTCACGTGTCAAATCCAAAATCAAAACGTACGAACTTATCTGTTGATTCCGTACAAATCCGTACACGATTTAGACTACAAGTGCTCAACACGAAACTACTGATTTTCCCGTTAAAGGAACGAATGTATACGAAGAGCTCGGTGCACACGATTCGTGCGGCAAGAACAAATTTTCGAAACGAAAACATTTCCCCTCCCCACTCATTTTTCAACGAAATTTCTGTTCGACTGTTCCCGAACAACCTGTCCACAACGTTCGTCGGACAACGGTTCGGCCGCGCGCACGTACCTAGGAACGCGTTCACCACCGTCCGCGTTGAGGTCCATTCCCACTGATCCGGGACGGGTCCGGGCCGGGCCGTGTAAATTTTTTACCCGTCCGGGTAGCCCGGGTGTCAGTATTCACACTATTCAGGGAACCGTCCGGATTCCGGGCAGCCGGGTGTCGATCTCTATCGGCCGTACTTCGTCTATCATTCATCAGTTGTAAGCATAGAAATCACGCGTACCTATAGTTCTGTTTATTACATAAATCTAATCATAGTTAACCAATTTTAATTTAAATTATAATACACGAGAAGGAGAAATTTCTCCTATACTTTAAAGTATTCGTATATTACTGAAGTCTGCAAGTATATTTTAAGTCCTGCAAATATAAATAGTAAGTATAATTTTATAACTACATATTAAAAAAAAAGTTATAGAAGACTTTAATTTACAAATAATGTAATTTAGTATTGCTATGAATTTTTCCGATGACGGACTTGAAATGATAGTAATATTACTTGATGAAGATGAAGAGAAAACAGTTTCACGGGAGCCTAGGAAGTTTTGGGTCAACGCGGCTTGGAAGAAACGTGAGACTGAGGGTGAATTCGCAACTTTGTACAAAGAATTAATAGACGACGAGATCAAGTTCTACAAGTACTTCAGAATGTCGATGTATTCTTTCAACGTCTCGTTTAAAAAAATTGAAAACCCGTCCGGGAGCCCTGATAGAGAATCGTCGGGAACAATATTTTTTCGGCCCGGCCCGGATAAATGTGAATGTTCACATTTAAAATGCATTGGATTGAATTTTTTTCGTACCCGGACGGATTCCGGCCCGGACCCGTACCGGATCAGTGGGAATGGACCTTTACACCGCGCGCGCGCGCATTAGTCCGTCACTCGTGTCCGATTTGTACTACGTATGCACGGACGCGCGTAGCGGACGGGCAATAATTGGCGTCGGACCGAACGACTCTCGGTCAGCCGTCGACGGCCGTCGGAACGCACCGCAGTACATGCGCGCGTACGACTTACGTGTGATTCGCCCGACCAATGCGCGACGTGTTGCGTTGACGTAATGTAAACCGTAACTTTGTAATTCGCGTGCGCACGAACGATGTGTGTTCGCGAACGGTACGCCGATAGTCACATAATGACCGTTGCTAAGCTCCTCCTCGTTCCTGCCTGTTCGCTCCGGCGGTGCCGGTCGACGACGTGTTCGTGACGCGTACGGCGAGCGCGTGTCACCTTCTTTCGGTCACCAGAGCCACGCTTAACGGGGAGGGGTGGGGCGATTGCCACGGGGCGGCACGTTTTTGAGGATCAACGCACAAAAAATTAAAAAAATGTATAATTTTAATTTTTCCCGTATCACTATAATACATAATATTTCGTCCGTAAATACCGCAGTATACCGCTGCATGTTACAAGGCGATAAGAATCGACGACTTGTTCTGGTTGCACTGTTACATGTACATACTGTTTTCGTTATTCTTGTACGTTTTTTCCTCGAAAACAGTCGGTTACAAGTAAATCTATTCTATTCCATCTCGGCAGTCGGCACATATATGTGCAAACATATTTTCAGTTTGAAGATTTTTTTTTTTTTTTGACAATTAAAACATTTATTGCTCTACATAATATATATCCTACCCGCCAACACACGATACTGACTGTAATCATCAATGTGGTGAATGTAATTTTGAATTGTAATTTTCTTAAGGCAGGCATATTTTAATTTGCCCCGGGGTGCCAACATAGCTCAACGCGGCACTGTTTCGGACGGGAACCGCGGTGTGTGTTGTATGCGCCTTCGAGAACGCGATGATTTCGCGCGGTCGGAAAAAATAGCCTGTACGAATATAACCGTACACTGTTGTTATGAACGCGTTGAAGTGGATCGGTGCTGTTTGTTCGTTTGGAAAAAAAAAATTACGAGCTTCACCGAACGATGAGTTCGTTGCAACTGCGTTGAGAGAAAAAAAATAATACTGAACAAATTCAGTACGTTTAATTACTTTTCGTACGTTTCCCGGAAAGAAAAATCCCACTCCCATTATATGGTGCATGTGTACGTTTATGAGCGAACAGTGTTCGAATGACAAAGAGATGTAAACACCTATACGAACTTTGATTTTTTTTTTGTTTTCACACGTGCGTGTTCGGTACCTTTTTTAAAAAATGAAATATAACTTTCTGGGCTGTTTACCGAACAGCCGATTGATTGTAACTATTTTAATGGTTTGTGATTGACGATTGATAACTAATAATGCGAGGCGATCATCACTGAATCAAGATAAAAATATTTCATGGACGTTTATTAATTATTTACGGTGATAGGTTTTTAGAGCGATATCGAAAAATATACACACTGCGCGTATCCTGGCTTCACATATTTAGACGTTGACGATCGCTATTGACGACGACGATTCCGACGATTTATTCTTAGGCGGTTCGATAATGTTGTCTGAAAAAATAAACAAATCATTAACTAAAAAAAATCTCATTTCAACACGTGCGGTATAAGCGGCTAAGCGACTACATACCAACTCCCATGCACCAACGTCCGAGAGAAATACACCGCGTAATCCTTATGTAATCACTGCCTACGGTTTTTGTTTTTTATCTGTTAGTTTTCGGGGGGGGGGGGGGAAGAAATATCAATTAATGAAATAATAATTTCGAAGGATACCGCCTTCTACCAAGCTGTGCTGCAGATTTGTACCGCATCCTTGCCGTGCGTATAAAACGTACTCGGTGTACTCGAACGACCGGATATTCTCGTCTTTTTCTAAACGAGAAACAAAACTAATCGATCGATAAACAATAAGAATCCGGCGCGAAAGTCTTGAACGGTTGACGTGTACAACGGAAAAATGTGTGTATGTGATGTTTCTACAGCACGGTAACGACTACACTGTATTACGCTGTACTTCCGTGCGGAAACGCGCATGAACACGGTACGATTGTTCGTAAAACGGTCGTAAATACGCCTATTATTCAGCACCCTTAACCGCGACCGTTTTTCACGAATCGCGCATAATAAGCTTCGCACGTGTTCCGCCAAGATTATGACGCGAACCTTTGCATTGTTCTTGTACCGCCGCCGCCGCCCGATTAATTCATTCGCGGAAAACTTCACCCCCGTCGTTACGCGACGTCATATCGGTAGGCATGCACCGAGACACGTCTCCACAGTTGTTGTTGTTGTATTGTTACCGTCGAAAACTGCGGCAGTCGCCGCCGCTCCGAAAACACTAATTACAATGTTTTCGCGAAACGATTTACGAACTCGTGTACACTTACGTGGCTGTACGCGTGTGCGTCGCGTCGTGTCAACGCGGCCTTTGTGTTTCTCCCTTTTGTCTCTTCTCCGGCGCACACAATGGTCGGCTAACTTTTGATCGCGTTCGGGCGGAAACGTTTGTTCGGCACGCCTTGCGGTCCACGTGAACGGGAGCAAACGCTAAATCGCCGTTACGAAACCCGTACGCTCCCTTCGGCCGCGGCGGCCGTACAGCCCATGGGCGAATCGATGGAGTGCAGGCCAGAGTGACCGTAGACTTTTACCGGGAAGTTCGGTCATGGCTGCGCGTTTTTTTCTAACGATCGAAAAACAACAACAATAATAGAAGCAAACCACGAACAAGTTATATCCATGTTAATGAATTCATTGATTCCCGCATGAAATACATATTCAATTAAAAAAAAGGTTCCTGGTAGTTGTGTACATTTATACAGTGTACGTTAATTGTTCAATGCGACTGGAAACCCATTACTTCACGCGTGGATAATGCAAGGACATATATTTTACACCGCGGTTTCCCTGCGCAACATTACGATAACTATCACGAACGCGTTTATCCATACTGGAAGCTGCAATATTAAAAGATCCGATGGAACGGATCGAGCTTCTTAGACAGAATGTTTGTATAGATTCATCTTATACAGTGACCGTAAATCTCGTTATGCCCCATTGCATGTAATGTCCGTCAATATCAGTATCGAAGAAAAACGTATTCGAATCAGGTGAGCGAACGATAACACATCATAGGCGTGGCACGCATATATTCAATATGTTTGCGACTCGCAATTTTTGTTTTTGAATTTTGTAAATAGCATAATTTGTTATTTAATTTTCATTGGACGTGTATTACGATATACTGTATTTTCTTGTGTGGGCGTATATACGGATTAGTCATGTATTATACCGTGACAGACGAGATGCCAGTGGGAAAACGTGAAAAATCACGTCATACACTTGAACACGAATACGTCGTCAAAAGAGGGCGGGCGTGAGCGTTAAGTGAATATATATATATGCGCTTTGTCGGCGCGATCCACCATTATCGTCAATGTTATAGGTACAAGAAAAATAATTCGTTAACACGTATGGCATGTCGTCGAGTCGTGGGTGATGATAAAATGGAAAAAAAGAAAATTATCGGGGTACGACGATTTTCGATTTCAATTGTAGCGTTCGGAACGATTGGATGAGAAGGATAAAGAGGAAGAGGACGAGGAGGCGGCAGCTTCGTTGCGTATGTAAATATACTCTAAGATGTAAATGTATGCGCAGAAGATTGAACCGCAGTGCATCGACGTGCACGTTCCGTCGGGGCAATTTGTCAACGGTCATTCGTGGACACACGTATGGTCGGAGCGGATATTTCGTGTACTCGACGGAGAGAGAAGATGGAAAAACAAAACGAAATAAAAAATAAAAATAAAAATCTCACGAACGAAGAAAAATAGAAGACTGGTGGCAGAGGGGTACCTAAGAATTAACGACGACAACAACAGATTCTTCTGCGATATCAACGCTTTGATAATTTATATTTCTCTCTCCACAAAACATCTTTCTCTTTTTCTCCACGTAATATCTTTCTCTCTCACGCCGTCATCGGTCCCGGTGCTATATTAATGGGCTTTCCGGAATCAAATTGATTAAAAAAACAATGGACGAACTCTTAAGACATATTAGAACCGTGTTTTTGTTGTTTTTTTTTCGTTTCGTTTTCCGCCGCCACCGCCGCCTTAGGCACAGCACGCACTCACACTCGCGCGTATTATAGTTGTTCCCAATCAACGTGAACACGAATCCTGAAAGATATATATAAATATTTTATACGCACACAACTAGAAAAAAAAACACGTAGTATAAATACGTTTATACGTATGCATGTGTGTGTGTGTTTTTCGTGCACCTACCATGTACGTGTTGATTTATAGACTTGCACGGGGTTATACTGGAGACGGTTTTGAATCGACCACAAAGTATGTATAATTTTCATATGTGTATAAAAACTGTGATCGCTGATGGAAATGATAGATATTGATCTATTTCCGCAGATTTTGTTTCCGAGTGATTGCGACTCTCTTCCGATTCTTTGCTGTCGACTGGTTAACACCTTAGGTTCGCTTACAGGTCGTCGTGTGTATACTCGACTAGCGGGTCGTAATATTTCGGTAGTGGATGCATAGTACTAGACCGCGGATGGCAGTTGAAACGATTTGTATTGGATCCTAGAAGATTATACAAAACAATAACTAAACATGGTCCATTGTATACAAAAATAGTATGTTGTTACTGTACTGCTCGTATATTTACCAAAGTGAATGCAGACGTGTTTTTAAAAAATTACAATATTTATTTTAAGAAAACCGTGATGTGGTCGAGTTGGTAAATCAAATAAAATAATCTTTTCCTCGTTTCGCCATTAGCTAATCGCCATATCGCTGTAAAAATTGTTCAAAAAGTGTATTAAATGTTTGTAGTGTGTATATTAACATACTAGTACATACCTACTGATGTTAACCGGTGGTCAGCCTGCCTCACGGTTTGGATTTGAACCGTAGTCCGCGAGTTGCCGACCGCTGTGTACTAGACCATGGTACTTACTGCTCCGATACGTGACTAGTATAATTTCCCGTTGTAATTAGTGATTGAACGTTCGTTGTCTGCTCGGTTGATGCCGTTAGATACTTACGACACAGCCGTGCCGCGTGGACAGACATTAATGCGAGGCGCAATGTCAGCCGTTAACTATTCGGTTACTATTATTACGTTGTACGTCTTGTGCTAGATCAAACCAGATGTTCATGCGTCTACGGGGACACCCTCAGAAATATAGCTAGGATGAGGGTAGGGGTGAATAGTCGCTGAGTACCCGATATGAGCAGTACGGACTGGCCTTATGTGAAAAGAAACCTTCTCGTTTTGTAACTGACATGAAAAATCTCAGGGGGGAGCGATGGTGACCTCCCTTTGGGCTTCCTTGTGCGTGTCGATCGTATAAACGCGCCGCAATGACGTTGACTAAGGGTTGCTTCGACTCGCTCAACGTGATGGTGGTGTAAAGCACGCGTGGTCTCCGAAGTACAATTATTTTGCGTACTGTCGACTAAAAACAACGCACGAAAAGCTTCCCTCGCAACACACGATTATACGTTATTATAAAATACGTACGCGTATATTATTACGTTTCTGGCGTATAGCATGTGTAATAATAGCGCGTTAAAACACATCGTGATTTGTGGCTGAAAAAAAGGAAGAAAAAAATCTTACCCACATCATATTAACCGCGACAGAATGACAGCTTACGTCACGCGATTATAGAAAAAACAAATATAAGACGTTGGGCAAATATTGTTACGCGAGTCAGGGCTGGACAAGTCACCTCAGACAAAGTATCTGAATACAAAGCACAAGATACATTTATAATTAGTGTCTAAACACAAAATACAAAATAATTTAATACATTTCGAAGGTATTAGATACAAGATACAAATATTTATTGTATATGTAAGATAAAAGATACTTTATACCTTTAAAGGTAAATTAAAATATAATTATAAGTGACACGGAATACACTTAAAATAATGTATAAAAATATACATATATGTGTTTAATTACCAATGTTCAATGTTTATTTATTATTATTATTGTATATGTACAAGAATTATTAATAGATTAATGTTTAAATTTAGGTAATTTATATCCCATATTTTAAAATAAATTCCTGGTCACCTGTTAAAGACACTAATTTATTGAAACTATCATGATATATCTGACGTACCAGATCCACATAAAAAATTAATTAACCGGCAAACAAAAATAATCTCTCAACAGCAACTGAAGAGCAAAGGCTTGTGTTATATTGTATACATTATATTTATTGACTATTGAATTATTCTGGTTATTTACATTTTATAACAATACACGTGCTGTACGAAATACTTAACATAATAACATAAACCGACAGGTGAATGGCGATGACCAACTCAGTGTATTCGCTGATATTTTATCGGCAGACGGTTAATTTAGTCTAACTTACCTAACATTACAAATTACCAACTAAAAGTATACAAATTCCATGTCTTCATGTTGGACAATTAGGAAATCTGTTATATACGAGTAGATCCATAAAAAATGATTTTTGAATGTAAAAAAATTGAAGTATCTAAATGCCGGACAAAATATACTTTCAAACTATGTATCTCGATACCAGATAAAGATACAATTTTATCTCAGATACGTATCTTAAACATTTGTATCTAAGATACTGCCCAGCTATGGCGCGAGTGCACACAGTGCAATAGTACGAACTGCATAACATATGTCATAAGGAAGCGACGCGGTCCCCTTGCCGGTCAACTTAAAATGTGTTGGTTTACGTATATTTTATTATTTTTAAATCGTATTTGACCACCTACCGACCTGTAAGTTACTCTCCGCGCACACACAAACACACAGGTAGTAATCGATCCGGTTTATGCGTTTATACGAGTAATACTGCTGCAGTGTTCGTACGTATTATAATAACTACGCGCGCGCGCGCGCGTGTGTGTGTAATCGCGCGCCTATAGATATAAGTGCTGCTGCTGCATTTTTTTTTTTTTGATTTTTTTTTTACGGGCCACGCACCCTTTTTATTTTTTTTATTTCTCGCATAAATCGCGTTCGCGCCCACACGCCGTCCTCTGAACTGGGTCGAAGGCCCTGCAGTTAGAATATAACAGACGTTTATTTATTTTTTTTTTTTTTTTACAACGCAGTCACCAATAACAATAATAATAATAATATAGGTACCCGTATGTGAATATTTACAACCCTCTCTCCCGTCGCGTATTGTCGGCCACACGTCACACACACACGCATTCACGCACACGGACACACACGCGCAAATCGCACGATAGAATGAAAATATACCGCACACAACCGCGTATAGTAGTAGTACACAGCGCGTGTTTGACGACAATTTTTTCTTTAATTTATACGTGTAAAAAAAACTGAATTTTTAAATTTTTATACTATCCCACGCGTACACCCGGAGTACACGGATTCCTCCGTGTATTACACGAGTATAGTAACATTTCATTCAATTCGTACTCGGAACGAACCGAGTAATTGTTCCTGAAGAACACGACGGAACACTAGGTACACACGGTTAAGGTCAAAAAAGCGCAGCTAAAATGGTCGTCGATAGTATTTATTCCGTGATGCCATCGCATGACATCGAATGCGGTTTCTCGTGCGTTTTCCATTCTTATCATCACATTCCGTTTAAATCGGCCGAAATAATTATTACGTTCCGGCGTCGTTTGTGTACGGGAAACGCGCAACGCGCACCTACATCAATACATGGGGCAAGTGTTGGTTTACTACGTGCGATCATCAACGTAAGCAATAAACGCGGGTGCACACACACACATGTGTCGTAACTATTATCTAGGCCAGAGTTTCTTAAACTGTGCACCAAGGTACCCTAGGGGCAGCGCAAGCAATTTCTAAGGGTACCGCGGTCTACAGCTCATAACAAATACAATTTTTTAATTTGTAATATTTTTATGTTAGTAATTTTTATTATAATAACAATAATTTTTTCACTTATTTTTTTTAAGTTTTAAAATACATTAATTTATAATTATTTTAGCTGTGTAGGTACTTAGATCAGTATGTTTAGATTATATAACGTTTAATTAAATCAATAAAATCGGCTATCAATGAGTATTTGCTTTTTTGTTCTGTCTTTCATATTGTTCATAGGACACCGCGGCTAAATTTGGTCCAAAATAGGGCACCGCGGAAAAATAAGTTCGGGAACCACTGATCTAGATTAGTGTTTCTTAAATTGTGTTCTACAGAACCCCTGGGTGTCTGGATATCACTTAAGGGTTCCACGAAACTTAACTGTTCAAAAATGTAAATGCTTAAAGTATTTAAATATTCAATGAAAATTAATTTGAATACATTTTACTAAATATCAGATGACGACTAGTGGGAAATAGTCGTGTTAGGTTTGCACATTCATATTATAATATTACGTTTAAATTGTATATAATAATCAATGACAGTATGCAGTGTAGAATAAATATTAACACAAACTCAACAGTGTTTTGTACTTACGGTGTATAAAAATTAAATAAACTACCGTCGATAACGAAAGATCAGTACGTGCAACGTGATTATAACAGATAAAATTGCGGTTTAAACCAATTGGTTTCAATACGGCTGTTGACCGTGGCTCTTACGATTTTCATACAGGAAAATAGAGAAATCCCAATTCACATGGGTTCCGCATAAAAATACATTATCGTTTGATGTTCCGTGATCTCAAAAAGTGTAATAAACACTGATCTAGACGACGATTTCGAATCGCACCACTGCCGCGGTCACGTCACGCTTGAAGTCGATGCAAACACGTGTTACACAGTTGTCACTGCAAATTAAACACGTACCACTCGAACCGAGACTCGACGCTTCCCGTCACCAAAGTAACTTCGTGCAAGGTCCGCCCGCAGTCTTACGAGGGTGTGCGATCAATATCTCGCGTGTTAATACAAAAAAAAAAAAAAAATTGTCTAACGAAGTACCTGCATTTAACCGTACAGTTCGTTGCCGCGGCGATAAACGGTAAACGTCGGGCCGTCGGTAAATCTGCAATAGAACACTGGAATTTATAGTGACCCGCGGACGGACCGGGACGGCGTTCGTGGACATGCGATGCCGAATCGATTCGCTTAAAAAGCAATAATCGAGGACGGCGATTCGCGTGCGCGCATCAAAAGTAAGCGTAAAAGTCAAGATGGCAAGACAATGTTTACTCCGCGTTCGGAATGCATTTTAATTGGGATTCGATTTAACGAACACGGGTGACTGTTGCGCATATCACCCGCGGCTGACGTACGGAACAATGCAGTTAAATCGCTGCTATAGGGACGGCGTGCTGCGGTCGCCGCGGAAATACAGATCATATTGATACTGCAAACATTGAATAATTGTTATAATTGCGAAACGTTTTCCGCCGCCGCGCATTCTGAACGGGTACACTCTCGTGCGAGCGGAAAAAGATGTAGAAGACAGACGGCGAGAGTGAGAGAGAGAGAGAGAGAGAGAAAGTCTCGTCGTACACGAAGCCGATTGATAGCGCAACATAATGATGGTATAAATGCCGAGTGTACGTACGCGCACGTGTACACACGCGTAATTTACGATGAATCAGATTTAATACTTTTTATACAACATACGAATGGATACGTTATAGTTCTCTGACAATTATTGTATCAGGTCTGTTGCGTGAACCATATAAACGTGCGTGCACGCAGTGCAGTGCAGTGCAGCAGACGTTTTTTTACATAACGTACGACAGATATGTATTCGGCTGTATCGAATTTATTACAAATACGCTACGCTCGTGCGCTACGTAGTCTATACCGTGTAGTAACTTGTACCGAAAATCTCTGCCGGAACGTTATTATTCGTTATTGCAAACACGTATTAAACATCGTTCATTATAATCTATCATGCAGCGCTGCGATAATAAAAATTAAATATTTGAAAATCCCCGTAGTTCGCAAATCATGAACGTTACAAATTTGATCATATTTTTTCGTTTAGAACAATAATTTGTACGTATAATTTTTTTTTTTTTTTGCAGCGACCGACGACGAGTACGATGATGCTGTATCGTGTTCTCTCACTCACTCACTCTCTCTCTCTCACTCCCTCTTTCTCTCTCTCCTTCTTTTCCACTCCGCTTTCCTAACGTCCAGTTGAAACCGCACAATAATTGTGCGGTTAACACCGGACGATCGCCGGTACGCACTTGTACGCGCGTGTATATACGTGCATGCGGACGGACGTGGCAGCGGCGACGGTCGTGGAAGCGGCCAATTAATCAAAAACGTTCGAAGAGCCCGTTCTCTCAACAGGAGTCCTGACGCTGGAGCTGCCGAGTCCTGGCGGGGCCCCCATGTCGTGTCCACCACGTTGCCGGTATAAATAATGGTGTCTGCGCCATGAGAAACAAAAAAAACTTGTACGCACACGCGCGCGTACACACACACATATATATACTCTACAGGTACACATACACACACGTAAGAAATTAGCATAATTAAAAATCGTATCGGACATACGACGCGGGGCGATGATCGATTCTATGCATGTATACTTGTATTTATATATAACCACTCCGTATACGCGTATATGTGTGCAATTGTATACACGCAGTGTTTTATATAAATATGTGCTCGTGCGTGTGTGTGTTATTATACATTATTATTATACGTACATCGACCGATGCAGATGATGTACGCGGGTCGTCCATAATACACGACAATAATGGAAATCGTGTACACTTATGACGATTATAATATTAAACCCCCACGATTCGAACGAGTAGTCGCCGTCGCAAAAATCGATTTTTATTGGCGGAGTAAAAAAAAAAAACGAAAGAACCAAACCTACGTCTGTCGAGCACGTCGAAATCGTTACGATATTACATTATATACCCGTGTATGTGTGTGTTCGTGTGTGCGTCTGTGTGTTGTATATTACTGTACCGATCGCATACACAATAACGTTGCGTCACTATGATCGTGACCTTTCTCTTCTCGCACTGCCATCCGACATGAACGGAGTATTATTTTTATTTTTCGACCCGTAGTACTTCTCGCCATGTTCGTGGGTTTAAGAAAACAAGTGTAAACGCAGCAGTATATGCTCGCGGAGAGAAGAAGTCCGAGTTTTCCTTGAATTTTTAAATTTTATTTAAAAAAAATATTCTAAAAAAGAAACTCATATTTCATTGAACGAAAAGAACTCAACGGCAACAATATGTTTTATCCCGGTAGGGAAACCTGCATTCAACGTTGCGTTCACTCGCTCCTGCGTTATGGTTTAAAACTCAAACGCACATCTCACGTACCTGTAAACCGTTGACGCGCATTAAACGTTTTTTAAAAAAAAAGCGTATTTCTATTATATAGTTGTATCGACGGCATATTATTACCCGATACTCAAGGATGCCCATGGGCAGAATCTTAGATACTTGTATCGTAGATACCTTTGTATCTTATACTTTGTATCCAGATACTTTTAGTGGCCAAATATCTTGTATCCTTTCATTTTGTTTAATACAAATAAAAATATATTTTTACTTAGAAAAAATAACAGTAAATTTTAAATTTGCCTTGTATGAGACTGATTAAGCACTAAATTAATTGAAAATATGTTTCGTAAAACAAGTTTTAAAGAAGTAGAGACCTACTTCGGGGTAAATTAGGCTAAATTATTTGTTTGCTATAACAGAAGGTTGTGTTTTCGCTAGCACGTTCTAGATTATACGATAAAACGTTCGAAAATTTAATATTTCTTAAATGCAATTTGTCGTTTTTTAAATAAAATTATTCGTAATAAATAAATTAAATGTTTTCTTTTTTTTTTGTATTTTATATATTATTTCAAATTGTTTTTCTTATTATTTAATTCTAAAAAAGGATTATGAGCCGGGCCCCGTACTAATAATACGTAATAAATATTCGTGTGTTTCAATTTTATTGAAAACAAACAATATTGAAATACAACGAAATTTAATACTTTTACCTGCTTAAACACGAAAAAATTTAACGGTGTGTTACGTCTTGTGCTTTGCATGTAAAACCGTGAAAACGATCCATCTAGTTTTTAGTATTTTTTTTTTTTTAGAAATTTAAAACGAACCTTGTGCCTCGTGTGTTCGGGAAAAAATTTATGTTTTCAAATGTCTTTCTCGTCCCTGCCGGTACTACACTGTACACACGTGGTGAAACACTTTTCCCTTAGATGAGTTCCAGAAAAATATTTATCGTTGAAACCTTGTGCACGAGCCGTTCACTAAGCTGTTCGCAGAGCCGCATCCCTCGAGTGTATTGTTCGTGGATCGCGAGCGCAGAAAATGTGTTCCGTTTAAATGTGGATCAACGGGAACACGATTCCACGTCGTAGAAGTCCGCACACACTGCCGCGGTGGCTGTAAAATGTATCGCGCGTATTCGCTCACCGTTAAAATCTGCAGTGGATCTCGCGGTAAAATCCTACAAGACCGATTTCACCGCCGCGTTAGCCGATACGTACTTGATACGCGGTTTACAATGTAATATTTATCGCTGTTTTTCGCTACTGTGGTAGTAATAACGTTTTGTTTTATGTATACGTCATACCAATACTTTCTTTCATCGTTTAATCTTTTAAATACCTGTAATTACATTAATAAACATAATTATATTGGACACGGATGCATGTTTTTATTTATTTACAAACATTTCATATTAATTGAATCTATTGTGTTTTCCGAACAAGTATACACAAATTAACGTATTAATATTATTATTATTATATCATTTATACGTAGTTATAACTATGGCATAGGGTATACTACATTTACGTCGTATTTTCTCAACATTATTTCGAAAATTCAATGGTATACTATTACGTATACTCTTAAGTCTTAAGCATTTCGTGGAGAAAAGTATTAAATGTAATCCGTTTTACAGGTTTCAATTAGGTATTATATTGTCAGACGATTAGTGTATTACTATAATATATACATCAAGTAGTTATTGATGGTGTACTACGATGACATCGATTTATTTAAGTGATTTTAATTTCTAATTTTGTATAAAATAAAAATGTACACGTTTCAATTTTTCGATATTATTCACAATCATAACAACCACCGCCGTCTAAAACATAAAAATGTCCGTATTCAAACATTCGTCGGCACAACATATAATTTTAAGCTACTAACTATAGTTTATTTTCATTATTTCTTGTGGACGTTTTTCTTAAAATGCTCATATTATTATACTATCAATAATTTCTGTACACTTTAAAAAGAAGACATATTAATAGTTATTATTATAAAATTACTCAGTTGCTATAATATATTTTGTTTTTCTATAAACTATTATTAACTATTAAACTTCTTCTCTTTCTTTCTGTTTGTTGTCGTCCAATGCCATTATTATTTAGTCAACTATGTGTAAGCGCGATTTAGCTGACCCGATCTAACATTATACGATAGTTTACTTATGGATACGCCCATAGGATGTATTTCTATAATTATAGTAATTAATTAGTAGAAGTAATAGTTGTGCAAATTTTCATAGTTATATTTTCGATTTCGAGTTTGGAAAAAATTCAAATATATCAAAATATAGGTTTTGGTTTTTTTGGAAAAAAAAACTACCCCCACCGCTATTGCGGTACAGTGTACGGACCTAAAAAATAACTTTCCGAGCATTATGTATCGTAATAATACATTGTGCACCCGTGTACGACTAAACGCTGACCTTATAACTTTTTTCTTAATTAACTCGACGTACTTGTAGCACTATATAGTTTTCGTGGGCGTACAAGGGACCGCCTAATATGCGTGAAATATATACGTTGTTGTACACGCACATACAGGAGTAACTGTATTGGTTCCAATTTGGCCGAATTGGTTCCTGTTTGAAAAATGTATTTTATTAAATTGAGCCGAATTGGTTCTCATTTAAAAAATATATTTCATGAAGTTGAGCCGAATTGGTTTCCGTTTGTTTTCAAGTCAAATAGTTACAATTTTAATTTTTAATTTTTAATAATTGGTTGAGTATAAAGATAATGCTTCAGATTCGGCTTTGATTATCACGCGAAGACGTAGAAGACTGTTTTTATTACGATTTGATGGCCATAAAACCTTGTTGCCCAATATTGGATCAGTTCTTTTACTTCTTACATGATATAATGACAAGGATAGATTTGACAAAAATATAGATAGGACAACAACTTTTTGCGAATATTTGCATTCAAAGTCGAATAAAGATTTTACAACAGTTTACTTACCTTAAAAATTTTATTTTATATAGCATTCAGCAACAGCAATATCGAAGTAATAATGCAAGGAAACTTACTAGCAAACAGGAAAAAATAACAAATACTTGGAAAACTGCTGTATGACTGAGTACATTGATGAGAATTTAACGCGAATTATTTATAGAAAGTTTGTTTCAAATTTACATATCAATGACTAAATTGTATTTACTATATTATATTATTTGTATTTTGTACATCTAACCTGAGTAATGACTAGCGATGACTTTAAATATTATATATTATGTATGTATATTTAACACACATTAACGCACATTTTTGATCAAGCCTACTTTAAAGTTGACAGTCCTAAGCGTGTAAATTGAGAAGGAAAATTCAGTTAAACTTAATAAAACACCTTCTTCGAACGGGAACCATTTCGGCTCGACTTAATAAAAATACATTTCTCGAACGGAAACCAATTCGGCATGTGGGTTTTGGGCTCGGGAATCACATGATAGTGGTATGTAATCGTATGTACCGCGTCGGTTATGCGCAGGCGACGTTATTAAGAGCAACACTCGCGCGCGCGTAATGTACGAGCGTATAACTTAATGGTCTCTCGTGTACAATGGTGGCGATTCACGTGCAACGTATTTTTTGATTTATATATTAATAAGACGCGGGACCCGAGTCAAATTAAAATAAAAAAATAAATAAATAAATAAATAAAATAAAAAATTGAAAAAGATTTATAGTTTTACGCGGTATTTAAAATAGGCCGACGGACGACGGTGTTTATAAATTATGTTCGAAAGCGACGTGGAAGTATACTGCTAATAGCGTGGCTACGCGTTGCATTATCGTACGCACGGGTATGATGTATTATCACCGTGAAGGCGGCCGCCGACGGGGAAGGGAGCTCGCGGAGATCGCGGCGACGACACCGCGCGCGTACGTGTTTAATACGCGTATACAACAACGACTCGTCCGGCGAACAAACGAACAACAGCGAAGCGCTTCCATCCGTCCGTTTCCATTGCGCGCGTCTTCCGAGATCGTCGTTCGTATTGTTACGTTGCGGGAGGAAGTCTAAGCGCTGCAGACCATCTTCCGTTTCTTTCGCTGGTCTCCGTCGTCATGTCCATTACGTACACTGCCGGTTATTGCGGTCGAACTGTTTTCATCGAAACGAAATCGCGCACTGATTGTAGCGAAACCTTTATTTTCGTTTTTTTTTTTTTTTTCTAACGGCGGTATTTCTTAACAGATACCTGCGTCGCCATTTGGCGATGGCATATTGGCTCTCGGAAATATTTCCGTCCAATCGAAATGTGTAGGTACCGTTCATCGACATCGCAAAAGAGTCGGTACACGACGATCGACGGTGTTACACGTTCGTCGCGGAAAGCTCAGAGTGGTGATGCTGAAAATATCGGTAATACGAATTCCGCGACCGGACTTAACAACCGTTTACTGCGGAATTGGTCCGGGAAATTATAGCTTCGGCTTTAAAATCGCGTTCGAAACGACGTGAACGATCGGTCGGACCAACGGCGGGAAAACGATAAAAATCGGTAGGTAAACCGCGCAGTGATCTACTCTGCCGATTTCCGAACACTGTAGGCGGCACGTGCAACGTTTGTCCATCAGCCGCGTACGGAATGAAACGAAAGTATACGGCATACGTCACTATACGGGCTTCCGTAGCGTTCGAATAGGATAATTACGAATTCAATCACAAGGAGCTGCTGACCGGTGGTGGAGAGAGCTGTTTTTTTTCTCGTGAAACAATAGCACTATTATTTCATACAAGTACCCACCCACCAATTATTCTCTTTTAGCTCCGTCGGTCTACCTATGAACAACCTATGTGTTCGTATCTGTTTAATTACATATACGTATATTTATTACCCGTAGGCATACATTATTTTTTTAATTTTTTTTTTACCAAATACCAATTTAAACACGTTTAAAACGACCAACATTAATTTTCATTATAACAATGGTTGATTCACTGGACCAAACATTGAAACTTGAACGTTATACCGAATTAAATAAGAACAATTAAATTACTTACATTACTTGTACCGCGTTGTTTGCCGGTTTTGATCAAAAGGTTCTCCAAACTTTTGTATTTCTCTTTATATTTAATCATGCACGGGTTATGAGACAACTGTGTAGAAGTTTTTTATGTTTTTAATTAAGTTTAGTACCGCAAAACATACGTTTAATTATGTAAAGTTGAAAAAAATTGACATTCGACTCGAAATGGTTAAACGATGACAATGAAATAATGTTTCAGCAAATAATGAACGAATAATTGCCAAATTAATTATTATATAATGTTTTCCAACAGAAAAAAAAATCCTAATTAATACAATATCGATTATATAACCTTATTGTTGTAATGATCCTGAACCATTCGTTATACCGTGCTATCGATGTGATCGTAGGGTTAGAGTACGATAAATACGTCGACAATACACTGTTTATAAACTGTACAAATGCGTAAAGTATAACAAATATTAGGTATACGCGTAGTTAATGTAAATTATTTTAGTACACAATTCAGTGTTGACATTATTTTTGGTATTAACAGTCAACGGTTTCAACAGTGATATTATACTTAAATTTTCTCGAGAGCAGACTCGGTTGGTATCCTTTTTTTTCATTCGTTTCCCGATCGCTGACATGATCGTACACGTTTACATTCCTGAATCGCGGATTAGTGTAATATCGTTATTTTATCGTTTTGGATTCGGGACACAATAATCATGTAAACTGATTTTTTTTTCTGTGTAAACGCAAACTAGTTTCAACGTTTGTGTACCCGCGCGAATGTGCGAGAAACCCGAAAGCACGATGTGACGTATGCACACACCGTGTTCATAAACGTACAAGCATAATCCAATTTTCCGCTGAACCTGATATTATTTTTCAAATTTTTTTTCGATACGCATAACAAAATATTAATCGTTCAGTAACAATTACTTACATCGATACACGCATTTGTATACGATACGGTACCCGTTTTGCTTTGAACGATTGTTATTCGTTTACGTAAATTTGGGTGTAACGAATTCGATGGTATTACGAATATTTCCTTCTAAACACGATTGTTCCATTGACATTATCGTGTATACGTATCACGGCTCTTTGGAACCGGAAATCCGTGCGTTTAGCCACACCGTACGTAAAAATTGTCCGGCCGAGCGTGCATTTGACTCTCCATTGGCCGAGTGGCGAACGCCTATACGACCGTGTCCAACTGCATACTATTATATATTGCGTGGAACACACGGCGAATAGGTACGCGAATGGATTTTATTCCGTTTAATATCGAATGTCACGGTAAATTAACAATTTACAAAAAAAAACGATTATTTCAATACCGACTGTCGCTGCAGTGTGTAGTACGACCGGTCTCGATGACACACGTTGTATCGCCGCGCGTACAACTACAACGTGTTCTAATCTAATATAATAACTCTTAGCAGCCCTATCGTCGACCGATAAAACTCTTCGTTCATAGAAATATATTTATTTATTTTATCGTTTTTTGTTACAGCCACGGCGTGTACATATCGAGGTGAAATCACGTCCGGGTAACAATGGTATGCTCGATCGCGACTCCCATGACGTTTTTACCGTTAACCCTGTTTCGCAGCATCATCACTCGCTATCGATTCCTTTTCATCGAAACATCGGCTTTTTCCAAAATTCACAAAATTGTTTTTCCAAGCGAATACGACGACTATTATCGCTACGATCACAGTGCTGAGTCACTCCGGTTCTAATGATGAGGTCGTTGTATCGTCTACGATACATTTTCTTAACCTAGAGGTCGCAACCCCTGTCGGTCAGATTAAATTAAACGTTTGCGTACCAGAAGACCTTTTGTTTACATTTTTGACGAACACTAAGAATCGAATAAATAATTAGAACATTTAAAAAGCATAAATCAATAAATAATTTGTATCTGTTTTAAATTAAAAATTGTTCGCTGTTCGATATTTGAAACACGCAAAACTATCAATTATTTCATCGTGATAGCACTCGTAATGTTTTCGTACACTAGTTATTTTTTTATTTTTTTTTGATGATATAATATATTTTGTAACAAATAAAACAGATGACGAGACTCAATTTTAATTTTTATTATAAAGATGCCGTGAGGTGACTGATTTTATTTTGAACTTTTTACGAGGTCATGACACTAAAAATATTGATAAACGATGATATAGGTATATTCTTAGAATAGCAAGGTCGTTTGATGGAATAATTCTTTCGTAGTACACGAATGGACGTGGTTCAAGCCATTGCGGTTTTTCTTCATGGCGGTAAAATATTCTAATTTTTACTATGATTTTAGATGATTGGACACGTTGCAAGAATTAGCGATTTTTGTTGAAAGATATTGGTCCAGATTCTAATGAGCAGGTTATAGTATTTACGTAGGTTCTTCCATCTCGTCGGCATTATACAACCCACTATTTGGAAATTACTAACAAAAAATGTGTCAAGAAGTTGGAACGGACAAGGCAAAAATGACATTGGCTGAAGTACCATAGGAAAAATTAATCGGAAAAAATAAAAATATGGTAAAAAAAAATTGAAGTTCGATTGAACATTTTATGTTTTAATGAAAACAAATCTACAGATATTCCTAATTTTTTAAAACCAATAAGTCAAAATATAAGAAGGAGATCTTTTATATCTGAATAAATACATTTTTGTATTTTATTTAAACAATAGTATTATAAGATATTATTTTTTTTTTTTTTTAATTTTTTTCAAATGCAATGGTAGACTTTTTTTCCTGTGTGACTTTTTAACCGGTCATTTTTTCATCAGGAACTTTTTTTCGGGGGATTTTTTTTTCCTAATATCCATAGATACTATTCCGCACCTGCACTACTGGATAATAATACATACTACGTCTACGACTCGATCGCGGTCGAATAACTTTCTTGCCCGTCATCGCGTGACATAATAATATTACATGTTATACGGACACGGTGAGTATAATACGTATACTGCAGCAGTGTAACAACACTGTAAAATTATCATAAATAAATGCACGATAAAACGACAGCGCGCATTATGCATACGCGTAGTTATTCCCGTTCAAATAATGATTAATTACTCGTATTTTTGTTTTCGTCTTGCGAAACGCGAGTGCCAGATCCGTAGAAACATGGAAGCGCGTGTGGAAACGATCATTTATTTTTTTTCTATTTTCTCCAATCGGTACTGTACGAACAATATGATTCGTGTTATATTATTTCACTAAAGTCTGTATCGTCCGTGCGCGCATCATTTGTATGCACGGTAAATATTTTAAATAGGTACTTACGTCCCGCAGGTAACCGTTCAACTAATGCCATCGTTGGAAGGTTAATGAGTGAACGCTGACCAGTGTTTGTATGCCTTAACGTTTCATTAATATTTTTAATTTCGGTATATTCTGCATTTATGACTTAGCTCGAGCAACGCTAATAAGTAATAATACTGATATGAAATATAATGCACTTAAATTTGTAGTTTGTTAGTTTATAAGCGTTCGATTTTTTCATTCTTTACGATAACCTTCAATTATTTTTATTTAATGTCACATGATTATTATTTATGAGTACTGAAAATTGCGTGTTGTTCATACTTTCATTAATGTTCCAGAGGAGTGTATTATGTTTATTTTTAAAAATAAACATAATACACAGTATTAAAATACTAGTATTTATAATCAATGATAATATTTTCTATCTATATTACTGTATTACACTGTACTGTTTGTCTTTTGTCACATTTATTATACCTTATCACAATCGATAAAATCGATAATTTGTTTCCTTATAATTTATCGTATACATTATATACATCGAAATATACACACACACACGCACACACACACACATATATATATATATATATATATATATATATATATAGAGTACAGTTATTGTTAGTAATTTTACACTTAAATTTAATAATTATTTTACTATTTGCTTACGATTCCGTGTGAACATGTACGTGAAATCGCGTTAATCGAACCGAACCGCGATAACAACATTGTTTTAAACGAAAGTTATGTTCTTTTCATTTAATGCTTTTAGATTTGACTATTTAAAACGGTTTTGGTGATAAGGGTACCAAGGAGAATGTGAAGCTTGTACACATACTGGCATTAATGACTTGGTTATTATGGAACACATAAATAATGAAACACATAACTTGGAAGCTGCAATAGTAGAAACAAATAGAGCAGTGTACAAAAATATAACATGGAATATTGAAAAATAATAGTAAAACAAAAGACTTTGAGGGATGGACCCTCCCCTAAAAGATGTGCATAGGGAAACATATGTAGGCAAAAGACTACTGTAGTGACTGCGTATAGGTTCGCGGATAAAAAACACTTTTTTGTTGAGAGAGACAGAGAGAGAGAAAAACCTGAGTCGTTAATGGGGTCTGTCTCTCTCACTCTCTCTCTCTCTCTCTCTCTCTCTCTCTGGATTTAATATTATAATATGCACTTGGCAGCGACAGGAAATTTATTAAGCGCGCGAACGCGTTGGCATCAAAAGTAAATTATCCACCAGCCGTATGTATATAATAGTACAATATCCTTCACGCGTACATTAAGTTATAGTCCACGCGTGTACACATGATTCCGTCGTCTCCGGAAACCACCGGCCTTATTACTCGTTTCTTACGACAAATATTGCGGTGCGTACACACGTGTGCATATACGGTCGCGCACATCCGGACGCGTACTTGGATATGTTCACAACATATAAGCCCGGTCGCGTATTTTGCAAATGCTAGTACATTCGGAACTGCCGTCCTGCCATAGGCTTATCAACGATTATTATTGTATTATCACATATTGCGTATAATACACGTTAGTGTAGCACTTAGCTACATAGGTCAATTTTTTTTCTTTGATATTTGTTGCTCTCACCCACTAATTTTGTTCGATATATCAAATAAATCATTTTGGTAAATTTTGAGCATGATAAGTCAACTTCTTCACGTCGCTCAAAAGGATCGACAATAATCTCTATTTAATCTTTTAGTATAATCCAAGTGTACAAAATTATGTTATTACGATATTTTAATAATTCATCAATAATATTATTTTTATATTGATTTAACCGAAATTAAATTGTTTTTTTATTGCGATGAGTATATTGAAATTTTCACTATGACACAGGTATGTATTTTTTCGTACTCTTATATAAATTAAAAGAAATATATATATTGATATTTATTTATTTTATAAGCATTCAATAAAAAATTGATTCTTGTTGGTTAATTGGATCAACATTAGAAGTTATAGCTGGATACAAATTACCAGTAAATTTTTTAACTTACACTTAGAAATAAGTATACTATTCAAAAAAGTTCGCTTTTGACTGCACGTGAAGTAAATCAGTTTTGGGTAAAGGCAATTATATCAATGAAACAAGAATATCACGTTACTAAAAAAATTTAAGAAGTTTAAAAAAAAATTGCTTAAGACGCTCTGATAATCAATTTAAAAATGAAAATAATTTTGTAACAACCTTGATGATTCATTTGATACAGCGCATGTAAATGCTTTAGATTTAATAACTATAGAAGAAGATAGGTTATTTTTATTAGCTCAAAGATAAAAGGGACGACATGGATATATGGGACCGAAAGACTTAAGTTTAGTTAAAATTGAAAAAAAGCGTAAAGAAAAAAATGAAATATTTAATGAAAGAAAACAAAAGGAAAGTGAAAGAAAATTAGAGTCTTCGTCTATAGTAGAACTTATTGATACTTCTCTGTCTAGTAGTGAGGAAAACGAAGAGAATAATATAATTAAATATTTATCATTAACATAATAATGTTATATGAAATCTTGTTTTTAGTGGTTTGTACTTTTAGGCCGGAGCTATACATGGTGTATTCGCCGCGTTTCAAACGCTGCGTATTCCGCGGCGTTTATTAAAAATAAACCAATGCATTTTTAGTTCGACGGACAACGCGGCGGAACACGCCGTATATAGCTCCAGACTTATATTTTCAATAAAAATATTAAGGACTATACGGACTTCCCATTTCCCAATCGATAAGTAACTACATATTACAACCGAGACACTATATTATAAGATAATATAGTATAGGTACACTATACAGCATAATGTATAATGTTAACACCACTGCAGTGATTAGATCAAATCAGATAAAACAAATACACTTAATGACACCAGAATCCAATTCCTATATTATTTCGGAGTGGTATGCGATCATATGCACTGTGTTTAATATTAAATATTTAATTATTGATAATAATTATTAGTGAAAACTTTTTATTAAAATGGAAAATGAACCGATTATGTCAACCACTTGAAAAAGGTGAAACATTAAAAGTTGTTAATGATTTTAAATTTAGTTGTTCCAAAAATTATTAAAATGCAGATATTAGATGGAGGTATACAAATAAAAACTGCAGAGCTTTTTTACGAGTAAATGCTGAATGCATATCTTTGTTATGGCAATATTATTTTTGGAACCCCTTACAATAATTAACCATAGATGAAAAGGTAACACGAATTGCGTCCCGGGACGTAATTCGTTCAAAAAGGTTCGTCTACCTGTTTTGGTACGCAATTCGTGTGTACCCCTACATAGAGAATCAATACGAAGAGCTCGACGTCAGCATTGGGAAAACATTGCATCGCATATAAAAAGTAAATTTGATCCGTCCATTTCTCTAGTTATTCATTGAGATGGGAAAATGTTACCGACATGAACAAAAAATGGAACACGTAGATCGTCTTGCAGTTTTAGTTTCTGGAAATGGTATTTTGAAGCTATTAGGGGTTCCGCCGTTATTAAAAGGCACAGGTAAATAATAGCTGAAACTGTCTATAATCTTATTAATAACTGGAATATGCCAAATCATATTCAGTTTATGTGTTTTGACACGACTGCTAGTGATACTGGACTTTTAAATGGTGCTTGTGTGTTACCAGAAAAAATATTGGGACGACATTTAATAAAATTAGCATGTCGGCATCATATTTTTGAAATTGTTGTAGGTAAGTATATTATACGTGTTGTTAATAATATATTATTGCATTTTATGGTTTCACAAGTCATGTGTAAAAAATACCCATAAGTGTTCAACACGAAAAAAGTCATCGATATCTACAGATATACTTCATGTTGAAAGTGTACGATGAAGTATATTAATTACTTGATACCTCAAATACTTCGCTTCAATAATAATACTTACAATGCACTCCGATATTTTTTCATGAATTATGAATTTAACTAAGAAGTTTTTTTCTGATCGCTTATACAATACTTTGAGGGCTCAAATTGTGGATTGATTTCATGTCAATCAACTGATACAAATCTTTCGTTTCGTAGAATCCCAATGTTTCCAACTCCAACTTCAAAAAATGTTTAAAGATAGTTCGTGATTGTTCACTACAATCACTACTCTCAGTATTTACGTACATTTTGCGGAACCCTTAAGATTGACTGACGGTACCCTTAGGTTACGCGGGACACAATTTGGGAATCGCTGATCTACACAACCGACCAATGTTGATTAGGATAAATGATGCAGGACATATGATAGGTTTTTTGCGAAATGTACGTTATTAAAATACTTATCAGTCATAACTGTAACTGCAACAATTGATTATCAATAACTGATAAAATTATTACTGATTCGATTTTATACGTCGATGTTTTAAGGAAAATATTCCACTTCAAATATGAAATAAATAAATTAAAAAAATAAAAAAATATTTTATGACCTCAATATTCTAATAAATTTATAATATTCTTTGACGATATAAAATTTAAATAAGTTTAAATAGGTCCAAATTATTAATAATCATCATTGTGTTACATCAAAAACTTCAAAAAAGCTAAATGAATAATTATTTTTATAGAATGTGTGTTCTCATTAAAAAAAAATTATTATCGCCACGAGATACACAAGATGTAAGCATCATGTGTATTGGAAATATAGTGTTCTAATAGATATACAGTATCCATAAATAAGTATTATGAAAATATGCATAATTTAAACATAAAAAAAGTGATGAGCATAATCATCCTGTATAGTATACAAATTAAAAAATAATTTATGTCAATATTCCAAACTCGTATTATTGAACACACGATGAAATTTCGGCGAATAACCGTGATTAAACATAAGACTTTCGACACAATTTTTTGGCATTTTCGATACACACTCACGACTTTTACGAATCTGAAAGTGGCAATAAACAATATTACACGTTCGTATTTTATAATTATTGTGTAGCGAAACACATACAATTTACTTGTATGTATTATATAATATATACTACTATATGTATGTGTGTATATATATATATAAATATACAAATACATTTACATTTACGCGTATTATGATCAATAACATTCGATAAACTGTGTTGTACGTCATGTAAAAATTCGTCGAACGCTGTCGGAATCTATCGTTATGTTAATTCACCAAACCATTACCTAACCACTTTTTTAGTCGCATTTTTTCGTGCAAACGATGTTGCGTGTGGGTGCGTGCGTGCGTGTATGATTGTGTGTATGTGTGTGTGTACTGCATTACGCGAGTTACGCGCATATACGTTGTACATATAATTAAAACTTTTGATTAAGCTTCTTGCTCTTTCGTCAACAACGACGACGTCTCAAACGGTCTTTGAATCTAATGACTATACCCATGTATATAATGCATGTTTTTGTGCGTCTGTGTATATATAGTTTTAACTTATCCGTGACTTATTCATTTAGCTCGCGAAACGTGTACGTGATAAATCGTTTCTTTTCAACATCTGTGTATACGCAATATATAATAATTATATTGTGTTTAAATTTAAAATTGCTGCTACGAACAGCCCACGGGAAAATTAACGATTTTCTTAGATGTTTTATGATTATTACTGACATATTTGTATCTGTTAAACGAATCGAAATTTATAAAAATATGTAAATTATAATAATAATATATAATGTATTATATTACTTGTAATAATAATATTTATTTGCATATTTTCATTACTTCGTAAACTCTCGTATTTTATATTGTTTTTATTTATAATTTATAACAATAAATGTCACTTTTTTTTTTTTTTAGTTCATAACGTATTCATTTAGAAATATTTTTTCATTTAAAAGTTTAATTCAAATATTTCGTACTAAGTTAAACGTTAACCATTTTGTATTTAATCGAGAAACTAGTTAATATTATTCATAAATAAAAGTTATATTGAAAAATTAATTTAAAATAATTAATATTATAACAGAAAAAACTAAATACATAAATATCTATGACTAGCAAACAACAAAATATATCTAAATTATTTTTGTTTAAGTGAAAGTAAAAAATTAACGTATATTAAATTTATATATTTCAACAATTATTGATTAATAAATAAATATCAAAAGAAAGTGCATCTTTGAACTACAGCTAAATAAAATTGTAATTTTACCCAATATACAGTTTGTACCTATTTTATATATTTTGTATTTTGTGTTCTTTTTCTCACGTTTATACTCCGTTCGTCGTGTAATTACTATATATAATAAAACATTTTAATAACTTTCATTAAAAATTAAAACATATTATTCAAATGTCGACTAGAAATTTGCTCGTTAGTTGTTAGTTGTAACTAATTAATTGACATAAGGTATCTTGTACCGGAAATTGTTTTAACATGTACGATGTTCGTCGCATTTATAAATTGTTTACCAAAGTGTACATTTTTTATTATAACACTGTTTGTTACACAATCTGTAACGTATCAGAAAACAATAAAATTGTTTCCCATTTAACGTCCAAATCACCGTCAACGGTTTGTTGTTTACTAGTCCTACAACCATTATTCGCTTAGGAATTTCTTGGAGTTAATTTTATCGAGTCAACTTTTTTTTTCTCCTTTTTCACTGCCGTCGACAGCAAAAATAAAAATAATAAAATAATAAGACGTTTTTGCTAAGTACATCATTTCGTATTTAATATAATATGTGCTGCACATTATGTAAAACGGGTATAGTTATAACAACAATATTTTTATTTTTAAATTTAAAATTAAAACGCGGCATCCATTAACTTTTGATAATCCCGGTCGGAAGATCATATTTGATTTAACTCAGTTATAACTATCATAGTATAAATCATTCTAACGGTCTGAGTACCGTGAAAACACTCAACTATCGCCAAAGCTCTATAAAAGTATAAAAATAAACTACATACATTAAACGAATCTACCTCGTAATATTTATGCGTTAGGTAACCCATTGATTGTAAATCGTACGATTATAATATTACAAGGAAGAGCATTATTATAATATTAATAATAATAAACGTATTTAACGTATTCATATATTATAGGTATAGCTGGTATATACTGTCGTTATTATTGATACGGATTTGGCACGGATTCAGATTTATCAGTTTATGCATCTACCTAATATGTGACGAAATCCTGTATTATTTTATATTTATACACTATCGTACGCGTTCTACGACCTCCATTTGGAGGTATACCATTCTACACAATAATAATATTATACTCGTCGATTATACTTATTGAAATAATTTAATGTTCATGGCGATATTCGAACGATAATAACCAATACAAAAACATTTACTTAACCTACGAATAAAATGATAAAAATAAAATACAACAATAAAATATAAATTACTATTAATTGCATTGGTTGAATTTAGTGTATTACTATTATAACGTTGTTGCATAGTCGTAGTTTGATGTTGTTTTCTTGTAGTTCTATTTAAAGTAAATTATGATTAATCGAAAGTAACAGATAACTTTTTTTTACGATGTTTGCCGATTATTGATAAAGTAGGTATATCGACACAAATCGGTTGATCAATACGAATCTATAATAATCATAATAAACGCTCGAGCTATACCAAATTTTTTATCAATACAACTACGATGACGATCTGAACGTAACATCGACATATTTTTAGTATTAAAACGTAATTATTGACTAACGAATCTGATTAATTCTCTTTTGCATATCAAACGTCAAAACATGCATAAAATGTTGACTACCTTAATAAAGTAAAAAATAATAATCTTAGTACTTAACAAGAGGAATAACATCAGACCCCTTATGGACATTAGTCGACTCTGCTCACGGGTAAAAAAAAAAAACAAAAAAAAACCATTAAATATACATGAGTGTAGTATATTCTTATGATACTGAAAAAAAAAAAAAAAATCATAAAATTAATTCTTCTCTAGCGGCCACTTGAATTTCAACACTGAAAACTGAACACAACAACTAATGATTTGTTACAGTCGTTGAAAAATAGTACATTGGCAACAGTTACGCGTACACATTAAACGAAAATAATTAATATTTAACGAATCATCGATTGTTCGTGTCGGCGGCACACACTGACACGTTACAACGTTACGCGCGCATTCGAGTCCTAAATCGAAACATAACCACGACCATATTGTTATTATAAATTGCTCGATCTTTCCGTCTCCAGTCGGACGCGTTTCTAAAATAAGATTTAACATGTGTTCGCGCCCGACCGGGGAAAGCGCCGTCAAATTTGTCACTGTAATAATTGTCCTCTAAATAGGTACAACGGGCGCGTTTAACACTCGAAACGGCGAAAATTCCTTTTATCCTTTTATTCGAGTACCGCCGACTTCGCGGTTGTTTCGTCCCGACGTTAAATTGTCGACAGTGTACGATCGTAATAGTGTTATTTTGTTTTCCCATCAAAATAATCGGTTTCAATAACGTTGTGCGTTGGAAAAAATTCCGAGTCACCGCGGATGAACACATCGTGCTAAGGTTTTCCGGCACAAGACTTTGTCGTTATCATTATCATGCGTTCCGTTTCGCGCGGCCGTTACCGGATGTGCTGATCTTCGTGTTGGTATTTTCGACTTTATTTTCCACTTTGGGCCGCCTACAGATCGGCTACGGAGTTTTAATGACCCTCAATAGGCGTCTCTCGCATTATTGCATCGTTGCTCCGCACGTTATGAATAACCGTGTAAAAAAAAAAAAAACAACGAATAGTCGAAAACCAACAGAGATAAAAAAAAAAATGAACAATCTAAATTATGTAATATAAAATTGCGGAATAAATTATTATCACCTTCAAAATATACATTCCCGATGTATAGTGCATTAGTGACACGTTGCAATTACATTTAGGTAAAAAAAAAATATATACACATGCATATATATAACGGAGAAACTATTGCTCGCACGCGTTTATAATAATATTTCCACTACTCCGACCCAGTTCCAAACGATAGCCGTTGCGTTTGTCTGTACCATTCTACCGGATAGGAATCGTCGTTGCAGTTATTGGTCCAATGTTCGCTTTGCCGTGTGAATGTATTAAGACCGTAGTACTAAATATTTTTGTTATTTGCTTATTAACGAGTCTAGACGGATATGTTTTCTCTGGCAACTATAAAGTAATCGAATTCAGTGGATCGATTAGAAATTAACAGAAAACTTATCGGTTGTAGAAAGATTTTATTTCGATAAAATAATATAGTTTAACATAAAAAAAAATTACTAAATACTATGAGTAACCACAAAACTTTCCTTAAGCAACACGGTTAAATTAACAAGATTTATTTTTACAGCGTGAAGGCATTACGTTACGTTTTGTTCTATTAGTTTTTCACATTTTAAAATTATAATTTACAATAAAAAATGTTCACACATATTTGGTTAGTCGAACTTCTACGGCGTAAAATTCAAAACTAGAACCTACTTTATTTTCAATGATAATTTCTTAATCTCAAAATAAATTATTTTGTTACTTAATTTAACATCACAATATAATGTAACAATTGATTTATTCAGTCTGCTTACCTCGGGACATTAGTGTAGCGATCTATCCATTACATCACTTATATAGAACAGTTATAACAGTTATATAATGTATAATAATAAATTCAAAAAATATCGCCGAAAGTGTAAATTAAACGCTATACACTATACTTATATTTTAAATAAAAACAGTAAGCACATGAAAATTGTCGTAAGAATTTCAAAATAAATTTAATGAGAAATAAATCACAAGTGTGATACTTCAAAACATGTGTTCCAAACATGATTAAATAGTGTTAATTTTAGTTATGCCAGAACTGCATTATGACTAGTATAAGCTACATATAATTTTATCTATTTTTTTAGTATGTGTTCGATAAATGGTAGATAATTAGTTGAAGTTGAAATATTTAAGAGAAATTAACACATACAAATAAGTTTGTTAGAAAATCCGATTATTTCAAACAAGCTACGTATTTTATCTGTATTTATACGTTATTAGAGCCGGGCAAAACATTACGTATGTGAAGTCGGCCCACCCTTTTTGTCGGATTAACTTAAAACCTATACTAATATTTTGCGAGCTACTTGCGAGAATTCGCGAGTCTAATTTCACAATTTGTGAGTAAGCCGTTTGCGAATTATAATTAAAAAAAAGAAGGGGGGCCAACTTCACGTAGCCCCTCTAAGTCTTCCCAGACTTTCAAAGTTTATACCATGCGATGCGTCTTTATTTGCAAGAATTTGTGAGTCCATTTTCAAAATTTGCGAGTTCATCTCTTACCTGCAAATCTCATTTTCCTGTCGTAAAATTAGCCTTCCCTAGACGCCATTGAATTACGATAGTCGTTTGGCCGTTTGCGAAACATTTAATGGAGAGGCCAACTGGAGAGCTCTTTATTTGGATAATATATATTTATATAGGGAAGGCTAATTTCACGACAGGAAAATGAGATTTACGGATAAGGGGTGAACTCGTAAATTTTGAAATTGGACTCGCAAATTTTCGCAAATAAAGACGCATCGTTTGGTATACATTTTGAAATTCTAACTGTGGAATTTTGACGGTTGCATCTGTTTTATACGATAAACTGTAATTACGTAATTCCGTAACCAAGGGAATGCATATACACATGATACACATCGATAAAACACACACAAAAAAATAGTCGGCTTGCAGTTAGCTATATAGGTATACAATTTACACCTTGGTATTAGTTTTTAGTGCAACTTTCTTCATAAGAACCTTGTCCTAAAAATTACGAACATTTGAAAGAAATTTGATAATACTCCCCTGAGTTCTAATCCCCGAATGAAAATGAAAATTATTAAATAATTGTGTTACGAATAATATGGATGTTTTCAAATCATGGACAACGTCCAAGGTTATTATGAGCGTTAAATAGTTTAACGTATTTATGTGGTACATTTTACATAAAAATCCAATTAAACGTTTTCATTGGTGACTAGTATGACGGTGCAGGGTGGGGCAGTGTCAAATATAACAAGGGGAGGCGGAGCGTTGTACAGCGATACCAACACTGCTGACGAAAAAAAGGAGCAACGGGTAGCACTGGTTATACAATGTTCTGTCTAGTAGACCTGAGAAATACCATGGTCATAACAACATTATTTATAGCACCGTTTACCAATAACGTGCGTTATATTTGCCTTATCAATGGAATAAAAAGCAAAGGTCATTGCATGTTAGAGTTCGCGAAAGATTTACATCGAAAAGAAAATACGAATGTAGAACAAAAACAATAGTTATGGGTGTGAGAAAAAAAAATCGACGCTTACATATACAGAATAATTCGATACGTGGTTTTCATTTTCAAATTGATCACCGTACTGAGATATTGAATCATGAAATGTTTATTTATTTTTTTTTTTAAATTATTATAACGAGAAGGACGCGGAAGAAAAAGATTGAAAACCAAGAGAATTCCAAAAATAATATTGCAAATATTGCAAATATTGCAAATAAATAAACAAGTACAAATGATCCTCCTAACACATCTTTAGAGTCACAAGCGCTTCAGTTCTTCACCCCACGCGACCCCCCAAATCATGCCAACGCAGCGTCTCCTATTATTCCGCAGCAAAACCGTTGAACTACCGTTGTTTACGTAAGACGTCGTCAACGTACGACTGTTGTCCTCCACCAAACACACACACACACACACACACACACACACACACACACACACGAACACGCACACAAATGAACGCGCGCGCGCGTATGTACGGAAACTTGTTTGACTAGGCACTGCCGGTCGCCCGCCGCCGATGCCGCTGTTACACGTACGTACGCGGACGGGCAAGAATGGGATGGAGGAATAAAGTTGATCTCGTCTCACACCTGCTCAAGATTCCCTCCGTGTCCGATGAGCATTCAGTATCTTCGGAGCTCCGGTTCCGTGCGTTTCATTTGTTTCGTGTGCGTCCGCGCCGCCGCCTTCGTCGCGCGATTTATCGTCATCGCGGGTGCGTACAGAGATCATCACACACCGTTACGCTGTTGATATCGTTATTATTGTTTGAAATTACGCATTCTTTTCGATTTATCGCGAACAATAAACACCGGATCGACGATCATCGTAATACATCGTTACCGTATCGATCGCGCCTTTCGTTGTACCATCGCCCTAGACGAAACCCCGCGGTCGCGTCGACCGATATTTTTCTATTTATTTATTTATTTTAATTTCTTTTCTTTTTTTTTTTTCATTGCGTTCTCTACCGACTTACCCACTGCATGGACTGTCAGAGTTCGTTCGAATCGGAGTTGTTTTCGTTTTAATTTTCTACGCATCGACCGAGTGTCAGTGTACCGTGCGCGCGAACTGCCGTTTTCGTTTCCGTCGCGCTGTATTCGAATCGAGGTGAAACTCACCGCGATCGTGTAAAAGGTTCGCCGAAGCCACGCCGAAAAGTTCCTGATCGAGTCGTTTTATACGCATACAATTCTCGCGCATCTAAAAGGTCAGTGTTCGTTTCGTACTAGCAATCGGTGTCCACGTCGGGTTGTTTCCCGCGCGGTTTCCTCGGATTGTCTACGTAGAATATGGTAGACAGTTGGTCGGAGAGGAGAAATAAAATATTTATTGCGTACAAAAGTCGATAATCAGTTACGTATTTGTTGATTGCAATCGCTAGATCAATTCGCCGAAAACGTGCGTCGGTACCGTTGCAGGGCTTAACGATTTTTCACCATCGACGACACGGTTCGTGAAATCGTCTACACGTTGCTGATCATTTTAAAACGTATTATTTTTTTTTTTTTTTGATTTTTCGCTCCACGTCCGTTGGCGAACTGCATTGGTGTACTTACGAGTATCGTTCCGTATGGAAACCTTATTGGTTTTATACGTTTTGTCCTTCGGTCGGCGTTGGCGGTCCGCCGTTTCCGAGTTATTATTGTGTTCGTATGGTGCAGTTGTACACGTAAAAAGTAAAAAAAAATCCTCACCGGACGCGGAAAGTTATTGGCCGCAGTTGCAATAATATGTACTGATGTAGATACGTTTTATCGGAAATGCAATTTGTCGCAACGTGGGCGAAATCCGTCGCGACGTTATTATGTACGCAATATGCATCGTATCTCTCGGCAGCTCAGCGTATCCGTGCATTTATGTACGCGACACGGTTCTGGTGCACTACGCGGTTCGAGTCACCAACAATAACTGTCGTGTGTCATATTACATTCGTTGTATCTCTCTGTTGTACGGAGTAATATACTGTCAGTCGTACGGAACTGGGTTTAAAGCGTTGTTCACTGGGGTTAGAAAAAAAAAAAAAATCTTATAATAATTACAATAAAAACACTACCTATTGCCCTCGACTTAGAAAAAAAAAAACAAGTTTCCGTTGTACATACAATGATTATTACAATCCATTTATACCGAGTGTTGTTATTTATCAATGATAAATAATTTATTATCATTGTAATACTTTTCCTACGTAAATAGTATTATAATATTATTGTCCTCGCGTGATTTTTTCTTTCTTTCTATATCGTTTGAAGACTTAAACATGTGTACGAGATAATAATTCTGATACTCATACAATTTCGATAGTAATAATAATAATAACAACAAGAATTAGCGCAATGATGCCGCCGCTATCGAGTTGGCCCACATTCCGGACGCGCGCGCCGCTTGATGTCCACCACGTCGAACATTGTTGCAGCCGCGGTGCAACGGGTGGATAAACGTACGCACGCCGGTGCATATAACATAATATTGTTACGTACATTTATACGATATACATTCCTTCCACTACATTTTACGTGTTCAGATTCGTTTTTTATTTTCATCGGTTTAAATATTTGCGATGCTGCAGACTTGCACGATTTTTTTTCCACACATTACCAATGCATTTTCCCGGTTTCACACGTCGTGGTCTAGGAGTTTTTCATAGTGTCTTTGGAATAGCACAGCACGCTTTCTTTAACGTCGGTAGTGATTTCTATTTTTCCTAACACGCCGCAGTATACCCATGCGCATTAAACATTTCGTCTTTGCGGTGGCGACCACGGTGATCCCGTCCGCCTGATTTGGATTAACGGTAAAATACAGTATATTTGATTGATCTTCTCGAGCTTCGCGGAAAATGCGATACTGTTTTCACGATTCCAATATCGTTACCGCAGTTTTTATACCAATCGTTATCGATCAGATCACTTACTCGTACAATTGGATCGGCCGCGGCGGTAGCGATGCTAGTCACCGTATTTGTGCTTCGACCTTGGTAGGTTGAAATAAATGAATCATTTTATTCCGCTTTAATATCGGACTAATATTGTTATTATTATTTTGTTTTCTTGTTTTTTAATATTATACCGTATACCTATGTGGTTATGTGTAACCACCAAGTTCCCGCCATTCTCGCCTCTCTCGGAACAATTAATCACGCAGTCCACACGTGGCGATGTTGGCGTATTCGCTGGATACATATTAGTTCGGCGTACATTTTTTTTTGTTTTTTGTTTTGCACGACGCTCGAAAAAATCTGTCCACATTCCATTGCAAATCGAGGGAACGATAATAACTGTGTAATATATATTAAAAATAAAATCGTATACGTATATATCCACTCATTATGTTCGCTAACCATAAGTATACTTTAGGTGTTCATCAATCAACTATACATAAGTATATAATATTATCAACTTACTAATCGATTTAACGGAGTCTCGAAGTGTATAAATGAATCGGATCGTTTTCCCGATCGTCCCCCATTAACAGGAGTAAGTAGCTACGTTGGTAGAGTACTAATCATTTTAACTGGAAATTGTATTTGTTTCATACAGTGATGTTTTTCTACAATCCTATTGATTAAAAGCTTATACATATCTGTTCAGGTATAGATAATAATGTGATAAATGTCATATTATTATGGCTCCAGATAAATTGCATATGATGTATATTATAAATAAATTTACCACTAACTGGTTCACTGTACTATTCATACATGCAAATAAGATGTATTTATCTGTTATTCGTTGAAATAAGTGGCCGAGTCGCACAATTCATGAGAAACATAAATATGATTTTTTATGGCTTTTGACGTAAATATTGTTGGACCAACAATACAACAATATTTATGATATAAAATAACAAATAAACCCTATTGAATCATAATTTTGTTTTTCTTTCGTGAAAAAGGCGTGGTTGTAATTAATATAAGGTTATGTTTCGTAAGACATAGGGATTTTATAATTTGTATAATATGTACATCAATATTATTCAATTAATTCTTATTGTCATAACACTATTATTAATATTAATCACTGTAATGGATCAAGATTCGACGCATTAAATTGCGAAAAATTTAATTTATTTAGTATACTTTTCTAGGTTATTTGTTTATACGTATCATACAAATAATAATTTGTATGATATAATTTTTATCATACACCTACAAGTATAACAAATATATTTAAAATATATAATTCATTTTCTCGCGTAACTTAATTTCACAGAAAAGCAGAATGTTTAAATGATCAAAGTAAAAATAGTAAGAATAAAAGTATGTTTTTATGTGCATTTAATAACGTTTCAAGAATTAAAATTAAAATTTTTCCTATGAAACTTAATATAATTAAATCTAAATAATTAATAAAAAAATGGCATCTGTCTATTCGAGTACTATACAACGTTGAGGGGTGGTATAACCTGTAATCCTCACAAAATTATTATTTTACTTACTTTATCCATTGTTTCAAAATCTATAATATAGTAAAAAAAAAGAAATAGCTGACAATAACTCAGCAATAATAACTGTATCGCGTGACAAGGTCTTATTTGAATAAAAATAACACACACACTCGTTGTATCTATATTATTGAAATCGTGTCGACACACACTCACAGATACGCTCGCGCGACTCTCACATGTATATATCGCACAGTACATAGAACTTAGCGCGCGCACAATAGCCGATCATTTTTAGCTTTCGTGGGAAAATGCCACCGCCTTTAATTATTGAAAAATGGAAATGTGCGGCGCTACTGGCAAAACGGAACCTTCTACTTATGTACGCGTGCGTTTTGTAAGAAAAAACAATATAATAAGTAATTGTAATGAACATGCACACGTATAATGTAGGCGCAGGTATCGATTATTATTATAATAATAATACATCGATATGGATACATACATATTTATGCGTGTAAAGACGTATGTATGTATATACAAAGCGATTGTATCACAATGGAGGCGATTCGGTTTTCCGACACGCTCACACTCGTCGTAGGAACGCATTCGTTTCTCGCGAATATTCCGAATAACTCATTTTTTTTTTTTCATTTTTTCACCGCAGCCCTCATGATAGCTAATGAGCGCCACCGCCGACTAAAGCCGTTCACGCGTATAATAATAATAATAATAATTACGCGACGAACGAAACAAGAATTATTCCCTCATTGTCGTATCGTACGATACATATATTATACATTATATTGTAATTATTTGTACGTGTACATAAATGCTATGTACAATAATTACAATATAATAGCCACCGGGACCTGCCGACTGCAGTAGCAATCGAGGAGTGACAGTCAACTCATTATCAATCGTAAATTATACCGAGAAATTTCTGCGTTATGGCCGAATACTTGCGCGGTACACATTATCGTGTGTGATTGTTTCATACTTCTGTCTGGAAATTATTTTGTTGCGCTTGTACATAATAACGTCACACACCGCATGTATATATCTTATAACTGTTTGTTTTCTCGCGATACGTATTAAAATTTAAATCGAACACTATTATTATAATAATACGGGGAAATGGAACCTGTGATGACTGCGTGCGTGCATTTACGAGAGTACACACACACACGCACACATAAATACATGTATATGCGTATATACTATATATACTTTAAATGTATAACGTACAAATACATACGAGTAAAAGAGATCGATTTGAACGATGTTATTCTATACTGCGAGACGTGCATTGTCGGTTGTCGTTGGCATCGGGAGGTCCTCTGTGTTTCTGTAGTTGAGTTTCTTATAATATAAGATATATACATATACATATAGTTTAATGGATCATAAATAAACTAACATCGATTTATTATACGTAACAGATAATAATTAATATTTTCAATCGATAACAGTAAAGTCTACCGTCAAGTCTGCTAAATCATTTAAGATCTACTTACAAAATGTTTTAACTGTATAATATGTGATCTTGTGATCTATCATATTAAATTGAAATAAGTATTCTATCACTTAAGTCTCAATAAAAAGTATACCTTGAATTTTTAATTAAAGTTGGTATAGTGTTCTTGTTCGGTGAACCTACAGCTTACTATATAAACGCTACTACTATACTTTTAAAGTAAATTAAAGTAAAATGGGATTCAACAGACATAAATATACATTGGTGTACGACTAGAGGAGAGGAGAGAGGGATAAATCCCTTTAAGGACTAAAAAAAAATTTAGATTTTAAATGGTTATAATAAAAAATGTACAGATCATGAATGTATCAATTAATATAAATATAAATAATAAAATGCAATATTTATCATTTATGATCGAATCACAAAACCAATAATTTTTCGTCCAAGAAAGAAAATAAACATAAAAATTATGTACTTATATAATTTAATACCCTCCCATGAGATAATTAAAAGTAGATCACTATATACATTTATATATGTATAAAGAGCAACGAAGTTTTATTTATTTCTTTATTACATGCTATATAAATATTATTTTAAAAATTCAATGGCATGGACCTTTAATTTTTTCTGTTGAATATATTTGTAAGTTACTGGTTTGTATCAATCAGTAGTTACGTGTTATTTTATAAGGTCGAAAGAAGGAGTATATTTTGCAACTGAACCACGAGTTTAAAATAAAATGTTGATAGTTGACAAATGTGTAGTAAGAATTATTGATTACATTTTTAAAATAGATTACATATAAAATTTGACTAGAGGAGTCGTCTATTTTTAACTTACAACCATAAAATCTAAAATAAATAAATCTTGAGAAATATTTGTTGGGTCTGTGTGCCATCTACACCATATTATCATATTGGCTATTTCTTGTATTGGTGTAGTGAAGAATTGTAAGACCGTAATTTTGTTAAAATTTTATAATTTTTATTCACCAAAATTTACATAAAACGAAACTCAACTTATTATGTAAACTACTATTCGAATTTATATTTATTCTATATATTATTCTTATTATAATAATTTATTTTGTAATATTACACGTAGGCACGTAGGTGCTATAACTTACTATATTCTTTATTTGTTGATACAATCAAATACGCGAAACCGATTTTATACGTACGTACATTTATACATAATAAGTGTAAATAAATATATATTTATATAAATCAATCATTATTATCTGGTATTTTCTATAGTTTTGCACATACTATTAATGTGTTGAGTTAACATGATAATTCAAACTTCAAAAAAAATGTATTTCGCATGTCACGTCTGAAAATAGTGTGTGCTTACAGAGCACCCACGACGAAGATGGTCCGGGGGCAGTGGCAGAAAGATCTTGACGACTTGTTAATTTAATTTGGTCGTCGCCACATTTCAATTTTGAATACCACACCTTGTATGTGTATACAAGATATATGACATTTATATAGTATACATATATTGTACGTGTATATATGTGTGCATGTGCGTGTGTGTGTGTGTGTGTGTGTGTAATGTGTGATGTGTTTTTGTGGTTTTTTTCGTTGGACCACGCGCGTATTTTTCTCGTTGTGATAACAATGTATAATATGCAGATCAGAGCCAAATGTATAGTTTACAAGTACTGTTCTGTTTTTAATTTTACAAACGAATAAGTAGTTTTAAAAAAAAGTCGTTCCGTTCGAATGTAATAACTCACATGTAAGTAGCAATACGGTAAAAATATTTTTTATTACGTTAATATTTTATTTTTGCGTAACACCGATGGGTGATATTATAATAAACGTTCGTTTATAATATGCCGACGAAGCTCGGAGTTATGGAATATGGTGATAGGGAGAGATAGATAGAGAGAAAAAGAGAGAGTAAATTAAATATCGCTCGACAACATGAATGAGCAAACACGTTGATAATATAAGAAATAACAATGTAAAAACCCATCAATTCGTGATCGGGTATAAAACAATCGTTTTAATAATAATAATATGTATGTACATATTGTATGAACATGTGTACTCGTATAATATACCTACGTAGTTCTTGTATTTTTTGTCGATAATAGTTTACAGTGAAAGTATATAATATGAGGTGCTGTGTATGCACGCAACTTCATCGTAAAATAATATGTAAATTTTTCAATCATTCCTTGCATGCGAGATCGTGCTTTTATTTTTATGGAACTTAACTTTTTTGTAATCCGTAATATGTACATATTTGTATTATGAACCTAGATAAAATTATGTTTACATCTAATTAAGAGATTTATTTCTTCGCAACAAATGATAGTATGTATTTAATATGTATTAAAGAAAAAAAACAAACGTTTTACATATTGTACTTATAAACTTTATATATATATAAATAGTATTTTTTGCGTTATTATATTTAGGTGAATGCATATTTTACAAACTCCACAGTATCGCAACGAATATATTATATAATAATAATAATAATAAATGATATGTAAGGCGTTTATCTTGCAACTAAATGCAATCAGATCCGACGCGGTCAAATTATAATATGTGTACTATAATGTACTCGTTTTTAATGGGCTTATTTTTTACAGATAATATAAAACGTAATTTATACTCCCGGAATACTACTCTACCCGCAATACATAATTTCGTTTGAATAAATATATTGCGTGACAATTTTAAGCAGAAAATATAATTTCAATCTAATAGTTTCTATTATTTTTATGTATAATATTACCGTGTTCGTGAACCAACCATACGTAATTACACGCATAGTTAATTTATGTGTCCCATTTGTGTATTATGTATGTGTGTATATGAGTGTGTTGTTTTCTTAATAACATGAAGAAACTATCCGAAAGAAAACCCAGCGAAATCGTTAGTTAATTGTGTTGAATCGATAGAAATATGCAAATATAGGTGCTTATTATAACATTGTGTGTAAACTTTATTTACGACGAAATTAAAGTTTCTAAATCCCGTGCCATGTGTGTTCATCATACATATGTAAACGTCGTAATCATTTGTGAAATAGGTATTACGGATCCGGTGATAAATGGGTAAATTACTTATTCATGTATAGCAATAATATTATAATACATACTAAACCAGAAAAATATAATGATACATTACACTTTAACGTTAATTATTATTTACGCCGCATGGTCTTACAATATTCGTATTACGTTTGTCTCGAAATCAACTGTTACGTGTACCCACAACTCGTCGTGTATAAATATTGAATTTAAACACTAATTAAAAATGAAGACCTAATGCCCATGGGTGGATGGGTCTGAAGATCGTTGGACGACGTGAGTACCAATAGGTATTAGTATACAGAGATTCGCGTCGTATATCAAAACACAAGTTACCTGCTAAGTACCCGTGTAAGTGTATAATGTATATTAATGTATACACGAAACACGACATTATAACATACGTGAATTGACAACAATAAATGATAAAATCTAGCCGTTAAGCGGTCTCGTTTTGCACCGTATGGATTTAGACAATAAACACATTTTCCAATACAAAATGTATTGAAAGAAACGAGACCAGCGGTAGTTAAAGATACAATATAGGAAAAAAGAGAAAGACAGAGAAAGAGAGCTACTGTTTTTACATTTATACCGTGTTCCGGTCGGTTCAATTAAATTTAATTGGATTTTAACGACGACGACAACGACGACGACGACATCGACGTCTTGACCACCGCTGGTTCGCGCGTGGATACGCCGCTGCTCGCGCGTACTACTCCATTTATATTGAATATATTTCTATGTGTGTGTGTGTGTGTGTATAACGTTGTCGGACGAGCTTTTATTGTTGTCGCGTTTTGCCCGACTGCCGCCGCCAATACGGTTTTTACACGCAATTATCTCGATAAACCTTCGTAACACACACACGCAACGGGCACACACTGCAGTGCCGCTGCTGCTGTGGTGACGTGACGGAATGCCATTGCTTCGGCGAGTGCTATTGCTGTTACTCCTATACTGGTCAGCGTATTTATTTCTCGAGCAACGGAAGATGTGCTACACATCACCGTTATCATGTCGCGTTTATTAACAATTTCGATTCAATTACCCACCGCCATAATGCGCGCACTATCAGTAGTAGGTGTATTAATTGTTTAACCGATCCGCCGTCTCCGTATTTAGTGGATCGAGAAGGCTATTACTAATACTAATTTCTGGATAAAATATGATTTCCCGTATGAATACTGTAATAGTAACATTATAGAAGAATGCATCAAACGGTATGTACAATATCGTTAGTAAATAAGTGGCATTATTGATTTTTCAATCGCGTTGTTTCGTATTTATAAAATTGTAAAGATTCTGCGCTCTTATTAAATCGTATACGTCTATACCTTTATATGCCTTAAGCAGAAGTTGTTAAATTCCATACAACCATATACACACATGGCAACCGAAAGTTTACGATAAGATTCCAACGATTTAAAAATTCCGATTTGTCGTAAACACAACTCACAAGTTTATCATGTGTAAAATTGTTCTATTTCGTTCGAAAATTCACCCATAAAAGACCTATATCGACTCTACTTGATGAAAAGGGCAGCGGATATTAAAATGTCTGTTGTTCCGCAATGCACACGCATGTAGCAGTACCAATTGGATGTAAGATGTAGCGGGAACAGGTGGTTCAATGAATTATTTTGTGAATTAAATTCTTTGCCAGCCGCAGATAAATACAACGAAGGCGCTATAGACCGCGGGTCGAATTGCGCGTGGAACTGCAACCATAGGGTATGCCCTAATTTGGCAGCGGAGCGGCGGCTATTCCGAAACCGACATACCGATAAACTATACGAAAACACGCGTGTAGTGCAATCGCCGTCAGCGTATGCGTCCGTGCGTTAAAGTCTCCGTCAGTATACAGCTGGAAAAAAAGATTTGGATGAAAATTATTTAACATCATAATTATACTTTATTAGTAACGCGTTTACAGATTCGATCCGCTGAACAATGCACACGTGTATATAAATTTAACTAGGCGATGTCGATCAAATCATAATAAGTTGATGATTTCACATTGAAATTTGCGCGGTATGTGTTCGATGAAATATGTGTTACCGCTTACGAAGTAATCGCTCGAATTGTATAAATGACTTAATTCTGGTACTACTTATTTGCGTGTGTCTATGGTAATGGTAATAATAATAATAATCGTCACCCATACCAAATAGCCGGCGACTCACGATTGGTCGGCTGCGGGTAACGCCTCCCCCCTTCACCGTGGCAATAAAAATATATTATTATTATTATCATCATTATTATTATTATTATTATATTATATATATTATATGTACACACAGGCAGGTAAATAAATAACGACGAAGCGGTGAGCTCGGTTTTATGGTGTGGCCACCGCCTTTCTCGTCACAGTGGTCTAAACCTTCGTCGACACGCACGGTTGAGAGGTGGAAGGATAATAGACTAAATAGACTGGTACGCTGCTGAATGTTGCCATTTTCTACTCGATCGCTTGTGACGGCCGTAATACGAAAATCTCGAGATCCTCGATCTAATATATATAAATATATATTGCATCAATTAGAATGATTTTTTTTTTTTTTTGATAGTGTACGATTACTTGTGCGCCCATGTATTATCCATGTAGGTTTCTACATACCATTATATCATTCGTATCGAATGTATTACATCTCTGTAATGGGTATGTATAGTTATATTAAAATAAGTTTTTGTCGAAACATTGCGTACAAGCATGCAAGTGTTATATAATAATATAAACAAGTAGTAACACTATAATACATAATATGCATTCTTATATATATATATATATATATATAATATATATATATATATATAACTGAATGATTTAAACTTAAATGTGTAAATCATTTGAGTAATTTTTATTGCCTCTTTAAAATAATTGATATTGAAATAATTATGTACAAATGTATTTTAATAGTATTGATTCGTAATATTTTATATTTTAAAAATTTTAAAATTTTAAATTATTTTGTAGGTATTATACGTTTCATTTATATTATAGTCCATGGTAAATTTTATTTTGTCTTCGAACTGTAAGTGCTAATACAATTATAAATATTAATTTAATATATATTGTGTGTGCAATTGCGTCGTAAAAAAATTCCTCATTGTATATCAATGAACACTGATATATATATATATATATATATATATATTCGTAATAAACGTTTCGTTTTGATTAAAAACATAAAAAAAAAGTACGAGTATGCGATGCTAAATTTTCATTAGCGCGTTCGGTGATAAATTTCAAAATCTTTATAGTGTATCGCCGTTCTTTTGTTATTGATTTAAAAAATAGTATAATAAAATGCGCAAAAAACATACGTGTCTGAGATTTGATCTCTAAAAAGTGTTTTACGAATTTTAATGAAACTCGTATTTGCCCTTAAGTTCTTAAGTCCTATCGTAAAAATGATTGTGACCATTTTTTTAACACTGATTATGCATATTTTTTGAATTTCAGAGATACTTATTTATACGTGTGTTTTTTACTAGTGGGTTCGGTACGGGTTGAAAAAATATATAATTCGCACACGCCAAACTATAGATTGTCGAAAACGGACCACATTTTGGGTCATTTGTGTGCAAACGAGAATCACCTTGATCCCACTCGTGGAATACTCCAAAAACCAGTTTATATCGCTAACAGTAAGTCGCCATTGTGTGTTTACTTATACATCTATTTATACGAGTATATCCGCATTATGTTTGATGTGTTATTACTAATGTTGTCGTCATGATTTTGTGATGATCGTAGAGTCTAAATATCATGGGGTTTTTTATACATTAAATAGATTATAAAATTTAAGAAAAAAAAATAATGTAAAATAATTTAGGTATTTATTATCTTATTTATATTTTATGATTTCCAATTTTCCCGACTGTAACGTTTTCGTACTAAAATCATTGCATTGCAAATGTTGTTTATCAACATATTATTTTACTGATGGATGAACATTTTTTTTTAACTATATATGTGTATTAAAATATTATACTATTGTTGTTAACCTATAATCTTGTAAATTCAAACGATATTTAAATTTTTGTTAATTTTTGTGAAATACATTCCCATTCCTAAATTCCTCATAATTACCCCCTAAGTCTAAAACAACAGATCATATGCATAACGGAATGCCATTTAGCGTATCGGTATGCTTTAATTGCGTACTTATTTTATGGCACCAACACCTTTATAATAACTCGTTTCATAAACCTAAAAGATAACAATTGATAACATATGAAATGTCGTATGTATTATTTTAAACAAGTTTCATGTTATCGATGACCGCGTTCTTCCCGTGAAACGGGATACATTTTTTTTAACAATCTTATTACGCAACGATCTAGTTATTTACCTTCGGATCGATTACGGTAGTCGTCCGTCCATTGTGCCCGAACGATTTTTTTTTGATCGAACTTGGTCGGTTTTGATTTTACCATTTGTACACATTTTAATACACGATAGCCACTGCGTGCGCACACATGACCACATGGCCCGCAGATAATATAATATGCTATAGTTTGTTGCATTATAATATTGTTAGTACCGCTGCTGCAATAGTTTATTATTGTTTTTCTTCTTGGATATTTCGAGATATTTTCGTCAGTCAAATTATCACTGTACACCGCTGTTGTATATTCTGAAAAATAGAACGAAAGAGTGAGAAAGAGAGAACAACCGACCAGCATTGCTAAATAATGGCGAAATCCGTAGCAATCTAGATCTCTAGTCGACGGCAGTAATAATCCATTGTGTGTATATCATACATACATGTATTATTGTACGTACGGGTTTCGATTATTTGGAGTGTTTTTATTCGTTCATTTTAATACAACGCGATAAATAATGGTAACCCAAATCTTCATATGTGTAGTGTTTGCCTGGCCGCAAAAATAAAAAATAAAAAAATATGTGTCGACAATAATCTCGTATAATACATAATAATAATACTGCTCTTGTACATATGGATATTAGATATACCATTATTATTATTACTTTTTTTTTGCAGCTCATTATTATTATTATTTATATAGACAATTTCAATCCAGTTTATCTACTTTTACCGGAACTAAAGACGATGTATGCTTGATTCTGCATCGTGTGTTATGTATCTTGTTCGGTGGCAGCGAAGACGTTTTACATGCGGTTCAATCGCACGTTTCACTCCATAATATATGTCGTATTTGAACAAAAACTTATCTATTCCGATCAATTAATTTAATTTCTAACTGAAAATATCGTTCCCACAGTTATTTATACCCGTAGGATGATTTATAACGATAATAAATTGATTATTGTCTGTTGCGTTAACTCACGGGCAAATGATTTATTTTTTTTTTGGGATTGAACGAATTATTTACGAATATCATAACATATATTAATTATAATCCGACCAATTTCATCATATTGTATTATAATGGGATATCGTAGATATTTAGATTGACAAATAAAATCCTGAAAAAACGACCTTGCTACATAAACGAATGCAGATTTTTTAACAAAATCGCAGTGTATGCAGTTAACTACAATCGAATATTTTTCGTATTTTCACAATTGTGGACAAAATCTAGAAAGGTAACACACGAATTGCGGACACAAATATAACATATTAATTGCGAAAAACTTCCAATTATTATTTTCGATAGAACGGTAGCGGACATTGGTTCTAATACGGATATTAAAATTTTTTTATCATCGTGCCAACAACGAGATGATAATATTTCTTCCAGAAATATGAGCTAAATTGACTACTTTAATTTTTTGAACCACAAATACTTGAGAGTTTTCACTTTAAACTAATTGTAGGTCTAATTTTATGTCCTATTTATATTATTTTATTTTTAAAATATGATGTTTTTATGTGATTAAAAAAAAGCAATATGTTTTCTAAATATTCTTTAAAAATATCAAATACATGATGTTTTATGCATTTAAAAACACAAATAATCATTAAATATTCTGTAAAAAATAATTTAAATTACTCAGTTTAGATTTATCATTTATTATATTTTATTATTAATTTGATTAACAATTTTAAAAAATATCGATTTTAATACTAATTTTAACCGTACGTGGATAACCCCTAATAACAAGTAATTAATTTTTATATAATATATAATTGAAATACAAATTTATTCGTGATACATGCATGGTTGTACAGACAAATAATAGATGGTATAGGTAAATAATAATTATTTTTCTATGAAATTAATATTTATAAAAATAAAACCTCCAAAATAAAAATATTTATAAAATATTCTTATATATATTCTAACTTTTAAATATACTTTTTCATTTATTTTTTCTGTGAATTTTGTGTTTTATGAATCATAAAGATATCTCATTGACATTTAATTGCATAGAATAGAAATTAATATGTAAAATTATAAAAAAATCCTATCTCTACTTAAAATAGTTACCTTAATAATTAATTAAATAACCGAAAACCTCAAATGAAGTACAAAATGTTAGCAACATGAAAATAACTATACTGTGATACGAAATGTTGTGGATACATCAATATTTATATAGGCTGTCTTAAAAAAATATTTTGTCTGAAAATCTAAGATGAAAATAGATTTATTACATTAAAAGAAACAGCGAACTGCTTTTTTGCAAGCAATTTACAAATATATTTATACTTTTAAGTTGCGTTCGCTACTCACATGATTTTTGTTATATTTTTTATTAACTGCCATTTTTTCGATACATTTTTTTGGATATATAAAATGGTTTGTATTATATTACTTTATCAAATTGTTTAGTATAATTTTTTTTAATAGTTGGTATTTCGATAAACATAAATCATTACTCTTCGATTGAACAATTTGATTCTTTATATATTAGCCGTTTCTATATGCATCATAACACGCATATTCTATAAGTATGATTTGAATAAACCATTGAGGTTAATGGATGATCATTATTCTAAGTATATTTTCGTGTCCTTCGCCAGATATTCTTGGTTTATGTTGACATTTCAAATATTTACAATTTTATAATTCTATAAAGACATTATTATTATTTAATATCAATAGTATTTAATAAATATATTTATATTACATTTTATCGATTTTTATTTTAACAAGGTCAAGTACTCCTAGTACTTTCTCTTTTTAACTTTTTTAAGATGTTATATGTAATATTACGTACTATTTGTTGAATATTTGTATTACCTGAAGAGTATTCAAATTGCCTATACTCGTCGCCGTCTGTCTTTTATGATAGTATTTAGGTGTATTAAACTTAGAACACCTTAGCACGATAAATCGATCGACATAGGTCTGATGTGGTGCCGTTAATATATCTCTAAATCGTATGTACTTATATCAGTCACATATGTGATAACAGCTAATATTTTGACCGAATACAGCAATTACGCACGTATTCAATAACTTGGTTGCCGTGTTGGTTTTTAAACTAACAGGCATACATTTTTACTTAAAGTAACTTAATATGATATACTCCACTGATTGATATGAGGTGCTAAATTTCTAAGGAGTATTGTATTTTATCCTCATTAATTGGTATAACACGTTACAACGCGTCTACACGTTACCCAACATATCTCTAAGACAACACAGCAGCAGATACTACAGCCGACCATCAGCAACCGGTTTCTTCGACCGAAATGAAATTTGTATTTACGCGCGCGTGTGTATGTGTATAAATAAACATATACACGTATAAACAGATTGGTAGAATTGTAAAAACAAAACAGAAAAAAAAAAAAATCATTAAAATAAAATAAATAATTATGTCGTTTATTGTACAGGTGAACATTGTACATGATACGAGTAGTTGCAATAGATTGCGAGGCCCGGGCGATAAGTGATGCGATATACTATATTAATAGTATATGTAAAAAAGTGTATACAAAAACAATGAAAAAATTGCACCGAGGCGCTGAAGCAACACCCTATATTCGTGACCTCTACCTACTCGTCGCGCCACCTGCATAATACGCAAATATTTCGGTGTCAGATTGTGTATGTGTGTGTGTGTGTGTGTGTGTGTGCATGTGCACACGTCGACGTGTGTGAATAACAAAAAAAAAAAAAGTTGGTACAGAAGAAGAAAAAATTAAATAATTGATATTTTTTCCTCTTCAAAACCGGATTGACGACGTTGGACTTTTATAACGGATCGACGTACGAGTCTACACCGCAGCGGCGACGGTAACTACTGGGTGCGAGTTTTTCTCTCCGTCTCCTTCTCACCGCTTATTATTCTATTTTAAAATAGTCGGACAATCAACGGGCGAACTACTAAATTACATAGGCACCGCCAATTTGGCAGCTTTCCAAACTTGAGCGTAATACGTATCTGCTCATACGTGTGTATGTGTACAAATACACATACACGCCAGATGCGTATATATACGGGCACGTATTATTTTTATTATTATCTTTTTTATTCCATCTTTGTTTTCCGTACGTCGAGACAAAAACACTGCGCGATAACGACAGCGACGAAGACGACGATGTCGATGATGATGATGATGATGACGATGATAATAATAGTAATAACAGTCGCTGTATCGATTAATATTGTTGCCGCAGAACTTGAACGTACGCGTGAGAAATTCGCCCGTTGGTCGGTTATCGCCACCGCTTATGTCATACTTCAGCCATACCTCGGTGTACGTTAAACGGTTGCATGGTAGTAACATTCAAGAACGATGGGAATAAAAAATTATTATCCTTATTATTATTACAATTATTATTATTATTATTGTTATTAATGTATACTGTGCAAACGAGATTGTACACCAATAGCGATCGTTATCGAAATGCTTTAGTGTACCGTAGCATTATACGAGTACTTTAACAATTTTACATAATACGGTATTATACGAATATGCACATGCGTACGTAGGTACGAGTCCGCTATAAACGCGAAACCTGCCAACATGCCAATCACGATTGACGAAAGTATAATTTATTTCGCGCGCAACGCCTTATTTAATACTGCCGCGGTACAATGAATCGGGGGTTACAAGAGTCGGTTGAATTCCCTGTGTGAATTGAAGCGACCCAAACCGACGTTTACATCGATAATGTGTATATTTTTTCACAATCGGTAATGATTTTTATAATTTATGTGCAATACTTACCGTAATTCTATTCATTCATATATCCATATACTTAGTAGCGTAGTTCCGAAGAAGGAAAAAGACCAGCTGGGAAACACTGTTTGGAATCGGAGGATGTAATTAGAAGGGACGCGGAGTTGATGGGTGGAGGACAAAACTGGAAAGCGCGAACTTCTGAGTGTGTAACGGAATATGATCTTGATGGCCGATTGGTTCTATAAGAAGAATACATGTTATTTTCACAAACCTGTTTGATTTTTAACAATATTTATTACATATATTACGAATAGATAAATGAAAAAATAAATAATTTTATAAAACTCCGAACGCAACAATTATTCATATAAATTGCCTTGTCATGAAGCACCGTTTTTTTGGAAACAAGTGACCCAAAACCCGTAACCTTGATTGGGTATCATTATGACAACCCGTTTTTGGGTATGTACTTAATTTTTAAAAAGGTCACATGATATAACACAATAACAATGTATTTCTTTTTTATATTATATTCCTAATTCTTGTGGTTCATATAAAATGTGTTAACTATATTTAAACAATAATATACTAAATACTGTACATATTTTTTATGATAAAAACAGTAAATAAAATAAAACTTACTCATTCGATTCAATTTAGTTACATCGAATATTATACTCTTGTTAATTCTTTACAACAATTGTGTGACTCATATTCGTTTATTTTAAGTTCTAAGAAAATAATAAAAAACTAAAAATAAAATTAAAAATTATTAAATGGTTAATACCCGTTAATTAAAATTGTATTATACAACATTTATTTTATTAATATTTTTTAATTGTGTTAATGTGCATTTCAACTATTTATAAGTAACATTAATTCCTATTAACAACGTTAGTATTAGAATAACGCTATTTTATCAACACAATCACTGGACAGATGATTTTATTTTATTTAAATCATTATGGTTTGACGTTCTTAAACCGGTTATTAGTAATATCCAATTGTTAATAGCTAACAGTCCGTATAGTTAACGATAAAAATCGTAAATATATTTTTTTTCATGAATAACAAAACAAGATTTATACATTTTAAATACAAGTATTTTTACATATTAGGTAAACGTAAGTATTCAATTAAAAATTATTTCAGCTCAATTTTCAATAACTGATTACAGTACACTTTATAAGGAATAGGAAGAACGTCTACTGTCGATGCGAGCAAATAATTAACAGTCAAATAATCTTGTTTTTAAGCTGTTAATGAAATAAAAATTATGTACATAGTTATGGATCGAGTCTAATACTTTTGATTTTAAAATAATACGGTGTCATAATACACCTGAGTGTTTTCTCGAACGAACGAAAAATAATATACCTCGCAGTAACGGAGAATATCTTTGTTGCAACGGAGTCAATATGCACTCATGGGTTACATTGAGACCGTCAATAAGGCAATAATAATGTAACCGATTGTATTATATTACGCTCGGCTGTGTCTTGTCGTGGTCCTGTCCTCAATCTATCATCATAAAATTACCATTGTTGAATATATTATGCATCCGTATGCATCGATGACCGGACTAGGCAAGGGTTTGTTATCATGTATTCAGTATGTGTGTATTCTTTACGGGTACCATACAATACATGTATGGATTTCCGCGTGGCACAATGACCCCCAAGCACACATTTAAATTCCTCACTGTTGGCGGAACGGATAAGATGCTGCTACACCAGCTATAACGTTAGCATTCTTTATCGTTGGTCGTTTTGTAGTGTCGTAGTTGTCGATGATTTTTCTTTTTAATTTCTTATTACATTTTTTGCGATAGAGACAATAATACAATCGATACCAAAGCCATAACACGCTTAGATTAAAATCGATTTTTAGTTTTACCTTCAGTTTCGAGCGGTGGAGTACACGCGTACATATTTGAACTGTAACGTATATGTGGTGTTTTAAATTTTTAGTTACGAGATATATCAACAAATTGTTTTTTCTATCTAACCGGAAGTTGTCTAGTGATCCGTCAATTATGTCTGTAATAAATCTCTTATTACGATAAAATATACTTTATCGCAGCACTTTGCTCTCTTTCGAATTTTAACGTCTGATGTTTGTTTTATTCCAATCATTGCTTTATGGCAATTTTGTACACCTGTTGTTTTACCTGGATATTTCTTGTTAGTTGCTTTATAATTAAATACATCAAACCAGTTTTTATTATGGAGATGTATCAGTACACTACATACGAAAATGAGTTAAAAACCCTCCAAGATGAGTATCTAACTTTAAAACATATACTGTTATACCGCCCTTGGAAACGTTTATCTATATTAGTTATGTAAGAATATACATACATACATATTTATTTTAAGACAGCGAAAATATGTTTGCATGTTATTAACTTGTATAATGTATGTAAAATTAAACATGTATGATCCCTTTTTATCCTACTATATAATATATATATATACTCGAAAGAGAGTGATTGTATACACAAATTATGTGTATATATACAACCTATTTACCAAATAGATGAGCGCTTTTACAAAACCTGATGTAAATCTATTTTAATCTATAATTAACTATGTAAATATGTGGTATAATCAAGCTTTATACTATTATAAAACTAATTCTCACCACGCAACATAAATTAAGTAACCAACATCAATGTACTCGCATAAATCACCAATAAGGTATGATATAGAATGAAAATCATATCAGATTATATAAATATTTTTTTATTCTTCGGCAATATTTTGTGAAAAACTAATTCATACGGTAAAAGCTGTCCGGCTTTTCGTCAAAAGATTGATTTTTCTCATAATTTGTTTATACACTTATTTTCGCTACTATGAAGATACTCTATGATGTACTGTGTATACTATACAACTTGCGTCCATTGCGGATGTCTTTTAATTTTACTGTACACGTACCACGTTGTACACACAAGAAGATTCGCGATAAAATATTGAAACGAGTAAATGAATCACGTCCAAAGAATACTCCATAAATAATTAAGACATTTATTTATGTACGGATGGCAATATATTATTATAATACAAAACATATATTATAACGTATATATACCTTCATATATGTAGGGCGGGGAGATGTTTTCTTCGAACGACCTTGAGTCGGTCCCGTGTTGTGCCATCACCTATAGCTTCGGCGCCTATATAATGAATATACCTATGTGTTTATACCTGTACGTATATATTTGCTCATACATAGAGGTATATATATATATATCGTCGGATAATGGGTATGCGATGTAAATGTGTATACGATGTATATGATTGGCACCGCTGTTGAACTACACTGCAGCCACTGCGCGAGGTCGTCGATCCGATTGAGTTATTATTGAACTTCTTCGGATGATGGCGTTATAATCTATAGATTATGTGTGTGTGTGTGTGTATGTACATATAAAATGTATAAAGATACATACAAATACATACACACACACAAACAAACACACACACACACACACACACACACACACACACACACACACACACACACGTTTTTTTCCCCTTTGATCGGTTCTGACGAGTTGTCTGCCGAACGTTCACGTCATGTATGTGTGTGTGTATATATATATACGGCAGACTGACGGGCGCGAGCTATTCGAGAAGAAGAAAGTTGCTACGACCAAGGAAAATAATAACAATAAACAGCACTCTCGAATAGCTCGCAACAGCAGGTCATAGGGCACGTGCCTTCATTTAATTGTCTGATATTTTTATAATTCAACGACGCAAAAATAAAGCCGCTCGGTAGCGAATATTGGTGAACGGTGCGAATCCCGTGTTACAGTGTCCGATTTTTTATCGCTCGTTTGTTTTCTCTTCTCTGTTGATTTAATCCGAATTATACGTGATAAACTTTATTCGAATTATTGTGCAATATCAATGTATAATGTTGCCTCGGAAAAGACCGCGTATGAAAAAATATCATCACGTGCAAACTTTAAAGCACGTATAACCTTGATCCTTACGTCAATAACATAACGTGCAAGTATCTAGAATCCGTTCCACACAATGTGTTTATCTTTTCGTAAGACATAATTATTTTTCATCCTCGACAGGAGCGCGTGTTTCCTGACAAACCATAAGACTTATTTGAATATTATTATTATTGTTTTTTTTTACGCCAGCGGGCGATCTATACCCAAGTCTCCGAGTAAATAACTTACTAATATTCTCAGATTTCTACCGACAGTATATTCATTGTTTATCTCTTTTTTTTTTTTTTTTGTGTGTGCGTTATGGACGTGTCGTTGCGTGTGTACGCGTGTGCGTGTGTATGCGTGTTATAATTATTTTTAATTTTTAAATAGAAAACGTTTTGGAACGGAAACAGACATTCACATCCATTTACATACTTTACTCGGGTGTGCAAGTGTTATCGTTATGTTTTGAAAACGATTTTGAAAACGATACGAGTATCGTGACGACCAGTTATTCTTGTGCGATGACGACGACGGTCGGTCAGATTAAGGTGCCGCCGTCGCCGCCAAACCTTTTGTGCACTGGCGCGTTAAATATAATATAAGTACGCCAAGCCATAATATATTTTACCACCGAGTAGGTAATAGTTTAGAATTAGAGTGTTATGCTCTCTATTCTGATATATGTATACGTTTTATATGTACACATACCATATATCGTATACATAAATATATACATATGTGCTTATAATTTTTTTTTTTTCATGAAAAATTGCCGACCGCGTCAATAAATTATAGTCATAATAAGCCGAACCACGTGAAAAATATTATAATTATTTTTATTATTACTATTATCATTATATTGTACACTGGAAAGGCTTAACCGTCACGTTTATTCGTATACACTGGCACGTATATGAACTGACGTGGCTGATGTATTGGGTCATTAGCGCCCTATGGAATGATTTTTCGTACCGTGTGTTGCTGTTTTTTTCATTCTCGGAGAGAGAGAAAGAGAGAGAGTGAAAAAGAGAGCCTATTATTTAGTTTTTACTTCTTCTTCCCCGGCTATAATTATTATTATTATTAAATATTATTAAATATTGTTAGGTTATGCCTATATAATTCGCAGTCAAACGAGTTTTTCGAAGGTTTTGCTGGCCGCTGGGTGTACATTTTGTTTTGTTCAGCTTTTCTGTTGCTTATCCCGCGCTCGTACCCACAATTCATTCTTTGCGCTTCGTATATATTTAGTCTTCGTGTGCTCAGATGTACGGGACAATAAGATGATTTAATTTGATGAATAATATGAATATTTTCGGACGCAAAAACACAATGTTCAGACGGTGTTTAACTATATTAACGAGGAACCGATGTGTGGTCGTCGACAAACAGATCCAAAATATTGAAACCTCATTGTATTTCTGCTTCGGAACAGAAATTTACTTCGCATGATCACTCAATAAGTATATAATATGCACTTGACGTGCCATTCGGAGCAAACTACAATATTTTAACATGTACATTGTCGTAATCTGTTTATCGGATTATTCATTTCCTAGAACGTCAACGTCATGTTCACGTTGCAGCAATCTAACATTATACCTGATGCATAATTGAGCCTCGTCCTGTAACGGATTGTAAACTAGTTATTAACACATCCATGATTCATAACTTATTCGATTATCGGGTTGGCGAAACCACGGGAAAGCACAAGATCGATTCCAAAAAAAAAAAATGTACGGTTCATTTTTTGCTTTACGACGAAGCAATTTAACGTACTGTAACGATTTGAACTCGTATATGATATTGCAAATATCCGATATTTATGAAAATATATTTGCGTATAGCTGTTGATTTGGGCGTATTAATATTGGTGCTTTTTTTCGCTTGAATCCTATGTTGTTTTTTTTCCCCCGTTTGCGATCACAGCATCGAATTGTACCGTTATCGGTTATCATTGTAACGTTTTATAATTTGGGAAGAACGAGTATTATAATAAATACCTAGATACTAGTATATAAATGTATACAAATACCATTGCGATTAGTCATTATAATTGTATTTTATTGTGCTGTCCTACCTTGTTCCGGACACGCGTTCCGTCTCGTACAATATGTGTACACTCGCGCGCGCGTTTCTGGTGTGACCTGTCCAACGCGAATCGTATAGAAGTCTGAACGCGTCGCTACCAGCTCGGGTATTACAATAGCGCGTATAATACACAATTGTTGCCATCTTCGGTGCGAACGGTACATTTAATCAGATAATAAATCGTGTTTTGTAAACCAATAAAAATTAATGTCATATTCTTGGGCCGCCGACACAATCGTGGTGTGACGTGAAGATATTGTCGTTCTCTCGGCCGTGGACGGGTTTCGCTATATTTCTTGCCCCGCAGCTCAAGCACATATAATACGTGCGCGCACATATCGTATTGTTTATACGGAGTGGTCCTCCTCTTCTGCAACGACCGCTGCATGATATTTTTTATGTTATTATTATATTATGTTGTGTGTGTGTACATGTATATGTAAACAGTATAAAATTATTATTTCTCATTAAAAAATAAAAAATAAAAAACACCATCGCTGAAAGTTGCCGTCGTATATCGTGCGACGCGACATCTGTGTCCGGTAAACACAATAGCACATAACTACCGGAGAAGTTGTACGTGAGCAAATATAATATACCCTCGATGTGACAATAGCCATCGTATAACGTACATATGTGTGTATATAACTGTATAGTGTTGTTTATAGTGTTCGACGACAACGAGTTAAGCTCGTGATCCGAGTGTTAAAGTATACTTTATACCACTACAGTGGTATAAATACTCGCAATTAATACAAAAAGTAAGATATGATCGGCGTATGGACACACACATGTATTCGTATCTTATATAGTGCATCGAATTCTATTGAAATATCTGATACCGCGGAGATTGAACGATCAGTCGAGTGTGCGATATGACTGTATTTTATAGTTTTCACATTGTATTACATGAAATTACACGAGTCGAAGTAAAATAATAATGCTTGTTTACGACGTATAACACTTTTAAACGGTACATTAAAGTCAACGAAGAGTAAACGAAGAAAACCTCTAGTCCAAACACGTACGCAATTTATTACCATCTACATTAAATATAGTTGATTTGTAAAATACGATTTATATTTATTTTGGATTCGATTAAACACAGAGTGATCGCATAGTAACTCGGAAACCAGGTAAAAATAAATAATGTCCTCCATTTCCAATGTTTTCAATAAGTTTTCGCCAAATTTTGCGGTACAAATGAAAACAACGAATTGATATAATATCCATGTACCTACAGGGTGATTCTTTTACGGTGAATCGGAGGCTATAATTTGGAAAATATGAGATTTTTTTTTTATTGGAAGCCGTTATACACATATCCACCCATATTTTGTAAGAAAACTGTTCGATAAGTAACGAACAAAAATTCATCAGATTTTTTCTTAGGTCCGTATCTAGACCGTCGCACTCAATATAATGTATCTTCTAGTGTACTTTAAGGGTCGATACGTGTATGTTAGTGCAACATCATGTACATTTGTTGTGCGTGAGCGTGTACGTTCGTGAACAATACGTGTATGATGAACATTAATTAATAATTATTATTGTCTCGATCACGTTGACCCGACGGCGGTGGTTTACTAGTTTACTAAGCGCGGCCTCTGCGCGTTCGGATCTCTGACAATCGCTATTTAATATGGCGGCAATCACAACAAGATTAATGGACTAGTTGGACCGTATAGTCGTCTCCGAACGATACACATCATAAACACACACTCACACATACACACACACACATACACACAGAACACAAATGAGGGGTCAGACGGACGTTATAAAAAAATAAATAAATAAAAAGGATAAATCGTATGGCTCCTGCGAGTCACGACCCAAAACGCAATCAATACGGTAGTAGTATAAAACAGTGCGTGTATACACATATATTACATATACACATACAAAAGTATAATAATAATAGTTCCGCGAGCTTATCTGAGGAGGGGTTCCCTTTCACTGAGGATGGTCAACTATGTGCTCGTCTGTAAATCACTGTTCTTCGAGAGGACTTGTATATATATATATATATATATATATATATACGCCGAACAATGAAGATAATGACTCGAAGAAAAAACCGTTTTACTTGCGAGTATGTACTTTCGTATACAGTATGTACGTTCGTGTCCTATACATATCTATGTACATACAGTCATTGTGCAAAATCTATCTTATTGTCATATTATACAGAGTGATGTGCACACTGCTGTTCCACGTCTATACATTACAACAAGAGTAATATTCAACACGACGAAGAGGCTTTGTCTATTATTCGGCTGTACTCGTGTTGTACCATTTTGTCTAAACTGTTTATCATTTCGATATTGTAATGTATTACGTTACCCGTATGCAGCTTTTTACCTTCTCTTGTTACTGTAGGATGACTTATGGATATCGTGAGATAGAAACATGACACGAACAACACTAATTTTTAAACAATTTTTTATTGTAATGCGTATATTTGCGTGGACATTAACCAAAACTGGACGGATTTTAAATGTTAACATTTTATTAACATATAATATGCATAGTGACTCGGGATTTAATTCAGTTACTTATGATATTACTGTAGGCATAATATCACAAAGAAACTATTAGTATATAAATTGCATTTTTATTTCATTCTCATGGACTAGAATATTATGTTCGGTTAAAAAACCGGTTTGATAACAATATTTCCATTTAATAGTCAAAAGTTTATTATTATTATTTTACATTTTTTTTATGTGTATAATATGATCTATTGTAGTGTTGTAAATAGATCCGTAAACAACATTCGTTACAAAGACTACATTTTTTCAAGTAACGTGATCTTATAATCTCAACGAAATGTAACATTATATCGTGTATCAGTTAATAATATAATGCATTTTTATGTATTACACTATGCTGGTTACTTTATTACATATGTTTAAAGTAATTGTCATATTTTGTCAAATCGTTTTTCCAAGTATTTGCACATGTGAACTCCTCGCTTTCTGCAGTATTATTACTATTACTTAAAATATATCATCTCAGTCGTCATAGCGAGCCAAGAGGTTCAATTATATTTTATAATTATTTTTATTATTATAACTATTATTGGGACAGTAGCATAATCCTATTTTATTGCTATTAGTTTATTTTTTACTATACTGAATATGGTCGGATGAACTGAGTGAATATTATTTACATTTTTATTTATAAAACCCGACCTTCGAAAGTATGTACACGAAAAAAACTGACATTCTTCGCAAATCTAGTATTAAACACAGAGGTGGAGCGTTATGAAATTTATTATATGAAAACAGATAATGTATAGCATTAGCGTTATAATACAGAATTTTTTCCTCTCTAATTTTTCGGAACATCTAAATACAATTGTATTAAATCATTAATAAATTTTTAATTGATGCGGTTTTAATCAAACCGATATGTTTTCACTTAAAAAAAAATGTGTGTGTTCGGAGAACCGTAAAACGAAAAGTGGTGGTTCCTCCTCATCCGAGATCACTTGCACAATATTACAAGCCCACGTTAACTCGGGTCGACGGCGGCTTGGTGCCACTGATGACGGCGACGTATATTAGCGCCTGTGTACAACATCAATGCGCGTCTATCAATCACGCACGGAAACCGGTAAATCATTATTTCAATAAACAGGCGCCGCCGCCGTTCGCGCCACATACATATGCATATCCGTCCGTGACCGGCGGGAGTGGCAGCGGGACGCGGGTTTCCGGATAATCGAAAAATCGTGTCCTTCCCTCGTCCTGGGCACCGCAGTGTCCGACTCTCTTTCACTCTTGCCGTCTATTCTCTCGCCCGCCATCTACTGCTCACCTCCACCGAAAACACAAACGGTGCGCGCCACCCGTCGTCGCCGTATTCGTCGTCGTCGTCGTCGTTTATTTCACTCTTTCACCATCATAAAATTATATGTTCCGTATAAATATATTATTATTATTATTATTGTACGCTGCCTATTAGTTACGGTCGGACGCGGTTAAATGATCGGTCGTGAGCGCGTTTTCCTCGACCATAAATCTTACGAAGACACCATCGCGCGTGCAAGCGGCTGTACTGAAATGTGTACGGTATACCGAGAGTTTGCGAATTTTTATTTATTTATTTTTTCTCTCTCCACTGCCCAACACCCAAGAGAAAACATCGCTCTGCTGCGGTTGATGGTCTCACCGCGTCGACGAAGTTACCATTGTTGTTTTGTTTACCTATATTTTCTCGTATTCGCTGTAGCACGGGTGCACACCACAGTGTTTAAATGTTCGTCGGAAACGGAGGAAAAAAAAAAAAAAAACAATAAATAAACTTACCGCAGGGATATAAACGGTGCGAATGGAAAAGGAACTATGCGTCTGAAAGCGAAACGTCAGTCGTACGTCAAGACGATTTTATTGTAACGCACGCGCGCCTACCCGTGTGTTGTAATACGACACAGCGAAACCACGGGAGAGACGCCACCATCATAAAACGCGTCTGCTGCTGGTTCGAAATCATTGCGTCGCGCCGGCGATAAACCATACGTGGTACGCGCGCTCGCATAATCGTGTATCCCATCATCCGCTGAACACGTTATTATTGCTGTTGTACGTTATAATATCTTATGTTCATATAGCACCGTGTAGCACCGTGTACGCGGATGAACGAGCGTATGAATTCACCTCCCCTAACGCGTTACATCCCTATGTACGGCGCTTGCAACTGGTACCGAATTTAAGAAGTCACCCGGAGCGGATGCTCCAGGTAGCAGCTAAAAATCGTAGTACGCATATGAAATAATCAAAATTAAATATTGAAATTAATGAGTTTCTGCTCAACAAATCAATATCCAAATACTCCGAAAATAAATCGTGTTATCAAAACAAGTAGCGTGGCATTTTCTGCGTTTCTTCTTAATCTCGGTTTTTTTTCTTCTTTTAATATTCAACCAAAAGTTTAGTTGTCATTGTACGTATACTATGAAACGCTTAAAAATAATTTTTATAACTTAGAAGAATGATAATACCACACATTTATTGTCATAGATCATTTTTATGAATTGAAATTGATATTATGTTACATGCACATTTTATTGTATGCGCTTATAAAAATGTTATTATAAAATTCGAGATCTTCGAAATCATACTTGATCAACGAGCCGTCATTACGCGTCGCTTATTTTATTGAATTCTTTGCACTCTTGATTAATTTACTTGATGGTAAATCTTACATTCGCTGCAGCCAATTCTACGTACAGTTTTTGACCCTTCATGCAAAATTATAAATGTTTTTTTACGTATACGATTTGCTGTTTAAATCTGTTAAAGATTTTGCACACACGTTATGCGAAACAAATAAATTAATCGTAACAACCAGTTGACAAATCAATCTTGTTGAGTAGACATTAATTCTAAAATATACACGCATGTTCATCCCTTCGTGCATAAGGCGTGACGGCATTACTCCGTTAACAAATTTAATTGGGTTATTAGTTTATTACCTATTCAAATCGTGTTCCCAAACGCATTTAGCTTTGTTTCCAAGAATGTCTAACTGCTCCGTGCTGTAATAATTATAATTAATAAAAACAAAAACGTGTCTGCTGCATCGAAACTGTAGCGCAGAAAGATTTATTATCGTTTTGTAAATAAAACCTTTATGCGCGTTCAGAGTTTTATGAAATCTGAGACATTATTAACTTAATATTTCTGAACTGTAGGTGAGGTATCATTCCCGACGATATATTATTTTTATTATTTTGTACGTCATCTTGTACAAACCGAGTGATCCGATTTGTCGTGTAAAATACCAATGCAAACATGCTTTTATGAATTAAATTATCATATTACATCCACCATAGTCCATCCAATTTATATAATAACATGTGGTCCACGGTGTTGTAATATTTATGTTGAAAATGTACAAAAAATTCCATTATTTTAATTTTAACTATTTTTTTTAACAATAATTGTATATTGTTATCATTGCCTATGTTTCAACATAAAGTTTTCTAAAAATGTTAAACATTATGTTAAACAAACATTTTTCTTGAACTGAACTTCAATTGAACGTCCATAATAATATTCTGTTGCATTTACGTACGCCATAAATTTAACTTTTCGGAAATCTATCAGACGTCTATGCTAACGGTAAACTCTGTAGCGCGTATCACATTGTGTCCGATAATAGGTACCGAGTTCTTTCAGAGTCGTTGACGTGTGATCTTCAATGAATAATACATGGCTCGTTGAGCTCTCGATTTGGAATACAAACGTGTAAGTTCCGTTTCGGATAATAAATTCACCCCTAAAATCTAAATCGGTACGCGTGTTTATATGCGACTCTGGTCCCGCGGCGACACACGCATAAAGTCGGGTACATATGGGTAGGTATGGGCACGCTGTATATAGCGCATACAAAAGGTTAAGTTCAGAAAAATCAAGACTGACACGCGTTAAATCAAAAAAAAAAAGAAAAGACCCGTGCCTCTATAAGGTTACTTTATTCGAAACGTGTCTTGCCAATGAACTGCTTGGATTGATTTTTTAAATTAAATTCAACGCATTTGCTTTGTCCACCGGGTTGTGTATAGTATATTGTTTGACACGTGTTCTTGAAACAGTACGCATAAATTATTACACTCGAGTGTTTGTACCGTACCGTTCACAAATACGCGTTCTGAAAATTGATAATTTCTTCAAAAAATAAATAAATAAATAAAAAATATGATAAACTATTATTATCAGGTCAAACGTGTATACCATGTAAACATGTATTAATTTATCACCCATGTAACTATAATCAATTTATATAGTATTGGAAATTCAATCCCTACACGCTGACCGAAGTTACAAAGCCGTTACGGCAGATATCTGATCGAATAGTAGATACTCACCATACATTGGAACACTGTTCGTTTATTGTTTGGTCATTGAAAAAACAGTTTTTATAAAATAATTTGTCATTTATAAAAAAAAAAAGTATATATCTTAAATGTTTTTTTTTTTTTTTTTTTGTTACAGGTAAGTTTTATATACGTTTTACTATTGGACAAAATGTGAAAGAAAATTAATGCGTTCCTGTCATTTTGACCGGGAATGATTAAATGTGAACAAAGTGGTGAGTTATAATTTAAATATTCTTAATTATAATTGTACAAAATATATAGGCATTCATGTAGAACCTTTTGATTGTAACTTTATTGACGACGTGTTTAAAAAACGAACCATACGTGATGATAGTAAATAATTAATTTAAATAATATATGAAGTACTGTGATTAAAGTTGATTTTTGAATGAAACGTTAACTTGTTTTCCAACTCACTTTTTCCATTAACACCGTCCACACATCAGCTGCGTACCATGCGTACTGTTGATGGAACAATTCAATTATTCGATCTGGACTCGCGTGCGCGCACTTAATTTGTTCCGCGCCAGCGGACGAGCAGTGTGTAGGTCTGTAATATCAGCAGTAACGCACGCAATACACGACAATGCAATAATAATTATTGTCACAATGTGTCAAGATGTGCCTCGGGGATGACGGTTTTTTATAGCGGGTATTATAATTATAATTATTTAAGGGAATCGACTGGCTTGTCTGCGAGGGGCCGCGCGCTTCGTTTGAGTCCGGACGAAGACGCTCCGGGCAACGCGTACGATCGCATACGCGACAAGAATAATGTGTAAACATAATGTACTCGGCCGTTATTGAATACCCTTCGACGAGACTACTACGACGGATGAGTCATTTATAATATAAGTGGTCGCGATTAAAAATATAACGTATTTATTTTACCCCGTGCACTTAGCAGCACGCGTACGAAATATATCATCGTTTTCGCAGAGAACTCGCGAATGCGCATTCCGACTCGCTACTTAATAATTCACGGACGAACTACAAATCTATGGTAGGAATTTTGACCGAATTCTAACCCAAAAAAGGTTTGTGTGATCATTTGATCGATGTAATTTTTATTCAAAAAAATGTTTATCAATCATTATAACTTTATAGTATCACGTTTCATTTGATTTTGCTGCATTCCTTTACAAAGAACTATCTATACAATTTGTATACATTTTAAATTTAAAACTATTTTTTGGTAATAATATATGTATATATTTAGTAGTATGTACAATAATTTGTAACTTGATTGATCTGTAGATTTGTAGCGAGCCATGAATTAACACACACACGTGTGCAATACGTATTATCCATTGGTCGCTCGTGTAGCGTACGTGTACCTTAAACGATTACTTGCTCATTATTCCTATTAACATAACGTTTTGTACTCGACGGAAAATTATCAACGGATTAATACGTTTAGCGTACAAATAGTGTTTTGTAGGACTTATTCGGAAACCTGCACTGCAGGATGGACGTGCAAATCAATTTCAGTCGTCGTAAATACATGTATGATAATAAAAATACATACCCGCGTAGCAGCTACTACATTATACATGATTTACGTCCTATTCGACCGTGTCTTACACGTTTTATATATAAATATCTGTGTCACTTACGCGACAAAACGCATCAAACGACGAGGAAGGAGCAGAATAGTTGAGAAACGTCGTATAAGCACACGGGTTGATTTCATGAATATTTTCAACAGGCGTTCAAGTCTATATAACTTGTACAACGTCAGCGTACACCACTGCTGCGATGTTAACGAGACACGACGTTTCTATGGTATTTTGTATTTGTTGATTGTAATATTATGTTCTTGTTTGGGTGTTGTATACTTATAAGTCATGTGCACACGCTTCATGGCGTTCCGTATTTTACCAATACGCACTTATGTTTATATACCTTTAAATATTTACTTATTCATTTATAACCTTTATCAGATCATCATATCATCCATTCATATTATTCACATGATACCATAATATCTATTAAAATCGTAACCGTACGTTTAAAATTTGGATAAAAAATCAGCTTCGTGGCGACATATGATCACTTCTAAAATCTGCAATAAATGATAAGATTCCGTAATGACCATATGGTTCGTTTAAATGTATAATTTTACACAACATGGAACGGTGTGGGGTGAACTTGGTTTAAGGCATTCTATCGGAATTTCATGCGATGGAAGGAGGCGGAGGTGGGTTCATGCTTTGAAGCACAGTTGTATCACGCGTGGTACAGAAATCCAATTGCAGGCGTTTAAACTTCCGATAGAAGTTATTCGTGTTTGACATCTGCTGTTTAAAAAAGTACGCCGTGATAAAAGAGATTCCACCGCGGCTTTGGCGATTGCGATCTCCGACCGTGTTCTCCGTCGGTGTAAGTGGGTTGAGTCAGAGGATCGGTGAAGGAGGAGGGGGATTTCAGAGTTTCCGACTGCGGATACGTTAATTGTTCGGTACAGAAAAAAAAAAAATTGCAATAGTTATTGCGCGTGGGGCGGGAGGTACATGAAGTGGTGATTAGATGTAGTGCGTGGTAGGCGATGATGTATGTTGAAGTTATATATATATATATATATGCTTGATGTGCAAGAAGGAGAAGGGGGAAAAGAAAATACTTAAAGTAAATCGTCGTATTAAATCTCGCCGCAACAGTAAACCGGGTTGTGTGCGCATCGTCGGCACGTGTCAACGCGACGGCTATGTTCATGTACGCATTCCTCGTGCACGTTTTTACTTGCAAGACATATTTACGCGATTTATCGGATCAAACAGTGCGCGTACGGGTTTACTTTGCTCAACATATGCGCAACTTTAAAAAATGGAAAAAATCAAAAAATCAACTAAAAAATGACCTCGTTTTTTGCTGCTTTACACACCTCTGTTACGGTACACATAAGTACGTATATGTCTCATATCTAATCTTATCTGATGAAACGCACGCGCTGGACACTTTAAACAACGGGTTGCTGCTGTTGCTGCGCTTGACGAAATATTTTACGACTTTATACTATTTATTATCATTTCTCGTTTTACGCAGTTACTTATTAAACGCGCCTGGACAATTATTCAAAGAGCCCCGCGGTCGTATGGTATACGTGCCGCTTTCGGCGGGGAGAGATAAATCTAATCGTATATTATGCATGATGCGGATCTGCCTTTTGTACGCGCACGCATGCGAAAGACGAGGTAAAAAAAAAAAAAAAATAGAAAATATTTATACATATCATAATATATATATTTAATACCGGAAAGCGTAGAAATGGCCTTTTTAAGTAAAACCAGAGACCACTTCTTCCGCTCCTCCCCCCTCAATCACTCTCTTATTCTAACGCACACTCTCACCAGTTCACGTACAACACTGAACGTATAAGATATATAAAATCTAATATAATATTTTAGCGCAATAACAAATTGGTACTAGAACCTACACGGCGTGTGCCACCGCAGCAGATAAAATACATGTTGTCGTATCACCGCTATAAGTCTCATAAACCGTCGAGCTGTATGAGGCCGTCCGAGACTGTATCTACTAGAAAACTGTTAGGTACTTTTTTTTTTTTTTTTTATTGTGTACGGTACGTTTACAAAATTCCTACACTGCTAGTGCAAAACTAAAAACACGAGTGAAGCCTGGTTGTTCAGCTAGTGTAGTATACTGACCTGCTAAGCAAAAGTGCCGTAACTCGAAAAAAAAAAAAAAATTAGATAGATACGGCATCTGATCGGTAAACACATTTTACACATTCTCTGTAGAAAAAATACCCCCAAAATCACATTAAATAGGCTACAAACACATAAAACGTTATTTAGAAACGCCGTAAGTAACGAAGAAAATTAGAACTAATAAGTAAGAACGCCGTATCATACATTTACTAAGCATAAACGCCGTAAATATTTTGATAGATACGGCATTTTTGCTTAATATTTCTATGTTCTACCCAAGTTGCGGCGTTATTGCTTAGCAATTCAATTTTTTTTCTGAAGTAACGGCATTGTTTATATTAATAGTTTCTTTATTATATTATTATATAAAATTATTTACGGTCATTAGTTCAAGTAATTATATCTATAGACAATTATAATTATTAAGCAATAATGCCGTAAAATTGACTTACGGCGTTTTTATTTAGTAAATAGTGGTATATTTACGGCTTATGGCTCTAAGTAATAACATCAAAATAACTTTTATTCATGTAACATATGGATAAAAGTTTTATTTTATTATTTCATTGCATTCCTCGTCAAAAAAACTATAAAGGTGAATATGTATTATACTAAATTAATTGGGATAACAAATAATAAAGTTATAATAAAATTAAAAAAACAAACATTCATTTTTCTCAAAAATAAGAAATTGAGTTTTACGGCACTTTTGCTTAGCAGGGCAGTATATAAGAACACATTTGTAAAACGTTTGTTAACTCTCGTCCAGGCAGGTTTCTCGTCCTCTCCATGGAAAATGATCGGAAAGTTTATTTTAACAGCTCTAAAAATCTAATCGATAAATCACGTGATGAAAAATTAATTATTTCATTAAGGTAGGGATCATATAAATCTGTCTCCTTTTTTGTATATTTTACAGATGTTACATCATCATATAATTGGGCGGTGCCAATGAATAAAGTTTGGTACTTGAACATTTCATTAAAATTGAATGTGTTCCATTATTTTATGTTTCTTTTTTCCCTATAACAGTCTATTTTCTCGCCATCTCAATAACTTAGAGTACTAATCTTATAGGTATAATTGTTACATTAATGTAATTATTATCCACATAAATATATTTTCCTGTAAACAGTAAAAAAAAATATTTATCTGTACGGTACGTTTAAATGAGACGCTCTGCACATGTGCACGTCTCTACAAAAAATAAGACGCCTTTAATCTGTTGCGTATTTCCTAATTAAATCCGTATATGCATACATAGATATTTGACTTCGATACATCGGTATAAAGTGTAATCAGAGTAACAATACTTTTTTAATGTTGCTCGTTTATTAATAAATAAATAAATTATTCAAACAATTGTCGACTAGCACATGATGTAGTTTGTAGTGCATATACTATATAAATCGATGATTCTAATGTGTACACGGTTTGTAATTTTTCGACAAATGTCAGCAGTCCTTTGGTATAACAACGTTATTAAATATTTAATGATCGGTTTGAAATTTTATGGTTTTAGTTTTACAAAATAAAAAAAAAACTGGTTTCTCTGTGTGATTTTTGATTTGCGCGCAAACAAACGTCTATTTCAATAATAAAAAAAAATTGTACTCTCCCATGACGTCCAGGGGATATCGTTAAATTAAACTCGGCTCATAACTATTATCGTTATTACATTTTTATCCTTTCCTTATTTCAATGATTATTTTCAGATCAGAGCTGAAGAAAATAACGATAGTAATAAAATACGATCAGTATTACAGTAGCTGTCAATATTTGAGAAAGTGATAATACATTATAGTATTATAATCGCGCGATCATTACGTAGATTATGTCGTCGTCGTAGTTTCTTACTGATCGCAGGTTTACTCAGCACAATTTAAATTAATAACGATTTGGTTTTTTCGAAAAAAAAAAAAATAATAAATAATAAATAAAAAGAAGCGTTAATCCCTGTGACTACAATATTGCATACGTACAAAATTAGTTTTACCAACGGTATACGTCGCATTATCCGAGATACGTATATTGTATAAGGAATACCTATTCCTTCTCGTAGAGCATATCACTCACTGTCGACCGAAATCAACGGACCAGATGTACGAACTGCCGCGGCGACACAGTCACCAGTGTATGGTTCAATGCGCGTGTTCTTAATAACCTGCCAGAAACACGTGTGATTCGAGCACACACTCGTACGTAGTACACCGTACGCAAAACAGTCGAGATCGGCCGGTATTCGTGCACAATCGACTCCGAAACGTTGACATTTACATTCCGTGTATTACCTCGGTAGCGAATGTTTGTTTGAATTCAATAAGGGTGGCATATTATGATTATTATTATTATTATTATAAGTTTACGGTACACGCATAACTCAATTTCGGCATATTCCGGTCGTTTATTACGTTTTTCTTTATTTTTTTTCTCCCGGGGAAAAAAAAAAAAAAAATATTATCTCGGTCGAGTATACGTAACACTGTACACAGATACTCGCCGTAATCCTATTATATGTTTATAAATTACACACGTATAATATATTCTAATAAGATACGTGACAAATTGCACGTGAACGTTAACGTTAATAATCACTGTGAAGCGATGATATTATAGGTTTTAATACTTCAAATTGTCAACGATTTTTGTTCGTGTTTTGTTTGCACCATGACCGTTCGTTCCGTCTCCGGATCTAATACAGGTATAACTTATATCTTCAAATTATTGAAATTTGCTCGTACCGTCGTGAGAAGTGCGCTTTGACCGCTGAAGATTTTTTTATACTACTATACAGCATACATTAATTTAGTAACGCATAATCGGTGTTTTTTACTACATATTATACGTGTATGATTTCATTTAACCAGTTTAGAATGATCATGGTTAGAACATCATCTCTTTATGGTACTCCATATCGAGTCCAACAAAATTAATTATTGTATTATTGCACAGTTCGTTAGACTGATATCCGATAGCTAAAACGTACAGGTTTCTCCTTAAGTTGAATTGTACAATGGTTGAGCGTACACACTTGGGAGAGCATTAAGAATCTGTTTACGAGTTACCTAGTGCGTGTTGTCCACGAACGTGTCATCCCGATGTCGCATCCCTTCGGCGACGGTTAGGGTTAACAATATCACAGATTACACGATTTTACACTTAAAACCTACACGTTTATTTTTGTACGCGTATTATTATGTACGTGTGTCTGTGTATAATTAAAACAATAAAGATACAAACGCTGTGTACAGCAGAGCGTATGAATAAATATAGATTTACTTAAAAATATAAATACAATAATAATAATACAGTGTCGACCGGAGGAAAGCCAAACCAGTTTTTTTTTTTTAACAGTTGTTCATGATTGCATTTTATCTCGCTCTTCTCCCATTCTCTTCGATGGCTCCAGTGTTCATGTGTAGATATAATATAACCGTTTTAAACTAAGAAGTACATTATTTTTATTTCGAAAGAGCACTTTTGGACGCAAAATGTGCGCGAAGATTGCGAACGATAGAGTGATGATAACGTGTCCAGTTTCGAACTTCCGCCCAGTTGGACTGGGCAGCTGCCTAACGGCCTTTAACTTTTCAAGGCCCAGGCCCCAGCCAAATACAAAAAAAAATAATATACATATACATATTATACATTTATTTTTTAATCACTATAATGATACACGTATAATAATTTTAATAAGTATGATCAATACATAGAAATTAAATTCAGTTTGTATTAATATATTTATAAAAGGCCTCTTCTTAAGTAGCTTCCTTGGGGCCTTGATATCCTTAAGTTCGATACTTAACGTGGCGTGGGTAGATTGGCATAACGCGAAATATATATCGGTACACATGCAATTATACATAAGGGTACCTACCTTACAAGTCATATAATATATATTTGTACAACGTTAGCAAGGCTGCGAAATTATACTATATTAAATATACAACTTAAGTATGTTGCGGCTATAGAGGAGAGAAGGAGAGAAAGACGAAATAAGTTGCATTCACCAGTCTTGTAAAGTATTAGAAATGATACTATATTTATATCATGTATACTCTTATTGCACATATGTTATTCAATTATTCACGGATATGTTTTAAATAATAAAGACGTATACAGTGAAACCTCTATTAATGGACACCTCTCAATAGTGGACCCTTCCCAATAGTGGACACTTCTAAATTCCCCGGCAAAAATGTATGCGCATATAAATGTATGCGTAATAGGTTTTCTCAATAGTGGACAACTCTCTATAGTGGACAATTTTTAATTCCCCGTGGCTGTCCACTATATAGAGGTTTCACTGTATATCTGAGTACGTAGGTACATTATTAATGGTTTTGTTCGTACTTATATTATTGTCGAAGATTATTTTTTGTAAACTATAAAATTATATTGCCCAGTTATAATTTGTATTAAGTGTTAACTTTAGATTCCGATTGAAAACTAATAAAATGATTTTTGGGATGGAGACATATGTTGTCGGTAAAATAGTCAAACACAGTGATAGTTATTTTCGATCGTCTTTTTATTACTTTCAACGCATATAGCCACGATAAGACAAAGAAATTCTGTACATTACATAGCCAGAATGTATAAATAAATCGAAAACATTTTACACTCGAAGAATTAATATTCATAGTACATTTTTTCTATGTTTTCTAACACTTTTCGTGAGTATTTTTTACAGAACTAACGCGTACATACGCACGCGTGCGCACTCCACACTCGTGGCCGCTATACGCGAGTACGATGACGACGGAACGTTTACCTATATATATATAACATAATACGATCTGTTGTCCGATGATTTTTTTTTTATTATTATTACACACTCGTAAGTGAGTGTGTGTACGGACGCGCACTTTTATCCATTACCAACGTAGAAAAGAAGAAGAACCAGTTTCGTAATAAATAATTAGACTGTAGCGGTGGCGGCGACTTGCGAGCGTGCGCGAGCGAGAGATACCCGACTGAGACGTTCCGCACAATTGACGTTTATCATAATTGAAAAAAGCTCTTTCTCTAAGACACGAGTATGTGTGTACGTGTATGTGCGTGTGTATGTGTTTGGGAGCAAAATATGTATAGTACATATTTTAACAGTTTTTTTTTTTTTCTAATCGACTCGGATGAAAGAGTTACGTCGTTTGCGCCACGCCGCCAGCAAAATGTGTTGGAATATATGTTGAGAAACGCAATTCGTCGCTGACGATCGGACTCGCTTAAAGTAATTATGATTTACGACCGACCGTCTTATCGAATATTTTCGACTTAAAGTCATAGTTCACGTTTTTACCCGTTTTAGAGTACGAAACTTTCGATATTTCATATGTAATCTATAAGATTCTTAGTGAATCATCGTTTAAAATTAATAATTTTTATTATTTTTTCAAATCGCACCATTTAAAATTTATATTATGTGCAATACATGTTTACTCGTTCAAACGATGTGCAAATAGGTACGACTCATAGTAGAACATATTTGATTTAATAATATTACCTTATATTGTCTATATTATCACTATATTCAAATATAAAGTATACCATCAGAAATATGGTTCGATCATATATAAAAATAAAAATAGAATAATGTTCCCCGTGTTTATTAAAAAAAAAAAATGAGTATCTTAACAGGAACCAATATTGAAACATCGGATTATTTTTACATGTGTTATAAAAAACATTTATATAATTTATTTTATTTCACGTTCAACAAATTGCATAGAAAATCGTACAGGTTAACATTTTATTTATGCAACTTAACATTTTTAATATTTTTGGTTTATCTACAGTCTTCTTTATGAAATTGACACATAATAAGTCTTTGGATGGTAGTTGGGATGTGTAACAAAATAAGTACATTTAACCTACATAATAATACTCGTAATTCGTTTGGAAGTCACGGCGACTGCTGCGGTTGTTTCTCTGTAAACCATGTTGTATTATTATAATTATTACTATTACTATTTTTATTTTTATAATTATTATTATTATTACTATTATTAATATTTCATATTCTGCTATATTGTGTTATTACAGAAAGTTGTTGCACGGCGATCAAGCGTAATAATAATAATAATATTTGTAGTACCTACACTAATATTTTTATTGGTACATTTTCTTCCATCTCTTTCACAGTGTCTTTCTGTACAACATAAAGCGACAACGACGTTTTATTATTTTATGATCATACACAGATGTATATACGTACACATTTGATTAAAATCAACGCGCATTCACGTGCATAATATAATATCGTCTATACAGCGAGCCGCTCGAAAACGAACGTAGAAAGAGAACATATTCCAGAAGGATACGTTCAGCGGAATCGTTTTATAATAGGTCATCCGGCAGCGGTAGTAAAACAATTATCAAAGACAGCGAACTTAGCCGTAGTCGTGCGATAAATAATTACGCGCGTGTAATATTGTCATTTTATAAAATAATTACTATATTGCCATTCGATACGCGGTGCAGTGCCATTAAGCATTTATGTGTATTAAATGTATTTATTAAATCGTTTAGCAAACGTGATCGGAAGCGAGACCTTACTATAACAGTATTATATACACTGTAATTCAGCACAATTTTAAATTAATCGGCTCATTGATTCCTTCAATTTCGATTGAATCCCTACAGATCCTGCCGGAACTCGTCGCAGGAAGATGTTCGTGTTAAAAATTTATAATGTCAACTTATTAAAACCTAAATGCAACAATGAAAATAGTAGAAAAGTATTTTTTTCGTGTGAACTGAATGACAAATTTAAAACTGTTTTCAAATTTTTTTATCGTATTAATACAGTTTATTGATTGAATGTAGATTTTAAAGTGGCATATTAATCAAATACCCATTTTGATTTTGTTGTATTATTAATTTTTGATTTCGTTTAGTGTTGTTTACGTATAACGACATTTTCCTCGTGAACTTAACTTGTAGGAAATTATACACTATCCATATAGTAATAATAAACCTATTATTGTTGATTTTATTGCTTCTAAGAGACCATTTTCTGTTATTAATGGTCCATAATAGAAATGTTAAAACCACTTCGTCGCGTAAGCCCGTAACTTCACGATTATTATTTTTATTGACCATTTCTTATGCACATATACATCTATATATGTATGTTCACGTTATATGTACGTACAGTATATAACGCGGACAGATAAGAATTCGTGCGATTCAAAAAGTCGTGCTCAGAAATGTTTACGCAATAGCATATAAAACATTATTATATTGCGAAGTTGAGTCAACAATAAAAAAAGTCAGTCGACACCAATTTTATTGGTGCCATAATTGAGCTTGATATTAGGTTGGATATTTTTATTTTTACGACTAAAAATAGATTTATAACAATGTTGGGATGCAAATAATACATAGATAAAAAAAACGTCCACTGTGATCGGACTACAGGTAATACCTGTTAAGAGCCAGTGACCCTCAACAGCAGTCGAAGCATTAGATACACACAATGTCTTTTTAGTCTAAGCTTATATAGCAGCAGCTCATTAACATTATCATTGTATCAGCGCAGTAGTGGTCATTAGACTTTTTTTTATTATTTATTTCTAGACTATAAATTGAGATTTTTAATAGACTAGCCATCATATAGTTAGGCGATTTCACGATTGTTGTTAAATATACGTATATATACTCGTAAATGTCTTAATCTTATTTTTATAATGTCGAAAAATAGAGAAACACTGACGTAGTATGGTGAGAAAATCCCAAAATTTAAAATACGTACCAGTAGTTATTAAATACTTGTAAAACATATGGGATGCAATAAGAATTATTTGTAAGTAGTTACGTTTTCTTAAAAATATCAGAAAAAAATTAATTAAGGCAGCTGAATTTTTTTGATTAAATACAAATTAGATCTCGACAGTTTGTAGTCGAGAATTTAATAATTTCTAACAAATATTCTTCGTGCAGAATTAATGATATTATGTTTTTGAACCGTTAATAAAGACTAATTTTGATCGATTTACTTGATTATTATGGTAAAAAATATTTGAAAAAAGAGTATTACGATTCGTTTATAAGTTATAATTTTAAGACAAACACAAGAGGAGTAAATAACGTATGACAATTGCCGCGATTTAGCACATTATTTCCCTGTAAACAATATGATTATTCTTCACGTCAAATGTCTTAAGGCTAAACACAATTTTTTTCAATGTTTCGTGTTTCAACGTCTTAGAATTCTAGTGTGAAATATATACAAAGCCCTTTAACGTGTTTTTCAAGTGGTATAAGAAATTATGCGTGTTATAACATTATAATAACACACGACACTGTATAATATTTTTTGTTCCTATATTTTGCAGTGTTTAATACTATTATATTCGATATTTCGTTTTTATAAAAATGTACTTATTATTATTTTTAACTATCGCTGACGGCTTATAATTTTCTAACGATTACCGGAGAATACAGGCACGACAACGATTGGCCATATTGATGACTTCATAAATAATTAAATCGGAGATCCTTTTCGCCGAAACCACATAGTACCCCGGCATTAATTTGAAAACAAAATACCGTCTACAAATTTCCATATAAAATGTGTAAAAAAATAATTGCTAGTAATTACACACTTATATTTATGAATACTTATATTTGCGTGGCCCGAAAGCAAAATAAACAGGCTTACATAAATCCTCTGGCTCATGCGTGATTAAGATGTCTTCGGAACCAAGTATTTTTTAAAATCTGTTGAAAATCAAGTTTATTTTAAACATGTTAAAATTTTAAGAATTTAAAATAACCTGTATTGTACGATCAATTGTTATTAATCTGTAAATACTTTAAATTATATAGTAACTTTAAAGTTCGCCGAAAACGTTTTAATTGAATTTTTATAAAGTTAATGCGTTTGTCATGAAACTTAGATTTTCATCTTATTTTTTGTTTTAATTTATCAAATACCTAATGTTCAATAGTTCTTTAGTTGTAATATAATAGTTGACTAATATTTATTAGATTTAACTTTTGTCGTGTAAAAAACGTTAGGAGTTTTGATAAATTAAACATATTTTAAAAGATCCAATAAAACTTTTTTTGTTATTCACAGTTCTGGCATAGACTTTACAATTTACTTTTATTATAATAAATTATAGCGGTTTCGGAAAATTAATGTTTATTATAATAAAATAGTTTTAAATTGAAATAATTATTGAATTTTTAATTTCGTATATAAAACAAACAGAAAAGGTAGGTTTCATATGTATATTAAGAATTAATTCGTTGGTTGCAAAAATCATTAAAATAGATTTACTTAGTAGTGATAATAAAATGTACTATACTAAATTTTCTACGCAATAAAATATAAAATATAAGAGACCTAATAATTTTTTTTAAATATTTTCCGGAAAAAAGATACATTCGAGTTTCATTTATTTGTGAGGAAAATTGAATTTATATATTACTTTATATAGGTAGATGTTTACAGAATTAAAGTTTATAGAATTCCTTCGTATATAAATTACAACCGGTAGAAAAAAAATAACACATTTAATTTTCCGTTTAGAGATTCATTAATTTCAAATGTTATATCTTTTAATTTTTTAACTTTTTACTTTGTGTTTACTGTTTAATGTATTATAAATACATTATAATGTATATGTTATCAGTGACAGTGTAAATATCAGATATTTATCGTCGACTTTCGGATTTCGTTTCGTCACGAGTCTAATTTTGAACAGATAAAAAACAAATGATAATTTGTATTTATATTTTGAAGGAGTTTGTTGTGCGTTATTGTTATTATTTACATATTGATATAATCTATTTTTTATATAAATACAATTTTGATTCAGAACCGTCAGACGCAAAACTGAAATTTATATAAGAGTTGAAATGATTGAATTTTTGTATTATTTTGATGGTCTTGTTGTACGCATGAAAACCTACTAGAATCGGTTTTGTTAATTCGTAATAAATTACGCACTACAGCGTCACGCATCGCGGTATTACACAGAGCAATATTTATTTTCAAAAATGGCTGTCACAAACGAATTAAAATAATAATAATATATAATTATAACAGTACTAAAATGGCTCGGCTTGCGAATCGAGCGTTCGTACCCTCTCAGTAATTTTATGGTGTAGCGTGAAGACTATACACGTACGTCTTGTATGATATTCGTTCATTTGTTTCAACACAAACACTTACGTATCGAAACAGTTAAGTACTTTTATTATACAGCTTACATGTCAGCATAATAATGGAACCACGTAATTGGCCGAAATTGTAAAACGTTTGCCACCGAGTGTGTTTTGTTATGCACGTAGTATGTGGACATAGTATATACATGAAGATATTTAAAGAACCGGATAGACCACATCGTGAGTGGGATGGTCAATATCGCCTTCTCGAGTGGTGTATTATTTTTTTTTTTTTTTTTTTATTATCATTTTTTTTGCTCTCTTCTTTTCTTTTCGGCAAGGTTTCCATGCATATTATATTTTATACGCAAGTTTAATGCGAGTATTATACACATGCGTGTACGTTTTTATACATTTAAATAAGAGTCATTGTACAAGTTTCGCGTCAGATCCTCTGTCCGTCTCTGTTTGTATTTTCTCTTCTATCTCTTTTACTCACCAATACATGTATGTATATTTAATACAAAACTTGGCCGCGGGTGCTAACGAGATTTTACGGGACACACGACTGTAATACGCAATTGTTGTGCACGAGAAAAACACACACACACACACATATACACACACGTATACTCACATATATTTTCCATTTGTGTTCATACGTGGGCTACTTCTGTTAGTGTTGTGCGTGTATTTATGTGTATTAATGTGTACGTTCTTGTTCAGCTTATACATGCTTGAACGTGGGTCGCCCGATTGCTAGTGGTTACCAAAAATGAAAACACCGGATTCCGTGTATTTCATAATTGAAATAATTATCAAGTCAGTGCACTTTTGAGCCGTTTGGATTATAGTGTATATTATTAATAGCAGTAGTAGTTGTAGTTGTAGTAGGTATCTACTCTGCCTCGTTGTTACTCCGGTGGCTACTTTCTCGTGGATTTTTTTTTGTTTTATTCTTAAGCCAAAGGCGACGAAATAGAACTATAAACCAATACAAATTCGCAGTCCTTAATTTTGAGGCTATATTAACAGTTTTTTAATTTTTAATTTACGATTTACGTCTGAAATTTCACGAAAAACATTTGCGGTAAAATCACTTTACATTATTGTATTAAACTGAGACCTACTCTCTTAGACTCACAGTGAAGTAACACCTTGTTTTTTTTATGTTAACTGATGGTTGGAATGCATTTTATTTATGAATTTTGGTTCAATTAGTAACGTTTTTTTACCAAACATACACACACAACACACACAATCTAAAAGGAATTGTACAGCACTCGCATAATGGTGTCGAAATAATCTATTCTATTTTTCAATGCAATAAAACTACCAATTAACTGTATATCAAAATGTTTGATGATTCAAACACGTAAAATAATTAAACGCAATCGTACCCTCTATAATTTTATGCCTGGGAGTCTAATCATATTAATTATGAAGTGATTGTCTCGATCATGTGTATGTTTTATTTTATTTTTTTATTTGTAATTTTCATAGAATTATATTAACAATCGTTATAAAATTATGCTTGTACTACCGAAATACAGTTAAGTTAATATATATAATATATATCTTTGTTAACCATAAATGATTATGACATGCCATTAAGATGTGGCTTCTTACTATAGTAGAATAATACCTACCTGTGTACACTTTGTGATTGCTCCAGGCTCTTTGGCTTTCATTATATATTTTTTTCTCTTATTTGATTGTTCCGAACCCGGCTTGCCATTCCTCTGTCGTGTACCTACACCCCATAGTAGGCATAATGAAATTATGGTATATATTATATATATATATATATATATATATATATATATATATATATATATATATATACATACTCACACACGCTGGTCGGAACTCTATTTTCATACCTATAAAAGTATCGCGGTCGTCTCGTTACGCTGAATCGATCAAAACCATACGATACGGTTTTACGTATTATTTTTTTTTTTTTTTGCGAATACTGGAGAAAATACGTTGGCGGAACGAAACTTCTTTTAGAATCAGGCATTAAATTTGAGAGTAGCATGATAATATACATTAATTTTTGTGAAACAAATACGTTTTCTTTTACATTATATATTTATGTAATTTAAAATTTTTCAGCAAATTAATATTCTTACAAGTTTGTAACATTTAACACGATACAGCGTTTGACATTCGTGCAATTGACGATAAATATTTACAAAGCAGTTAAATGTTTAAGTTATTTGATATACAATAAATCGAGGAAATTAAATGTAGTTAATGCTAACTTTAATGAGGTTTATGGATAACATATTTGATCCGTGTAATTTTTTAAATTTACTAGTTAAGAGTCGAGCCCATCGTGTACATCGTTTATATTGACCATGAACTCGACGGATACCGAATCGATAATAATACGAACAGTACGTGAATCGAGTTATGAAAATTGAATCCCTGGAGGATGCGACAAAACGAAGTGGAACCAACGTATGATAAGTCGTTTCGATACGTGTAGTGTGATACGCGTACAAGTGAGTACAAAAATGAGTTGCGTTGCGGTACGCGCGTTTTCATCAACGCCCGTACGGTACGCGTCCACGTCCCAACAGTTTTCACGGTAACGTCACGACGATGTTCCTATAGACGCTCGTTGAATACCACGTACAACCTAATAGTTCACCACCGTTGGGCATTTAATACAGGTACGTGGTGGAATTCCTTAAAACAGCGAGATACTGTGAAGCGGCCACGGCGTGTTGTTTAGATTTAATCGTTTTCTATTATCATATTATGACATCTTTAAACGCGCGAACAACAATAGCGTACGAACAATATGTATGGAATTGATGCTGTATACACGCCTATGAGTCAAGAAGAAGAAAAGAAAAAGAAAAATGATTACCTTAGTTTTTGTTGTGTGTGTGTGTACGTGGCACAGTCGGTGCTTAAACGTATTACGACTACCGAATTCATGAATGTCAAATATTATGATACATACGTTCCTATTATTTTCTTTCGTTTGTCTACCGAGAATGATTAATTATTCCGTATATTATCATGACGACGTAGTAATTTTTTAAATTATAAATCGATCGCTATATTGTACACATAACTACCGCCCGACAAATATTAACGATCCGATTTCATAGGCGAATTGATTAGTTTCCATTCTTGTACACTTATTATTTACGTTACATCACTCCAACAATCCAATCGTTAGTATATGTGGCGCCGAGGCAGTGTTATTTTGCAACAACTCATTTTAGTGCAAGGACATTGGCACGAAGGAAGCTCCTTTTTATTTGGAACATATCTCTAATTCTTCCGCTTAATTTTTTCAACTCAATAGGTCCCTTTAATAATTTAAAATTGTATTAGATATATGCGTATTGAAAGTCCTTGAAACATACTCAACGGATATGAGAAGTGTGTACCTATTGATTACTGGTAAAAAAAGACTTCTGTGAAAGTGTTTTTCAGGAAACCAGTTTAAGCAAAAAAGCTGATGAGTACTTAAATATCTCTGTTACATTTTAAATTATATATCCTACATTAAAATAAATAATTTGTTAATGGTTTTTAGATTTATACCAAATATAAATATATTTTTAGTTTAAAAAATAATGACAGATTGATAGTTATACCTTATTGTAACGTTTGATTAATAAAAAATAACTATTATTAAAAGTTATTACTGACATCGTAATAACAATTATAATCACATAGAAGTGAGATAGGAGGGAGGCTCTGTATCAAATGATTGATTGTACATTAAAAAATGTGTAGTACGAATGTTTATGAGAGATAGGGGCTGCGTTGAAGTTCAACAAGTATCTGCAAAATAAATCTCGTAAACAATACCCGCATTACTTCTATTTGGTTCTTGTGCCACGACGACAATCGATATCTACCTATTATTACAATTTAGAAAAAAGTAATAATAATAATAATAATAATAATAATAATAATAGTAAAAACGTGTATTGTAGGTATGCCTGTATATGTGTGCTCGCATACGTCGTGATGTTTGTTTAGTAACTGCTAATGGTTTACAAATTGTATCTCGACGGTTTTCAGATTGTTATCGAAGGCAAGGGAAAAAAATCATCGCCTCTAGAGGTTCCCCGCTACTCGTGCCGTGGTTATTGATGGCGTATACTCGTGTACAGTATGCTCGTGCGCATTCAATCGTACTGTATTTCTTTTAAAGTATAAATTTGTGCATGTGCAATATTTTAACAAAATTTTTATATTATACTAAATATAGTTGTACTTTTGTCAACGTGAAAATTCATCAGAGGTTCGATTTTGTTCGCGCTACGCAACATACAATACACGACGTGGTTAAGTTCAAAGGTTTCGCGAGCACGCGCGTTTCGAACCCCGTGTCGAATATATGTGTATGTATATTATATACGTATCCGTACTCCTAGTACGATCTTTACTTATCAACGTGGGCCTATATTATATCGCACGAAGAAATGGAAATAAAACAACTAATCGCGGCGATTTATCATCGTGAAGTGTTTAATACGTATTTTAATTTATTTAATATTTAATGCAGTGCGGTCAAATGGAAGTATTTCGAAGTGTAGAGTGGCGGACCGCTGTCCTCCGCCCATGACGTCTTTCCGAAGCTTTTGGGTTAGTCTTGGACCATTATCTCACGGGGAGAGAGAGAGAGAGAGAGAAAAGAGAGAACCAAGATACCTGCTCAGCATTCCCCCATCCCCACAGGTAAAACGTGAGTGTGTATACCGTATACGTTTGAATACGATTCAATAATATTCAGCGGAGAGAACTTGTGCCGTGTGCAACCGGAAGAAAAAAACCACACACGGCATGCCTTTTGCCCGTTGCTCGGCCGTACACGTGTATGGACAATAAACACAATGCGTAATATACATGGGCGCGCGCGCGCGCGGAACAACGTTCGGAACAAATAACCCGCGGAGGTGTCCGACCCGCGGAATTTTCCATTGTTGCTGCGCGCGCGACCGTTTAGACAACATTAAGATCGTAATCCGAGTGCACACGTTAAATACGTCCGCGAGCTACGAACTTCCGTGGCACCGGCGCGCGCAGCCCGGGTGTAGCCGACAGCACCGTCGCCGTGTGATATCGGCCGACCGCATCGGTCGCGTGTGGGCTTCCGTGGGAGCTCTGTGCGTGCGCGCGCGCCTAAAGAAATATGTTAATACAGGCGCTTTGGCATCATTACATTTGTTCCGATAAACCTATTTTCAGCCATCGTGTCCCGAGGCGCAGCTCCGCGTTTTTACGTTGCAGCCGAAACGTTGTAATTCAGACGTGTACGTTCGTTACGCGACATCCGTCGTCGGTGTGCGAGAATCATTACGATGGAATTATTAATCGACACGTCGATGAACCGACGTCGGCGTACGACTAACATTTGATCGGTATTACGCGTGCACGCGTCGTTTAGTTCGAATTCCGTCTGAATCGACAGTTTCGTCGTCGCAAATCACGACTTTACGCGTGTTCGGTGGTCTTGATATTTTCCGTGTAAACCATCCGAATTGTCCGTCGCAAATAGGCCATCTTGTCGCAGTCACGAGAAAACACGATTTGTAAACGCACTTGTACGTACAAGAACTGGAGTTTCGTCTGGTGCAGTGTTTATTATTACGTACGAATTTAAATACTGTGTCAAATTCTTTAAACGTGTTGCCGCTGCGTGTTGTTCGGAAGACCGGTATTATTCGACAGGATGCAGCAGTACGCGTGCGAATTGCAACTATTATTATGCCCCTAAAGTTTGTTTTTAATATTTTTTCATTTCGCATCGATGTAATGCTGGTAGCCTATCGTCATCTTTAAACGCGAGGCAGGTGAAAATTGGTCGTAGGTCGATATCGTTTTAACGACGTTTCCACTGCGGCAAGAAGAGACACAAATTATTTTTCAAAACTAGTAATTACTCATTTTTATTAATATCCATATTGTTTTTGTTTTAAAACGGTAAACGGTGATTCGAGGTTTATAAAAATACGAACATTTATAATTGCAAATCAGAATATCCAAGAGATGTATAATCATTTTTGGCTCTACAACACCCGAATTTAACTATCAAAGTTGTTTTGATAAAATTTAAATTCCCACAAACAATCCCAAATAATCAAACCTGTATAAATATTGATGATTGTAATGCGAAAACAAACAGTGAATTTTGGCCAAACGTTAGGAAAAGAAAAAATTCTCAGCAAATAAACATTTGTATATGATACTCGTTTGTGGAACACTCACGATATAATTTTTTAATTTTTCGGTATACTTTTATTTTACGTGGTTTACGGCCAAACATAATACAGTATATTTTATTTGCAGAACGATGCGCGTATTGTATTGATACATACAAAATTAGAAATTTACGTATTGAATCTATGATTTTCTATATTATCTATAATGTGTTGTTCAAATGTGAAACGCACTCAATGGACCGATCAGCGCGAGTTTATGCAAAGTACGAATTAAAAACGTGTCCCCGTCGACTACAACATCGCAGTCTTTCGGTCGTGCCGTACCGTTGCGGGGAAAAAGAAACACAAAATGATATAAACAGAGAGTGAGAGAGAGAGTGAAGCGTGCGTATTTATTACACGATCTTTGTGCCGTGCGCGAGCTCGTCGCCTGCGTACCGGTCGGACAGTCAATTGTCGCGTTTTCCTCTACAGCACACGCTTAATAATTTTATATTTTATTATATTTTTCTATGCGTGCCCGCGCAGCACGTGTTTTAGCTCCGTTTTCTTCCCGCACGTCCAGCGGCAGCAGCAGCCCATTGTCGGCGACCACTTTATAACGTCAAACCGGTATGTACGCGTCGTCCGGTATCTATCTGCGACGACCGCGAGTATACCTACACGTACGATGTATACTTTTGTATACGTTTATATTGTACCTATACGTAAACACCGCGTGCGTTTTATACGCGATGTTACGTGTGCTCGAGCACCAACAAGGTGAACGACCGACCCGCGATGGTGCTGTAGTACAGACCGATCGTTCGGAAAAAAATAAACTAAAATAAATAAAAAACAAATCAAAAGCGTTTAGAAACGAAATTCTCCACGATATCTTATCGGGTAACTCGTCTTGTTCCCCAGGGAAATCGCTGCATAGTGAGCGTATAGTGTCGATATGAGACGGCGGGTGGGTTGCGCTGTCACCGCTACAAAAAAAAAAAAAAAACGGCCAAAGCCGTTCCACATGTAATATTGTATTTATATTTAACCCTTAGTCCGTATTACAAGAAATACCACGATAAAATGGTGAGTGAACGATACGGATTTGGAACAAAAAAAAAAAACTGAATAAGAATAAAAGTAATTTTTAAACGATTACAATATATCATATTTTGTAGCGCTATAATAATCTTCACGATTCTACCGCAATTTTAAGTTTTTGATCCTCTTGTAACATCGTATTATAAATTAGTAATATAGTGTTATAATAGTAATATAGTGTTATATAATTAGTTATATGTGTACTATGGACACGCTTTTGTATAATTTCAAATTGCAGTACTGTAGAAACTCTTGTGATGATTAATTTATAATGAAGTAATAAAAATAAACAAATTATTAATAGTTATTCTGCTTTTTGGGACGGAAACGATTCCAAACAGATCATCGAAATCGGTCCAGCCGTTCAGGAGTTATAAATGGTGTCACTAACCCGACTTTGTTTTATTTATTAAAATATGTCGGGAAAATTAAGATTTATATTGAGAAGTAAAACAAATAAACAAAATATTAATTTAGATAGATATTATTTGAATAGTTAAATAATGGCGTTAAAGTTGTAGTAAAGTTACGTAATATTATTTTCCTGCTCACCGTAGGAATGGGTCGTTCGCGAATGATTCGTTCAATTTGAATGAATCGATTCAATGAACAAAATGGTTCAGATTGGGAAAGTTAAAACGATTCGTTTACATAATTCTGTTCAATAAAATTGAATCTTGACCGACTACGAATTTTCATTAATATTGAAATATTATCGATAAATATAATTCATTATTTTGTTCACTGATTCACGTCAATAAATAACAATTTTGACTGAATTTTGTGTAATTTTGCTAAATTGAAAATTTATATACAATTTATAAATTGTATTTATAACGTTAATGTTAACAAAACAGGAGTATTATTATTACCATATACTACTATAATTTATTATAATTATTTTATAATAATACTCCAGTCTAAGTTTTTATTTATTTATGTATGTAAACTACTTTTTTATTTATTTATATATTGAATAATTCATCTTTTTTGTTGTAAATCCAACTGTGTTGGGTGTGAAACTATCATAATATGTTTTCCATGCATAATTTACATTGGTGAAGTATTGTTTTATTTTGTTGTCACCTAGTAATGTATAAAACGCAATGCTACTCTAAAAAAATAAACAGAAAAAAACACTATAAAAAAAATGAATACATTTCTCTACGGGTCATTAAAAATAAAATAATTGTTTTGGAAATTTGGATTAATCGTACACTGCATTGGTGATAAATATTACCGAAAGTTATAAATACAAGACGGTGTATTTTTGTAAGCTAACAGAGATCTGTACCAAATTTTGTAGACAAATGCGAACGGCTTGCATTTATTTTAACGCATCGTATTTTTTTTTTCATTTAAAAACTATTTTAAAACATAATGAATTTTGCTCAACTCAAGACATTTGCGCGCATATGACAAGATAATTAATTTCAATATATTGTTGTTTTGACATAGTGTTTTCTCATTTGTTGAGTTCTGTTTTGACAATTTATCTATCATTCATTCTGGTATATATTTTATAAAGTATATTATGTTTAAAAGGCTCAACTTTAAAACCGCGGTTTACAGTACTGTATGGTATAATTAACCATATAGTTCACTGTTATTCGATTATAGGTCGATATTTATACAACGTTTTGTAATTTTTACTTTTGGACTATTTAGCTTAAAGCTCGCAAGGAGAAGGGTAGGTGCATTAGCGTTCCTTTTTTCTCAAACAAAAAAAAGATATTCAAAAAAACTTGTATCAAGAATTTTTCTCTACGTCAACGTCAATGACTGAAAATTATGTCAGCCGTAAGAAAGAAAATTGAATTGAATATTACATCGAAGTCAGTTTCAAACTATAGCGGTACGGTGTGCGTCGAACGAAAGTTAATAAGAACAAACATAAATAGAAGGAGTGTGGGGAATAGTCGTTATGGTAAAGGAAAGAGAACGAGAGGGAGGAGAAATGGAAAAACAGAAGAGAAAAAGTCTTAATTGCATCATGTAGTGATAGAGAGCAAAAACAATCCACGACCGTTGGAAAAATCAATGCCATTTTTTTACTTTTTTTTGTTATTTTTTTTTTTTATAAATACTCGCGATATTAATAATAATGATTACTTTCGTCTTTGACTTTCAAAAGTCTGAACGTGACATGTAAATAAATAAGATTTCCTGCAGTCGTCGGTGCAGGGAGACGTAATTTCACTTGTATTTTTGCATCAAGTAATAATAATAATAATAATAAAAAAATCTGGTAATAATGACACAAAGGCGGAAATGTTTAAAGCAGCCGTATATGGCGCGTGCGTCAAACGTCAAGGGACAATCAACAATCAGGCCACACACATACACACACACACACACACACACACACACACAGGTTTGTGCATGTATGTATATATATATAGTAAATATATATGTATTATAATAATAATTTAGGGGTCTGCTGCTACTGCCGTGTACGTCGGAGTACTACCACCAACGTACATACATAGCTTTTATCAGTCCTACGCGTTCTTTGCAACGTATTATTACATTGACTTTTCCTTTTTTTTTTATTTGTTATCAAAGTAAAAATATAGTTATAATAATAGTAATAATAATAATAATAATAATAATAATAATAATAACAATAATACCAACACGCCCATTTTTCGAAATGTGTCTAAACCAAACGAGTTCCCAAACGTCGTCCGGATTCGCATCGCGTATAATTTCAGGCCATGTATACGTGTGAATATGGGTGAGTGGACAACCAGCATTTTCTGCTCATTTGTCATCAATTATTACGTACATACATAACACGAGTACAGAAATCATTTTTGTCTCCATGTCAGCTCGTTTAACCTTTTTTTTCGGATTAGTTTCATATGGCAGGTATCTTTAATTAGGGTTCGAGGTAGAAGCCTCTAACAAATTTTGAGATTTACTTCAAAATATTGTGCAAATTTAGATGTGGACATGATATACAGACATTTCGCATTTAAATTCGTATTGTATAAAGCTGCTTGTCATCTCGTGGTTCTGTGTTGGTCCCGTTGCAGATGCGTAACTGAAAGTTCTGTTAACAATTGTATATTAATATACGACTGGGACGGTCGAACAAATTTATCGCGCACGAATCGCACGAAGATAATTACTATGTATAATTATACGTGGTATAATAATAATTTCCTGGCGTTACTAGTATTACGGGTGGTGCCTATGCTCACTAAGTATTATTCCGCACAAAATATTATCGCCGGAACATTACTCGTCAACTGAAGTGGAATATAATATATTATTGCTGCACGTAGTAGAGGTGGGTACAATAAGTACTATGTGGGAAAAACAGATGGATTGCAATCGACGCTCGATATACAGACGAAGTGGTCGCGGAGAGCATTGTTTTGGACGCCGTTGAAGTGAAAATAATTGAAAAAAAAAGTATAGGTAATATGTTAAATAAAAAAAAATAAAAACGGAGGAAAAGGCATGAATGTGCATTTTTTTTTTTACTTCGCTCCCCTTCGTCTCGATAGTGTATTGCTTATAATGCAGTCATACCTTGATACACACACACACACACACACACACACATATATATATATATATATATATTATGCAGATCCGCGGTAAGGTCGGCAACAAGACCAAGGAGGTAGGTAGATAAACACGAACAGTGCATATATTTCTCTCTTTCTCTCTCTTTCTCCCTCGTTTATCTCCATTATTTATGAGTATAACGCTACATGGTTTATAATTATTATTATTATTATTATTATTCCTATAACGACGACGATGATGATTATAAATGCATAGTGGTGGAAGAGTAGATAGTGCGCCAAGCATCACGTGCAAACACGTAGTGTCTGACAGACAAGGAGTGCGAGCTGGTGGCGTAGTAGTGGTGGGGGTGAAAAAAGGTTTCTTCGTCATTCATTATTGTGTAAACTATGCGGTGGCGGTGCGTGACGCCATGGACACATGTTCTGGTATAATACGGGATTCACGAACAATGCATAACGGATAAAAAATGCATGGTGAAAACCTATTGACGGAAAAAGAAGAAGTACAAAAATGTACATAAAATAATAATGGAAAACCACGTTGCAGCACCCGGTTGATGGGAAAGATCTTCCTCCGCGCCACAGCATTGCGCAGTCGCCAGACAAAAGCCACTCGAAATTTGTTTTGTTAAAGCTCGGTTTATTTTTCGAGTTGTGCCTCCACGGGAAATAATAATAATAATTAAAAATTGTTGCCGACCACTTAAGAACTCGTATAATATAACGTCGCTGCTGCTGTTGCGTCGTCGAGAAAAGAAAAGGGAAAAAAAAGTCGTTTAAAACAAGGACTATACATGATATACTTCATAATAACATATTGTTTTGTTGTGTTTTTTAATTGTGATCGCGGTAATGGTGGCTACGCAGTCATTATTTTAATATGTACGCGGCTTCTACATCGTACGTAGTACACAAATTTGTTCTGCTTGTATACCGTACATACGTATATATAATTTTTCAACTTTTATAAAATTTTCATAATTGTTTTGAATAGGAATAGGAATAAATGTATACATAACAATTGTATAGTCTTACTGAATAATATATATATATATTAATCCATAACGGTGAATTCCACATTGACTACAGTAGTAGGTTTAGTAAAATATAGTACGAATGACTTATGCAAGTAATATTATTAAAACTAATATAGTATTAGGGTTTTATAACGATAACCATATCATCAGATATACCCTATACATCATATTCAAAGCAAATTTTTTTAAGTACATGCGTTTTATTAACAAAATGGTCAAAATTACGATACTATTATTTTGTAGATTGTTAGAGTTATTAAATATATTTTAATATTATAAATATTATTTTAATTAATTATTATCTGAGTACAAAGAAGGGAACGATTTGTCCACCAAATTGCATGGTGAAAAAAATGTCACTTCGAAAATGTTTGAAAGGAGAGAGGAAAATAATGCTGTGATAGAGAAGAAAAACTATTAAAACGGGCGTTAAAGTTAATTTTGATCTACCGTGCGTTATTATTATTATAACTCCTGTGATTGGAGACAATTAAGTTTATAAAATCTATTATTCTTCTAAACAAAACGCTACTATTTTCATCTCTAATGTATATTGTATGCGGTCGATCAGCGTCAAAAATAAATCAAAAGTAAAATACCCATGCTTATAGCGATATAACTTAATATACGTGAACCCGTGAGTCCTAATACGCGTCGTTCTCTGCATTGCCTGGTGCAATTATGATGCATTTTTAATAACACAGTGCTATGAAGCGGTTATAAACATATACTCGTGTTATTTTTGATTTTTTTTTCAGTTCGCTCTTCTTTTCTCTGTGTGTAGTAGCAATTACAATGGTAATGCAAGCAGTAGTGGCATAGGAGATTAACTGTTTCATAATCGTTGCATGCGAACTACTGCGGAAAAATGAAATAAACGCGCGCGCTCGTATGGAATTCTCGAGCGGTGGAATAACAGCAAGACAAACATTTATAAAAAGAAAAAAATATCCGCTCTTGTACACACATACAGTCATTCGGAATATGAAAACGTCGAACACCAGTTAATTGATTTACAATGCGCTAGTGGATTAAGCCATTAGCCGCCGCATTTATATACGTTCATCGTCTTGGGCTGTGGAACGTCGGGCATTCGTCGTCTTCGCGGCCACGATAACATAATAACTCGGAAGGACGCGTGTGGGCATCGCATATTTATTTCTATACGTACAATATTATTATTACTACATATACTATGTATATATATACTTCTTTTATTGTATCACGCTATGAGAGAACGCGCAGACAATTTAGTATTTTATACGTACGCAACAACGTCATAATCGGCAATAGGATAATAATATATAAATTTTATAATATGATCATTTTTTTTTTTTTTTTTTTTTATTGAAAATAACACACGCACAAAACGCATAAATAAAATGTATTATACCCATCACCTGCCGACTCTCGGCCGTTTATTGTTATTTTTTATTATATTTTATTTTTTGCTTTTAATGAGCTCTACGACTAACGACTCATTCCAAAACGAGTACGCTACAATAATATTAATAATGATCTCCGTAGGTACGCGCGCCACCACATCTTCGTTGTAATACGAACAGATCCGTTACCCGCGGAACACAATAAATAACAAGTCGTCATTTTCGATGTGGGGGGGAGGGGCAACATTGTTTTTTTTATGTACATTACATGTGTACGTATATATGCCTGCGATACAGATTTATATTACCTATATGGCGGTAATTTAAATTATATTTTTATTCGCGCGCTTATCGCTTAGGTGTATACACATAATGGAGATGGGTGTGAATCTTCATCGCATAAAAATGTAATATGTGACCTTACAGTTATATATTGGAAAATATTTTTGAAAAATTCAATTCGTATCCTGTTTAAAGACTAATGTTCGCGAGCGGTTGCGTGAAAGCTTACAGAACCGATGACTGGTTACGAATTCTGTAAAAAAAATAAATTTGAATAGATACAAAGTTATCAACTCAATAACTTGTTGATCAGATTTCTGTTCTGTAAAATTTGCAGAACCGTTTAAGATTCCTTATTGTATAATTAAACATGTGTTATCACTTGAAATTAATGTTATTTATTTATTTAATTTTCAATTATTATCACTTTTATTTATTTCAAATTGTAGTTTCAAAGCATTTTAAATTTAAACAATTTATTCCAATATCTTTATCATCCTCGAATGATCATTCCAATGAAAACATTATTCTTCAAATTTGAATTAATTTTCCAAGATTAAGACGGTTTAGAGATTAGTCAAATCCGTTCCATGACTAAGATAATTGACAAGCGACACAGAAAATAACAATTTAACAATTAAATTACCAAAATATTCTTATATCCTCGAAAAAATAATTATCTTAGACATGAATAATATTTGTGTACTACTTAATACCAGTAAATTGATTTTAACTAAATTATTTAATACAGTTTATAATAATTTCGTGAAACGCAATCTGTTCAATTACTAATAATATTATTTTACAATCGATATATTATCGGCCCAGCAGTTTACGGTACTGTTTTCGTACAACCGGGCATCAATATTGATTTTTGTGGTAGTTGTCGAATTTCGTAATTCAAATGCATATGTTTCACCGAATATTTGAGAAATTTCTGGTTTCGTAAAATCAGCAAAGTCATTACCAAATTCGCATATTCAGAGAAACATATACAAACCGATTGAAGGCTTTTATGGGATACCAACTGTTTTTATTGCAGTTGTAAAGAAACAGCTTTAATCATGCCAATTCTATGCATTTCGTGTATGCTGAAGTTATGGGTTGGGATTCTTTTGCAGTTGACGGAGGCTTCTTTTTTTTTAGAAAAAAAAAAATGGATGATTAATTTTGGTCAAGTTCTATTGGCAAAGTTTGTAAATGATTGGGATGAAATAATGAATTAATAATATCAATGTTTACGCACGCGTGATTAATACGTGATCGGTATTTATTTTTTTTTAAAGTGGTAATATATATAATCGTAGACACTGCAACCACTGCGGTTAATTACACCGTCGTAATTGTACATCATAGTATTAGCGAATTGCTTTTTTTCACACACAGGAGGCCGTACGTCAAGAGCTTATTGTTATTTTACGAAGCGAAAGGATCGACCACGCGCCGTCCGCCACCGCAACGATCGTATTAATTTTCGTTTTTATTTTCGGAAGTCATTATGACATGCGTTTACTGACGAATAATTCGATTATTGATCACCCGGCAATTTTTTTCATCAAATCGTGATGTACACCTCCCCCAACGCCGTCGCCGTCGTGCGCATAAATACTTGAACAAACTTGTTCGTGGACACTTTCATGTTATTATCAGTGTTTACATCATATTATAATTATTATCTTCCTGTACGCGATGAATCTCGACGGATCCCGACAATATACTTGTACCATACTGTACGCGATTGTTCTGGACGAGTAATGGTTTTTCGATAAGTAAATGTCATAAATTTCGTTTTTCTTCTCCGTGCCACGTGTTGCAATCGAACAGTCGTTATCGAATTGAATTTTAATCAAACTACCCCGTGTTGATGATGAATTAATTTTATTACCATCTAAACCTCTACGTCGCACTGCCGTATTGGTTTAATTGGTACGCTCGCTAACACCGTTGTGCGTGTAGAATGATACTTATTTATATTTAACAAGCATTTTATTATTATACTCTTATGATTATATATGATTAAAGAGACTGAATTTTCTTATTTTAAATCGAAAAACGTATTATTCTTAATCATATTAGGTTCGTTTTTAATAGTTAATATTACGTTTATTCTCAGACGTAGAACTTTATTTTTCAAAATAAATTATACGATTATTACGAACGTATACTCAGCTTGTCCGAAAACATAGTTACGTATTTTTATATACGTGTGTTTCTGCCTTTCAAAGATCTTAAAATTTAAATATCTTTTGGATTGAATTTCTGATTTCAAAGAATTCTTTATCGCATATTTTCCTATACTCGATGTCTATCAAGTCGACCGAATACACCTTCAAATCGTTGGACTATTAGACATTACATTATTATTGTTACATTAACACATAAATATTAAAATAAAGACCATTAAATTTCTTTTCATCAGTAAATCAAAAATAATAATGAGTTTGATCATTGAATATATTTATCAATAAAGTATTTGTCATATTTATGTGCAGATACGTTTTCATTACCCACGCATATAAAGACTCCAGAAGTTATTAATGGTGAATGGTGTTTTTTTTAATTATAAGACGTCCATAAAAATATAATATAATTATTAGTTGTTCAACGTTTAACCACCCACGCCACCCTATTTCTACACCATTGCATTTACGTGTAGGCTATTGAATTTCAACTTGAATGTTCGCGATTAAAATATACTTTTATTACCCGGTGGTTTTCGATTTACTTGTTTTATTTCTTCTTTTTATGATTCGAAGATGTTAATGAATGTAATAAATAATTTTAAATTAATTAAATCATTTAAATTATTCTTGAAAATTACACGCACAGGTATACAAGATAAAAAATTAATTTTATCCGAGTTGTTTTATCCTCGAGAGAAACATGTAATATATCCTATGTATGTATATTCGTGTATTAAAACTTTACATATTGGCACATTTAATTAGTTTCTTGTGTTGATTTTTATTAATTGGTATTTTTAATAAGTAGTAGTAATAGTAGTTAATTTAATAGTAAAGTTAATGTTGTCGAATTAATCCTTTTAAATTGTTTAAGTAGTGGAATTTTACAGACTAGAACGTATAAAACTTTTTAATTAAATATCGATGTATTATGCGCCGTATTAAAATTATTAGAACTACTACAAATGTAGTCGGAAAACTAACCGGTATGCCCATAGTTTATAAAAATGTATTATACATTTTTTTTTTTAAAACAATAATCGAATTCATACGTCAACCGTTTTCAAAGTTGTATATTAGTCGTAATACTCTAATATGTACAGTTATGTTAACGTCGTGGTTCATGTAATACATCGTTCCCTAAAGGAGTACTTCAACATTTCATGCAAGTCTAATTTTAAATTTGCAAATGTAAACTAATAACAAACGAACCATACCCATTGATATTTAATAATGTGCAAAATTATCCAACCATATTCCTTGAAATTATAGTCTCTACAAATAAACTCACCGATAAACTTGTATTGTACACTTATGTATAAAGGATTATATCACATTTAAACTTTCCGAAAATATAATAAAAGTGGTTTTCTTGAACTCTTGTTGACATTTTACAAATTTCTATTTCAGAAATATCACACTTTCGAAAAAGCATTCATTCCCACGAAAAATGACTGTAACTGTCAGAATCGTTCAATATCGCTCAACACTACAGAAACGATCAGGTAAGATAAGTTTATTTTTGGTTAACTGTTCTTATACGAATGAAGATATTTATCTTCGGTTCTTCCAACGTTCATTTGTGTATATCTCTGTATGTGTGTGTGTGTGTGTGTGTGTGTGTGTGTGTGTGTGGATATGTATATATGCTTCTCTCAAGGGACTTATATTAATCTTACCGGAGAACATATATTAATTCCTTCGGTTATTTTTTTAAACTTTTCACGTGCGTCCTTCTTCATCTCTTTTCTGCCGTCACCTGTAAATAGACGACAGTGTACCAATCCTTTCGCCACGTGTGCCTTCTTTACAAGTGCGTGTGTATGCGTACGCGCTTACGCACATTAATATTTAAAACTATAAACCAGTTAAGGAGCGCGTGGAATTCGACCCCGAACGCACAACAGTTGGCATGGATTTCGGATTTAAACGGCGGAAGTAGTGTTTTATTTTTGTATTCGAGTAATGGTTGGGTAAAAAAAAAATTAAGAATAAAAAACAATTTGTTTTTTTATCACAAAACAACGCCCTTTTCCCCTTGTTCTTCGTCTACCAATTGCTTCGTACCTAACTAAAGTTGTCAAAAACAAAAAAAAAAGTTTATAAAACCCGTTACGTTTCGTTTGCTGTATACGATGACGTTATATCTACTAATACACACCCCTGTGTATCATTCATAATCCCGTGTTAACAGACTCGGTTATCCATAAAGTGATTATACGACGTACGACTAATGCGCACACACGTCGTACCGTGGCTAGAAGTCGTCAGGTGATTATTTTAATTTCTTCATTTTTCCCTAGAGTAATTATATATTTTTACGCTCTACGTGACATCCGATTACTTAAATGGCCATTCATGAGATAAATGCATTTTATGTTGTTATATAAGTATAATAATTCTCGTCGTTTTTGTATAATTATAAAAAAAAATAAAACGTGGTAAAATCTTGTTGAGAAAGCACGAATTCGTAATTAGATTGTTTTAACTCTATTCATTAAGGCGTAGTGGTCTCGGTAGCCAACTGTAAGAACTAATTAATAAGCCTCAAATGAGCACTATGAGCCGAATGCAGTTAACCAATTGGTTATTATATAATATTTATTTTTTTATTCTAAAACGGAATCAGCTGATAATCGAATATTTTATTCCTAACAGCACAATGCCATTTTTCTATAGTATAGTAATCGCCAACGTATTTTACAAAAGTTTTCGATTGAGTGTACTGTGGCGATCGTGATAAAGGCGACTAGTAGAAAATAACAGCCGACCTAATGCATAATTGTACTAAACTGGACTTTGGCAAAGGTCTGATATCAAATATCATTATTTATTACAACAAACAATAACAGTAATGATATATAAAGTAAATCAAGTTTCACCAAGATAATGTTCGACTAACCGCAATAATTGTGTAATTTATACGGAAAATTTGAGAGTTAGAGAGTGGGAAATAAATATAATATACTGAACATGTATTTTTTATTGTGGTCCGAAATCTTCCATCCACTACTCTAAGAATCCTTTAAAGATCGAAATCTTTAAAAGTAAATATCATAAATTGTTTGCCCGTATCAAAGAATTGTTTAAACATCGTTCATAATTTACACAAGTATTTTTTTTATACTAGTCAATTTCACAAATAATATATATAATAATATAATTTTATAAATATATTGTCCACTCAGTCAGATTTATTTAATTAGTTACATTTTGTTCAGTTTAAAAGTGATTTAAGTTTATTTGTATAAATCATATGTATGATGTACTTTAACAATTCGATTTTTCTTGCAGTATTTTATCAGTAACTTTAAAAATTATTGAAGAATTCCAAATTCAAATATAGTATAACCGAATATTGTATTATATCCGAAACAACCTACTGTGGATAAATGGTAAACTTTATTATATTTTAACTATAGTTATATATAAAATTAAAATTTTTTCGCTCTGACAAACTTTTAATTACGAAAGTGATAGTAAAATATAAATACTCTCCTGATATATTTTAAATTTAATGATCGTTGTTGAATATCATCAGAGTGTACACGATAGAATCCTTAGTGTAAACTTGTTAGCAATTTTTTTTTAATTATTTATACATGTGTACATTGACGCAAAGTAATAAACTAGCGTGTAATTTATGTACATAAATATCAATGAAAGTACACTATGAAATTATTCATATTCTTTTTGTCCATGCCAAATATTCCTTAGTCATCTTTATGACATACAGTTATTTCTGTCACAGAAGCCTGTCTATGTTATTGCCAAGATAAAAGTGCCCCGCTTACCATCCGGGGAGGCCACAACAATATTATTATTATTTTTACTATTATTTCGACAAAAACCCATAAAGAGTGCATTTCAAAACCATTATTAAAATAGACGAAAATATCGATGCCCTTCTGCCACTTCCTGAGTTTCTCAATCTTGTCTTACACTCTTACGGTTGGATCAAAAATGACTATGGTTTTCCAGCTCATCTGACATAGTATGTATTACATCATAGTCAGTTCGTATCCAATGTACCCACGAGTTAATAACATTATTACTCGATCACTGTTATACCTATTATATTGTGTTCATCGTGGTTTCTGTATTTTTTCTGTAAAACACCATATGCGGCGTGGTCAGACCGACTATTGGCGTGACGATGCTTGGTGATCCCCCTCTCCTCCACCGTGCTATCAATTTACGTGCATTAGACTGAGTTTTCAGCACAGGACGATAAATGAAAATGGTACTTTAAGCACATGGGACAAAACCTATTCGATCAATACATTTTTAGAAAATTCTTTCTAACTCTAAAAAAATTGGGTGGTCGACAGTACTAATCACCATGCCGGAAAGAATCAATACGTTTAATACCTTTAACACGTTCAACGTCGTCCAAGTTATTTCAGAGGTTACACTGCGATGCCGCTTCAAAAATGCCGTGATACGTTTACATATCATTAACATTAGAAACACAACTCTGTTGATTTATACAATTTTATTAAATTTTGTTAATTAATGTTTACAGTTTATAGATCATTCGTAGTAGTTGATTTATATTAAATACTTGTACTAATAATAAATTACATTTTAAATATTAATTAAACTGAAATCAAATAATTCACTATTATTATTATCATTATTGTTGTTGTCGACCGTCTAGTGCGTAACGCAAAATACAATTAATGAAATAAGTCATCCAAACCAGTATAATAGTCGTACACATGGTATAATTTGGTGAATTGATTACTTCTAAATTTATACATTTTGAAGTATTAGTGTTACGAAAACTAAAACCATCGATTAAATTATATTTAAAGATGATTGTCTATGGCCTATATAAAGTTCAGAATTTATGAAAATAAAAATGACTGAATTATAATAAATTCAAACTCATACGTTTCTGTTGCGTAATTTTTAATTTTTTGATTTTGATATTAAAATAATATATATTTTGGAAATATTTTTTTCTGAAATAAATCTAAATATTTCGTTTTTATTTATTCTATATCTTTTGATTTTGCCATATTTATTTAATTTTACCATATAAATCATCCTTTCATATATATTTTCTATAGGCAATATGATGGTTCATATCGACCAGGAGTCCCGCAACTGCTCAGTTTTTTTATTTATGTAAGTAATTCTTCTCATCTCTTATTTTTTTTTTTCTGCCCAGTTCTTATGATCCAATATCATACATTTTCAAATTAACACCGCTTGCACAAAATGCAGTATTACAGCGTACTCAATTTAAATGTATAGTCATTTATTACCGTTTTAATGGTTTTGTTCTACTAATTTATGTTTTCAATGTATATTAACTGTAGCATAAAATATTTGTTGAATAAACCGTCGTTTTATTTAAATAAAAAAAGTTAAATGAATAATATTCCATATTATGGTGGTTGTACGGTACGAAACTGTGTGTGTTATACTATTTCGTTGTAGGCATCGTTAGGATTTAAGGTTGTCTTTTATTTATGAAACATCTGCAGTGCAGTAATAGATCATACCGATCTGGGAGTATATTTGTTTTGACGTTTAATTTTTATGAAGAATTTGGAGCGGTATTTTTCGACACAAGTAATGACATCTTTTCGATCCTTATTTTTCATTTGTCATTTAGACGTGTCATCCTCGATGAATTGAAATAGATTTATGAATGTTCATAACTATTGTAATGTTTTGTATTGATACTAAACTATTTTAAATTGTAACTATTTTACTGTATTAAAATAAATATAATTCACTAACATATTACGTGAACAAATAAGTTTTATTTATGAAAAATTCGAATAAGCGAATAATCAATTAATGATAATACAAACGAGTATTAGTTATTATGATATATTAAACTTCAAAAATGTGTATTATTATATAATTAAGCATTGCACAATATAGCTTCTATATTTGACCGAGTTTCTATAGATAAAATAGTTTCTCCAAACGTACCCAATAATAATTTTTTCCCCCTTGACTTTTAATGAATAAATACATGGTCACATTATTCTTTGAACAGAATATAAATCGTAGGCAAACATAACTCAAATGTGTAGTAAAATGCTATGTAAATGTATGTAGTCAGAAGATTGACGTTTATAAATTATGTCGATATGAGAGTGATGTAATATGTGGTCGATTGTTGATGTAGAACATTTTTTCCTCTTTTGGTGCCCACAGATAATTCCCATTTATACACAATATACAGCACGGACTACGGAGTTCAATACCTTTTTAACGTACAATTTAATTTATTCATTCAATACCATCGTTCTCTCTGACTTGCGGAATCTTCTCGGAGTCTTTTTTTTTCAAATGATAACTCGGTTTTCCCATTATACATAAGACGTGTTGTCAATTTTTGGCTCTGAGCGCGGGATCACCCTCAGCAAGTTTCGTAGCCTCTGTGCACCACCACCTTTATGCGCTTGGAAAATTGTATACAACTACGACGACAACGACGAAATGATTAATGATTACCCATTCACTTTTCTTCTTGTTGAACCCTTTTCTTTGCCGGTTCATTTGTTATACATATTCCACGTTCGAGTTGTTAACTGATAGTAATTGACAAGCGGATGTTCATTAAAGGTCGGTACACAAAAACGAGGTGGTTTTTTCGACCTTTCCACCCCGATTGCCTCTTGGTGCTGTATTATCGCCGAGTGGTTGGTGGCCTACGTTGCATTAAAGAAGAAAAGAGTAAAAATGTTTTTCGTGGGATCTTTATTATTTATTTTTTTTTTTTAAGTAAATCACGTAATAACTGCTACTTCTGCGGCGGTGGTGTAGAATAAAAGTTTGAGAATGAGAGTGGACGTGTGTTGAATTCGACCCTTTTTCTGTAAGCCCCACATCGCCCGACGACAAAACTTTTGCCCTTCGGGTGACAATTATGTTTGAATTATCATTCCCCCGGCGCGCGCACCACGACCAACGCATCTTACGTTACAATACGGTAGCGTTCCCGGGAATTCAGTTACCAATTATATCTATTACGATTGTCTCGTTTCTCCCCGGTGGACGGCAGAAAAAAATATACGAGTTCAATAGCTTGTTAAACAAGTACGCAAGGGGGAACAAAAAATATGTACACGTATAAATATATATTCTATTTATACATGCTGAAAATACGAGTAAAAAGTATTTACACTTAATTTGTTTTCATTTTTCACGTAACGTTTTAACCAGTCCGTCAAATATTGTTGTTCGTAGTGCACGTATCCCGCAGCGTGAAAAAATTAGGTAATCATTGCATTATGTTTTTATCCAAAAAAAAAAAAGGAATAACGTTTTGATATACAGGACGGTTATGTCGAGACTTATTATTTTAGAGAGTGAACAACTTGTAAGAAAAAAAAACAAAGTACGCCTAGGGTGCTAAAAACTTATATTATTCTTACTAAGCCATTTTATACATGCACACATAATGTATGTATGTTAATCAAGAAATAACTTGTTTGTGATATTTAATGTTTGCATCCGAACGGACAATCAACGTACGTTGCACTATTTTTCTATAAATAAAATACGCACAAAGCTTGATGAGCACATATCTTTACAGTTTCAAAAGTTATGATTCGACTAGATGAATAATCTCGCCTAATTTGAATATTAATTTATTTTTTGTCCCTTATTCTGGTCGTGTATTACGTCAAAACGAAAATATTATTAGACTTTTTTCACGTGTCCAGTACGATCAATGCACGGCAATATTAATACAATATACGTACATTTTAATGTTTGTAGTTATTAATACTCGTATAATATACATATTCGTAAGTGCTGGTCTTCGATCGTATACGAGTAGGTACACTTCACCGTAATACGTGATACATCCTCTTCGGTTTTGATCGTTATTAATATAAAATGGCTTTCTCTTCTACGTGTGCGTGGCGACGGTACAAAATGCATAATGAATACTTTTTCGCGTCGCGTCGCTCCGAGATGGGTCCGATCGACCATTCATCTTGATCAACTCGTTTTGTTCCCCGGATTTCTCGGAGGCATGTCGAATTCCAAACGTTTAGCTGCTACCGGTACATGGCATACGTATAGTCTTCTCGAAACTTTTTCTATTCTCTTAACCTTATTACCGCTGCTACTATAATGTATACATGCGTGCGAACCACACATACGAACGAACACAACTGCGGAGTCGTAAAACGACAACCGTACACCGCTGTGTAGCTGTTCTTATTTTCGCGGTTCTAAATTAAAGTCAAAACAGCTTTCTCACGATGCAATTAAAATGGTTTGGCAACGCACAAAGGGAGGATGCCTCCGACCTAAGAACGCGAGACCCTATTAGTTTCTGTTACTGACGCGGTGCAATGGTGTATGGACTAAAACCCTAAAACCTTTTTCGCGCACGATACGCATTTTATGATATAATTATGTTAACGCGATGTTTGATTTTACTACGCGCATGAAACCGATCGTTAACGGAATTTCATATCGGTCGTGTACACACCGCCGTGTACCGTTAGTAGCTAGAAAAATAGATTTGTTCGAAACCCGCGAAAATCGATATCGGGACACGCGGGCGACCGACAATAGTGATTGGATGGAAACGGTTTGAAATTGCGGTCATGAAATTTGTATTAGGTTTATAACACGCACACACGTATACGTATGTTTATATATATATATATATATATATATATATATATATATATATATATATATGAACATGTACGGACTTTGGGCGAGTGCGTAAGAAAAAAAAGAAGAAAAAAATAAGAAGAGAAAAATAGAAAACACCATTGCTACCGATACGGCAGTTCATAGTGGCAATGATCATATTTATATGGTTATTTAAAGGTTTTCTTCTTTTCAAGGGCCGAACCCTTGGGGAACGATAAATTCGAGCCGGTCGAGCAAACGGGCTCCCGTCGTATTTCTGCTATTTTTCAATTTTTTTCCCGCCTCTCTCTCGCTCTTTCAATGTGTTTTTTCTTTTTTTTTACGTGTGCCTGCTGTTTATTTTCGCCCTTTACATTTTAAGGATAACTGTGGTGGCGTGTTCGGTTCTTGCTGTTGTTTATGGTCCGTACAATCCATTGGCTCTAAATCGTGGTTACCCCGTCCGGGTTTTCTTTATTTATTATTTTTCTTTCTTTCTCTCTTTATATAAGTGTCCATAAAATTTTACGCCGGCCAATATAGTTTTACGATGATTTTACATTATCAAAGTTACAAGCCAAGTTTATGTAAAGAACGAGACTTGTACGTAAATTGCTTTACAACCGATCCAATGAATCATGACGTAAAACCGGCAATGTTGTTAAGCTATACATGTATACAATATTGCATGTACTACGTACACAGTACACGCGTATACGTATTTACGTGCAAGTTTCTATACGCCACATATATGCTTTCTATTTAGTACGGTATATAATAAACAAACGGCCACATTAAAATATAGCGAATAAAGTTCAATCATGTGAACCGTACAAAACCCTTTGAGAAAATAAATAATAAATACGTGTGTGCATGTATAGTTTGAGATTAGAGAGTTCGATATTCGTAGTCGAACGTCGATATAATAAAATTTAATAATTATTGATGAACGTGTTGAAAGGGTAATGCTACATACACACTACATAATATTATACTTAGATCTGTACACGCCATCTTAACAATGATTTTTTTCAAAATATTTCAATACAATTATGAAATACGGCACGCTATATATAGATGCAATTAATTAAAAATTTGTATAATAGCATTGGAACAACACTTTTCGGCAGTATCGAGTTGTCCGATTTACAAGCGTTGAGACATTTATTTAAGTATTTACTGTTATAATATTTCAGAAAAATCTAAGTCAAATAACTATAAAAAACAAAAAAAAAAATTATTTTAAGAGATTAATTAATGTTCGAGGACACCCTGAATACTATAGTATACTAAGGTATGATTACCTTATGATTATAGATACCTTTGCAAATGACACTTCCATAAAACAATTCGGATGGTTTATAATTTCCATAATAATAATAATAATAAATACAATATAATACATGTGTGTGTATGTATTTTAAATGTATAAAACAAAAAAATATAGTTTTTAGTTTCGTTGGAAATGTAATTTGATTATGAAACGGCCGTTCCGGTAAAAAAAGATTTACGTTGAAGGAGGTAAACTAAATCAAAAACTTGTCAGATTGAAAGTTGTTTATCAGAAGTTTATTATAAATTTAATTTGCAGCAGTTGTCGGTTGTGCTTTGTGTGTGTGTGTGTATGTGTGTGGGTGGCTGAAATATATTTCTTAAAAAACCGCGGTGGCCTCAGGTGGAAATCAAACTGAATGATTTTCAGAACGTCGAAAAAAGCAGAAAGGAAAAAACATCGTCGGAAAATAACAAATGTCTAATCTTTTTTTATTTATACACCTGCAGCAAGGACAGCCCTCTTAAATACGCTTTACTGTACTTATAGATTATTGTTGGCCGATGATATTTTTTATGTTCATCATATACGTAGTCGAACGGAAGCTGTGTTTGCGCTGTGTTCCTATATGCGTATAATACAGCACGACTGTACGTCAGTGTTGTATTTTGTAAATAATGATTATTACGAACACTGCGATTATTATAACGTATAGTACTCTTTTCGCGAATGTTTCTTTTAATAACCGCGTAGCCTGTGTAAATGTATACGAGCATAGTTATGCTAGGCGCAACTATTATAAAGCCGGGTGAACTCGTTCGCGTGAATTTTCCTTTTATTTATTATTAATTCTCGTACAAAACCTTCATCGAGCACTTGGCGTGTACACGCTCGAAAAAGCTGCACTAGTACTCGGGGCGTGCGTATACGTATGTATAGGCGTACAATGAAATATTATAATATTGTATTCGGGCGTTAATAAAGCTCGCAGTAGTGGCAGAGGAGTGTGATACAGAAATAGACGGAAAGGTAGTGGGGAAAGAGAGAAAGAGAGAGAGAGAGACCCGCGCCACCTCGTCGACGTCGTAACGAATCATTAACTTAATTTAAAACCTTAGTGGAAATTTTATATTATTACTCGCTATTATTATTATTATTATTATTATTATTTTATTATTATTATTTTTTATTTCAAAACTTAATCCGATCGAACGGCAGCGTTCGCGAGAGAGAAACTCGAGAACAGAGACGTGCGCGTTACGGGTACTGCGCAAGGACAGTTCGGTGGCGACGGGATATAAGTATTCAATCAAAATTCTCGGCGGGAGAGGAAAACGCTCTCGCGCGTTTCAATAATGAAAAGGGTCAAAAGAAAATTGGTATTGCCTGGCTGGCAGTGGCGATGATGAAAAAGAGGGCCTTACTCACCTCCACTGCCGACCCTCACACATTGTCGTCAGTTGCGGCGGCGGCGACGGCGGTGGTGACGACGGTGATCCATCTTGGTGCCCGATATATAATTATTGCCTCCTTTACTTTGTCGCCGCCGCGTTCTCCTTTTGTGCTCGTTTGTATACGCGTATTTCTGTCGCACTCGCCGCGCGTCGATATAATGCCACCGCCGCAGCTTTTCGGCAGTGTCTTCCATCAAACAAGTGTCAACGAGCGCCTCTCTCGCGTCGATCCGACAGCTATGTGTATTATGCTATTATATATTATTATATTATATTATATCAGAGAAGCGTGTAGTGCGTGGTACATAATAGTTCGCGCGTGGTCCTTTTATCCAGAGAAAAGCTACAGGAGAATAAAATAAAACTCCCACAACACGAGCGTGCACGTTATTATCGGTATTCTAATTGATTTTTAAAAAGAGAGTGCTCCTTTCCTCTCACCGCATAGTGTTGGACTAGCATGTTATTTTGCAGCACGAGACTCAATGGACTCAAAAATAAATAAATTACACATGCATACGTGTAGTTTGCATCAGTGTACGAAATTAAAAATAGTAATTCTTGTTGTCAAAAGAATGTATGCAAAACCAATTACGTGTCATATCAATGTTAGATTTACTCACCCCTTCACCACTGGTTTTCCTCTAACCTTCATTTGTTATTTATTTATTTTTGTTTCAACACCTTTTATCGTGGCACGATCCAGTGGCGTGATGTATTCATTTTTGGTTAGGGGAAAAAATATGTATTAAGGTACTTTCCACTATCCGTCCTAGTGGCATTCAATAGTTACAATTAAATAAACCCACTGCGGATCAAATGTGAGATGGTAGGGACAGTGATAATATATTACATATTTAAATATGTATATATTTATGCGTAATATCTATATATTATATTTGTTAAGTTTTTTTTTGTAGATCTTAATGCTGTTTTGAAGTTGTCTCTGGTTATTGTAACGTTACATAGTTTGTATGAAATATTGTTGGCAATGTGGACGCCAGTGATTCTGTAATACAATTCTATCGTGCCGGTTTAAACAATCGCGGTGGTGAGCGAATTTCTAGAAACCAATCACATTATCTGTGTTTTCCCAACAATACATAAATGTATTATGTATAGATTACAATTATAATCTACGACAACGACTGTCTACACCGACAGACTGATGTTTTCGGAGCAATAAATTACTTCTAAATGTTTCAACAGTAATTAACAGGTTTTATGCTGTAGAGTGTAGGTCGTAGTTTACATAAGTATGTCATATATTTGTATACGTAGAAAAATTTCTGTTTTGTATGATGTACCTAGTCACCTAGGTTGCAAGGTGTTGTATGGCAGGGGACCATCCATCCACCAAAAATGTTGAAGTAGCTATTACTCTAAAATAAATTTACCTCGAACCGTGGAACTGTATCTTCCGTCAATTTCATCATCTTGTTATAATAGTTATAACATATTTTTTTCTGTTCAATAATAATATATATATCCTCGAGGGTCAACGAAGTGTACAATAATTGATATTACGTCCGTTCGCCGAAACTGACTGTGACGTTTTATAAAACGAATTTAGAACTGTCAAATGAGCCGCTCCTCGATGTACACATCAACAAACATATATATAAATTGTACTCCAGTGAAAGTTGTAACGTTACGTACTACCTACTGCATATGTACAACAACAGTAAAAATATTACTAATACCGTATTATAATAATAATTTGTGCCGATGTTTAGGCACGATAATCGATTTACATAATATGTATGAAATATATGACTGTATTATAGTCATACAGACTAATTTGAGGTGTCCAACGTAAGGCAAGCAGTCGCTTTTAACGTACTAGTAGAATATGATTTGTGGAAATTTAGATCAATCGAAGGCGCTTGAACTCTATACATTGTTCTAGAATGATAATAGAAATAGAACAAACGATTACTATTGGTAAAATGCAGAACTGGGTGAAACTATGCGCAATGACCTGATGTTGCTTACTAGATATACTACGAACTTTACGATCACTTGATAAAAAATATTTATATTTATTGTTAGAATATAGCCTCGGGAAAACGTTAAACCACTGTTAACTTTAATTGATAAGTATATTTTTTAATTACATGACAATATTTGTTATATTATATTTTCATGTAAAAAAATGAATTTTTTTTAAATTTTTATTTCTGTTGCTCTTACAAAGAGTTTATCCGGCTAAATAATATCGTATACTTTCTTCTATTCGATCATTCCAACATATATGCACACAGTTGGATTTGTGTCAGATTTTACACCAGTATTTAGCATGTATGTAGATTATGTGCAAAGTCGATCGACACGTTAAGAGTGTAAATGGGTGGCCAACAAATATGCACAATTGTGCGAGGAATAGGTGAATACACAAGTAACATTAGTTAAACGGGAGAAATGTCAACGTGGACAGTGAGATGAAGTTAAGGTCTAAGTAAACGCGTTTATGCAAATGTGCGGATAACAACAAAGGTATTGTGTATACAACTACCACCGATGAGTTTCCGTGTATTATAGACGTGCACGTTAACGTCTAGCGGACCGCTACTCCGGTAAAGAACACGCCGCCTCTAAGCGTTTATAACAGTTTTTTTTTTTATTCGATGGTATACACTATGTTAGACCAGATAAATCGACGTGGCGAGAAATCTTTCGCTTAGAGAAAAAACGATTCCTACGCAGAGGATAAATACATATTATACACGCGTGCATGTATACGTATCTGTATACACGAGTGTGTGTAGTATTTGTAAACATATTTTATGAATAATTCAGTGCGGTCGAGTATGTTTGCAAAACAAAACAGACGAACGTTTCGATGTTTTACAACTGGTTCGTAGTGAAAAAAAATTAGAATAAAAAAACGACAAAAGGTATTTCACAGTGTATTGTGTGTCGCAAGGGACGACGCGCAAGCAATCGCGACTGCCCTGCCGCCGCGGTTCGCTGCCGGCCGTACCACCACAATAGTTCGATGATATATGAACATAACAATATAAACACTTGCCCTTAGTGTAAACGCGTAGACTGCATCAGCATGTATGGGCCTGCGGTACTACTGTTTTTTGTGTACAACAATACTGTTATTATTATTACGGTGTAACCTAGATTAAACTTACGTAAAAAGTGAACAAAAAAATAAATAAATAAATAATATGCTTCCTTATGTTGCCTCATTTTCGTACAGATAAAAATGATTGTGAATAAAAAATGCTTTGACAAAAGAATATTGGTCGTCGACATTGTCGACACCACCACCGCCGTCGCCACCACCAACACTGTCTCTCCTGCTGCCGCAGACGTTTCGTGGAGACTGCACATTCGCCGGATTGCTTCATCGACGGCATTGCCTCCGTCAGAGATGTGCACGTTCTCGTATTTCATCATTTCTTTTCCTTCGTTCCACCGCTGTACAATACCCTGGAGATAATTTTTAGGGAGTAAAAATTTCAAAATTATTCTCCGGTCTCGCGCGTATATATCTGTTCGACTGTTTTTATTTATTATTTTTTTTTTTTTTTGTCAAATAATATTTATATTATTTCGAGTGGTTTCGCTTGTGTACGGTACTGGTAATATCAACTCTACACCAACGATTATTGCAAATGATTTGGTATTATTTCTTTACGGTTAGGTTAGCGAGTTATGCAAGCAAGCAGTTACGGTTATCGAATCGGGTGTACACCACGGAATAATGTGTTTTTCGCATGCACAATGTATAAACAGTCTGTAAACATTGTAAAATGATTTCCACGTCGTCTTTGTCCGGTGTCGTGCGGCAAACCCGTGTCGGTTTATCGAACGGATCGCGTCGATGGTGTGTTGATCGATTAGTTTGCTTTCCGTTCTGTTTGATGACAGTCAGGAGTGGCCGGTTCCGACGTAAATAGAGCATTGGTAGCTTACCCTGAAACACAAATCACGAACGCAATCGCCGACAACCTTCGTCCAAAATCTACAATCGGTCGGTCGGTCGGTCGGTTCCTACTCGCACAACGTTGCATTACGTGCGGAAAGCTCGATCGCGATACCCGTGACTTGTTTCCCATAGTTAGTCCTTGTCATATTGTAGGCAACTCACCCGTTTAAATTGGTAAAGTCGCTGAACCTCGTCACAAACGTCTTGTTGTGTGTTGTTTATCTATGCGAATCGCGGGTCGATGTAGGTAAACCGGAGACACGCACAATGCAGGTATTGTATTTTCATACTCTGTTATCTGACCAATATACATACGAGTATAAACATTGTCAACGAGAGAACATTTCGTATTCGAAATTTCGCGTTTGAAACTCATAAAATCCTATTTCGTTTACATTTATTCTTCCGGTTTTAATCGTTAAAAATAGAAAACGAAAGGACTCTGGCTTAGATACATGCGATTAATGTTTATAGTCAATTTGTCGACATTATATTATTATTGCGGTTTTACAAACCCCAGCTTCTGCTATTTTTTTTTTTTTTTTTTACGCTATAAGTTTATTACAAAACGTACACATTTTTCTTTCTTTTCTTTCTTTTTTCGTGTACACGAAAATCCGTAAAGGAACACTTCTTACATTTTAAACAAATCCATAGCACGTACGCATATTATATGCCTTTTCGTACAGCTATATGTTATGTCGCAGCGCACACACAAAATTAGGGACCGGACTCTTTTCGAATAATAACACTGCACACGTCTGTGATGCGTATGTGAAACATAATTATATCACGTTCCATCCTAATAGACTGACGACGTTCGTAAAAGACAAAAATATCATTTCAGTTTTGAAATGTTGTCGGATTTGTAAGAAAAATACGTCATATTTCGACGTTGAGCGTTATTTATTATCTGAGGTCATACGACAAATTCACTCATATTTCAATACTCATAGTTTTATCGATCGCATATTTATTAATTATTACAATGTAATATAAATCTATAATAGTATAACTAATGAATATATGCTTGGCAGAAAGTTACGTAACGTCACATGTCCCATAAGCTTTCATGTGTAGTATCTACTTGAATACGAGTAGGAATGTGGGTAGATGTACATAACATATTTAAATTGCAAAATGTTGCTGTCATGCCAATAAAAGAAAACTAGTAATATTAGTGTGTGCACGCCACAAGAATACAACGGTGGTGGCCAATATTTTATTTTTCTTGTAAAAAACGAATAATATCTCGTTTATAATAATAGAAACTTATTTCTTTTATTTCCTTGAGATTAAAATATGAATACTAGATGTTCTACAAACTCTAATAACTTGAATTTTACTTAAAATTTTGTTATTGAGGATCTATCGTGTGGTTTCGACTAGGGGATATCGTGTAAAATGAATAACTGGGTAAAATATAAAGATTTCGATGGTTCAATAGATTAATTCTGAACATAATATTCATCGCCTAAAATATGTAGATAATGTTTGAACTTTTCCGTAATCAGAATCTATCGATTTTTCTCTTTGGAATAACTAAATTATTAACGAGACGTATCAAATATTTATGTCGAAACACCTACATCTAAACAACGGTTACTGCAGAAAACGAATTAGAGCGAAAACCAAAAGTTCAGAATTCAATAAAATCTTCAAGTTAACCCGCGATGGAATAGAATCGACTATAACACACAAGTTTCGCGTATTTCATGTTAGAAAGATAAAAGAAAACGTCACTCCATTTAAAGAAAAAAAAAAAAATGTAAAAAATGTATACTGACCCGTTTCTCATGTTATCGTCCACTTTTTTTATACAGTGCATTTAATTACTATGAAAAATTCTCGATAATAACTTCCATCGATGGCGGGAGAGTAATTTCACTAATAATAGCGTTATTTATTTTTTTCGTCTTGCAAAAGATAAAAGGAAAACCGTTTCACCGTTGTTGACGAAACGAAAAAAGATTTTGCACGCGACGAAGAGCTTTCGGTTGAACGAACAGGATTAAATTAGCCATTAATCAACGAGTTCTATTAGGTATAAATATACATCATCTATCCAAGTGCGCGCAAACGTGCACTAGTTGCAGATGTATACGGCGCGTACAATATTTTTCGCATTTCATGTTCATCGTAATAATTGTTAGCGTTACGTTTCGTATCCCTGCAGCAGCCGCGCATGCAATGCACAGTATTTATTATTATATTACGTACTTGTGGCGAACATTTTACGGTTTGCGTACATTATTATGTAGCAAGGAACGAGCGTGAAACAAAAACGCCGCATTAGTAGGCGTACGCACGTACACGCGCATTTCCGAGAGAGTTTAATTTGCTTAATTTACCGTACGCGTGGTGTAATACTATACGTCTGTACGCGAGTACTGAGTAAAATATAATACCGTGTGTGCCTGCTGTTTATGAACGGGCGAACAATCGACGAGGTGTACACATGATGTACAATGTAATATTACGTACATACATGTACAGTGTGTTTGTACTTCGATTCGGATTTACTTTATTTCCGCTCTACATGTACGCGAACAACGGCGATCCGGTGAACCGTAAAAAAGAGACATCCTCCTGGAACAGAAATAATAACACGCTGCTGGGCCGGTGTGAGAGGGGGGGGGCAGGGAGGATCGCTGTGTGCGTACACGATATCTAATACATTCGTGTACACACACACACACACACACGCACACATGTATAGTACACACACGCGCATATCGTGTACGTACAACGTATAATGATGTATACAAAATATAATAGAGCCTCGCCCGGGCGCGCGCGTCCGCGTAAACGTATTAAAAGCGCATTTAACGTTCATTAATCAGAGGCCCGGTCGGTCTTGTTATCTTCAGCGGCGACCGTGCGCTGCAAGTCATCCCGCGTGTGTGCGTGCATGCGGTATGTGTGTGTGCGCGCGCGCGCGTGTGTGTGTGTGTGTGTACAAACACACCCGCGGGAGCGGAAAAATCAAAAGGAAAACGACACACACGCGCTCGTGCCACTACCTACTACCCTGTACGCGCACGCACGCCCTTTTCGTCCGCGTCTTCGGCACGCCGCTATCCGCAGCGGCGACGGTTAATTACTGCGGGACGAGAGCACGAGAGGCTGCGATAGCCCGGCGCATCGGGTCCGCGGCGCACGTTCACGGTGCGATACCCCGGTCGCACTGCGGACGCGTACAATTCATATTATAACGTTGCGGTCGTCGGACACGCATCAATCATCCGGTTTCGACGCCGCACAAAGCGCGCTTCTCTTCTCCGGACGACCCGCGCCTTGTACCCGCGTACACACGCGCGATACGTCCGGCCGACTACGTCTGGACGTTTCCCCCCCCCCCCTCCCCACCCCTTATATTTCGACCAAAGTTTGCAACGTGTTGGTTTCACGACTTATTTATTTACCTATTCTATGCACACGGTACTTTCGAGCGGCAGTGGTGCAACTACGGGGGTGCTAAGGGATGCTCAAGCATCCACCCATGATCCATGACGTTTTAAATTTAAAATATCTATAGTTTCAACGACCTCGTTCCAGATGATGTATTGAACACGTTTGCTGATGTCGACACGAAGTTATGTTTGACGCTTTAAATTTTAACACAATAATAAAATAAATTGAGATAAATTGTTATCTTATAAAGTGGTGTTGCGGACGTAATTATGGTATAAACGTCGGTTATGTTGGCGAGTATAGGTTCATAATGTAGCGCCGCCAACATTTGATCTCTAGTTACGTCACTGTGGAACGATCGTTTTAGGAACGGTTTGCAGCCCGATTATTAACAGTGATAACTTATCACGCGTACAGTAAATTATTCGGTCATATTTTTCTATCTTTTTTTTTGAGGAACTAAATTAGCTTTTGCTTAGAACTAGCTTTCATGGGTGATGATATACCGTCTTTCTAAAATGTTAACAAATACTTAATACTCTTGGAACCAGGAACATCGAATACCATTGTCTCGGATTTTTCAAAAACTAAAAAATTGCGCGGTTGAAAAATCGCCTTTGAAAAACGCACATAATTGAGCTGTTTAAATGCGTATGCGCATGTCAATTCGTGTAATTTTTCACCGTCGAAAAAGAGAAAAACAAAAAAAAAAAGCACTACTACCGACCCGTAACGTGCGTCACCGAGGCGCACCTCGGAAATTTCAAAACGAAATGAACTTAGGTAATTTGCCATCGATGTCGTCGTCGAGCACAAACGCAAGGCTGTAATGCAATTTAAAATGAAATAGGAGGTCATTCAAGCGAGACTAATGCGATGAACAAAATATAGTGTAGTGTGTATAAAGAAAGGAAAAACACAACTCAATGTGTTTCCACCGCTAGAACCATCAACTTTCTCCGTCGCGAAGAATAAATAAAGGCATTGGCAAAGGTGTTTTTTTCCTTTTGCTAATTCCGCGGGGAAAAAAACTACGCCGAATTCACGGTACAATGTAATTTTTCGGTGGTTTTAAAAATCTCGTTCGCGCATACCACGCACGCTCCATGTGCAGCTGCCGACGTAGTGCGCACACACATATACATAGGAACGACACGACTACGTTGTATGCATCCACCGGAGTGTGTTTGTTTCAATCTTTGCGGCGCCTCTGTTTGGCGACCGAGAGACAAAAAAAAAAAAAAAAAAACCTGTTCCTTACAGGAACACAATAAATATGTCAAGTGGGACCAGCCGGATAACTCGACGTTATCTTACGTGGTGTATATGATAAAACGACTTCATCCATCATTAGTCCCTGTTGCAGCTCGAGATAATTAAAACCTGTGTAACAACAGAAAAGCTGTTTTCAAAAGTTACACGGCGTGGCACCGTTTTAAACGTTATGATTGATGACAATGCGACGACTACGGTGGCATTTGCAAGCAAGGGGACGGACGAAGACCCCGTCGTATTAGATTTATTTTTGACAGTATGTATATTACTGTATTATATACACGTGTGTGTGCAGTTCCTGTACAGGTTTTTTAGAACGTTTTTCGAGGAATAATTATCACGTGATACTGTACGTAATATTTAATATTAATACTAAGACGGTTCAAGACAAAAAAAAAAAATTACTCCCGAAACCATTGCCATTTTCAATTATTTGGATTATATTTCATAATATTTAAAGGCTAACGTAGTATAATATATTACAGAACAAACTGATTATCGATTAAAGACTACAACTCTTCAATCTCTTAAATATGTCGTGCAGATAATTGTCATTAAATTACAAATGCAATGAATATTTTCTATAGTATAGTTTGGAATAAACCTCAAGCATTTAATTTTTGTACAAATGTAAAAATTAAAATACGTAAACGATTATTTTCTGTATACTAGCTGCTACTTTAGGTACGTACCGCATAAATTATATAATAATGTCCCCGACGGATAGTTTTAATTCGGAAACTTCAAACGTTCAAAACAATGCTTAAATGGGAGCTTTACAGAGATCAACGATACATTGAGACTAGTTACTCGTTATAGTTTCAAGAGAAGAGTTAAAAATGAAAGTTTATATTGATATTTAAACTTTACATTCTAATTTAATATTTTATGAAAGAATATTGATTGGCAAAGTTGCATAGATTTTTACGTATTGGCTATCGTTCGATGTATCGTTTACCAAACGCGATGCTTTTCGAAAATTTAACTATGCTGACAATTTAACTTCACCAAATGTTCAGTATTTGCCAATATGTGTAGTGTTTTTGGTAAACACCCGTGTATATATATACATAGTTGTACGACGTGTATAGGTATGTATATGACCCGTGCGAAGCGAAAAACGCGTTTGAACGAGCTATTAAGGGTGTTGTTGGGAAAAACGAGAGTATTGAAATGGGAAAGAGTATAGTGGAGGGAAAAAAGCTGTTCGCAAATTTCACGATCCATCATCCTGTTTATTCTTCTGGCTGCCGATTTCTCAGCATTTCTCTTGCTGCATTGCCATCGTCGTCGTCGTCTCTCATTATTGCACCCCGTCTACCCTTCCCACTCGTATTCACCCACGCTTACCACGTATATACACATCAAGGGACGCTTGAGAAGTATATATGTGTGTGTGTGTGTGTTGTGTGTGTGCGTGTGTGTGCGTGTGTTTATGGTACGGGGTATACATGAATACACCAACACATATATAAGTTTGGCGTGAAAAGTTTGAAGTATTCGCGTCGGCCTATACATGTATATACGGCGAAAGTTTTGCGTCGACGGCGGACTGGGATTTGACATAACCAGCGTTAAGTGTCCGGGTATGGATTTCGCATTAATCACCCCCTCGCGGGCGCGTCTCTCTGCACGCCCTACCGTTACCCCTCTTACAATCGCGGCGTAATGACATTGTGCGTCGAACGATAGCTGTACGCGATGTGCACGCGTTTTATCTCGTCCTACAGCCGCTGGCACCTATATCGACCATGACTAGTAAAAATATCATATTATATTGCACGCCGATCCCCTGTATTTATTACGCGCGTGTATACGTATTATATCCGTCGTCGCCTTGTGTTCGTGTATGTATTTTCTCTCGCACCGACAGAATAATATACACGCGCACCCGTATTACGCATGCATTCGTTGCTGTGTGTGTACGGCGCACGCGAAGATAGTATCGCATGTACATAACGATTTCGGTGAATCGTCGGTGCGGTTTCGTCATCGGGAGGGGAAAAAAATACGAGGGAGAGAACTAGTTCGTGGTCGACCGTAAAACATAGCATCGTAATCGAACATTTACGTACGTCCGCGTAATAACAACACTGTGAGAAGAAGACTGCGCACCTCCGCGTCGTGTGCGTTTTCGACTGTATAGAGCGGTGCTCGTGTAATAAATAATTACAAATGACAAATCGTTCACGGGCCGTTTAGACAAAGCTGGTTACACGGTAGACAAATCAAAGCGGTTGTTGCTGCTTGCTTCTGCAGAACTGCAGTGCACATATTTCACATCAAGGAGGAAGGGTCCCAGGGGAGGTCCTAAGTAGGCAACATAAATCAAAATACCGCCGTCACCGGAGGAAAGGGTTCGGGCGGCCACCAACACGGTCTGGTCTGCCGGCAAATACGAGGATAACGCTTGTGCACCGAGCGTTTGTTATATACAACAGCTATTTAAGTATCACCGAGACGACGAGCATTATATGTGTATATATAATATGCACGCGTATATTACATTTATATGTAATAATTCTTTTCCTCTTGCATCCATCCATGTGTATTCCGAGACAAACGTCTCATAAATATCAGACACACCCGCTTCGGCGCCGCTATCTCTGCACATGCTCTTCCGACGGATGTATTATGTGTATAATGTATTGGTAGGGTTAAAGCATTTTTTTTTTTGTTAAAAAAATAACGCCGAAGAAATTCACCTGCGTGAGAATATAGCTTGCGATCGCGTTCCGGATACCATAAAACCCCATGCGCAACATCAATAATCCGTTTAAAATTTATCATTCTAACGTCATCGTATCATCATTTTTCGGATTATAAATTGCGCCATCAGCTGAACGCCCGACAATCATTGTTATCCGGCATTTTATCACAACATAATTAAAAAACTATGTATTGATTCTCGGCTGACGTGGATCTCGTGCAAAAGTTTTGAATCATCCAATCGGTATAGGTACTGGCAGTGTATTTTTAAAAATATTTTCCAATTTTACCACGAAACCGCTCGTGGTGTAGGATAATTTTGTATTAATAAATAATAATTGCAATTGTACCATTAATTTATAGTCGTATCAAAACTTATTGGCAAAAACTCGAGAGTCATCATTTCGAATTTTTTTCCATCCTATACGTACTGGTGTAGTTTCTTTCATTTTACACTTCATGCAGGATTATCGTATGACTATTCTTTGTTGCAGTTCTGTATATAATACGCGTTATTACCGCAGTACGAAATCAAATATATATATTTTATACGTATCTTGCATATAATCCTTTGTTATTACTACCCTCGTTCAACGTATGCAAACTATGTAACCACGTGCGGAATATTACAATTTATAAGTCTCAAATGATATTGTAAACATTCAGAACCAAATCCCCCGTCCTATTTCGCGTTTGATATTTTTCGTTGGCGTATTATCGACAGTATAGCATCCCGCAGCGTACGTACACACATACACACACTTATATATACTTCTATATATGTATACTAATTGGCTGATGGCATTGTCGAACAGATCGTGGATGGTAGTACAACAACGGGTATCGTGCGTAATACACTCGCACACATAATAATCTGTTTCGGATAGAGAGAAAAGAGTCAATTCCACAGACTTCCCGAGGATTATAGTACACACACACACACACACACATACACACACTCACACTCACACACAGACACAGACACGGACACACATTCGCACACAAAAAACTTCTCTATGCGTATTATATTTATGTGTGTGTGTGTGTGTGTGTGTAGACATATAAAACTCGTGTCGTTGCCGTAAAGCCGTCCACAGAGAGTGTCAATACGACAACGGTGCAATGTGTAGTGGTAATGATGACGGTGGTCTCATATTGAAAGATTATGTTGCTGTTCGGTGAAAGCGCACCATCGAATCGTCACATATTTAATACGTCCCTTCGCGTGCGCGCATCCCTTACCGTAGGTGGTGGTGATGGTGACGTACAGGCCAAATGAAGGATACGACGTGGTAGCGAGGAGGGACGAGAGAGGGGTGAGCTTAGACCTTTATACGCACAAAAACCTCCGAGGCATTACGCGCGCCTCCGACTGCCTCATCTCTTTCTTCCTCCGCGCGGTGTGTTATTAACACTTCCCCAGTTCCACCGCCGATTACTTTACAGCAAAAAAGAAGAAAAAAGAAAAACCTTTACTATACATGTTTCCTTTTTCTCATTTTCAACACCCTCGTGCGAGGCTTATATTTTACTTGTATATCATATTTTCTTACCGTATTATACACTAACACGGTATGGTCAAGAGTACAATATAATATTTTATATTTGGATATTAACGCGTCAGTGCCTCCGTTCTTATTACACTTATTTATGCAAGAATTGCTTCCGATTACTATTGCATAGGTATAATATAATATAAGAGTTGCTAAGGTTTTCATACATAAAAATATTAAAAACTTAACTTATATGACCTGAGTTTACGCGGTAAAATTCATTAATCGGCTATAAAGTCTAAAATGAATCCCGATATCAATAAGGATTTTTCTGTATAAATTTGCTATTATAACGCTTATTTAATTAAATGAAATAAGAAAAATATTATGTCAAATGTGACCACAAATCAAATACATGTTCATTCAAAGAAAAACCCTAATTTTGATTGTACCATTTGGTCTCAAGTTTTTTCTCAGTCAAATGTATTCAGTTTATTATTTGACAATGAAAACAAAAGTATATGATTCGCAGTACATAGGTACCTAATTTGTCTAGCTTAATAAATAGTATTTTTTTGAGCAAAAAATATCATCAATTATTTCGTAGAACGAGAGAATTTTTGGAATTTCGGAATTATATTACCACGCCTTTACAATGTAGTGTAATATTTTAAGGAGAAAAACACGAATTAATAAACAGGTGTGGTACACATTCATTTATTTATATTATGTACATATATATATATATATATATATATATATATATATATGAACATTAAATATATCATTGTTAGATAATTACAATTCGTTTTAAGAAAATGTTTGTACCACTTTCGGCTCGCGACGTCAATATGCTACATATTATGCGATGCGGTATATCATTATGTAAGCACTCGGTTCTTCTGGACGGCGTGCGGTTTAGTCACACGGAGGCATTGATATAATACTAGTAATTAGCTGCATACACCATACACAACGTATGCACGACGTGGAGGTATTAATTATAATAATACACGACACGTATTTTAATATGATGTCTACGTGTTCTATATTTTCGGATTTCTACCTGAACTCGTGCGGTAACCTTGTTTCGGGGGAGACGCCTTTTGCGGCCGCGTGGTGTTATCGATTTACATGCATGTATGTGTGCGTACATATATGTTTATTCCTTATTCGTATAGGCTTGCATAATATATAATATTAAAAATCCGAATATTATTTTTTCTGTGTTCTTTTCAGGCGAAAGCTCTTCTTAAGCCTTCAAAAACTCGCAAATTATTTATACTATTCCTTATACAATTTTAACCATATCAACTAATCTATATGCTCCAGTGTAATAGACTTGTAAAACTTATTCGCCCACCAGCACAAAGCGAATAACTGTTTTTATTATCTGTTTAATATTCAGTCCTATTCTCTGGCGGCTCACTGAAACAAAAATAATATAATACTGTAATTATTATAATATACATATATATATATATATTATTATATTTGTATTATACTATTTACTGTACATAGTAATCCGGTGTGTACGTATCACTTAACTTGAAAAAATATTTAAGCATTAACTTTCATCGACTTTTCTACGGTAAAGCTATATTATGTGTTAGAAATCTAATGGATTAATTTTGGCATAATATGGCGAGTAAAGTCGACCGTATTCATGACGGTTTTTGAGCAGTTCCGATTACGGTAAAGACGCGTTCCACTCTACATTATAATCTCGCGATGAAAGAAAGAAAACGAAAAAGTTCCAACGAAAAACCATCATGTTCTAAAGCCAAAGCCATACGGCAAACGTATAAGTGCTAACGCCGTGGTGTCAACGTAGGGTCGACGTTAGGTCGACTGCTTCGTTCGTTTTATCGCCGAGCCCCGGCCGGCAGTCGCTTCCGACGTAATAACAACGCGCCCTTTCGTGGGATTCAATGATCCGTCAGCACGTAACAATAAGTTGACAAACAATAATGTACTTTTGACGCGTTGATGATCGAACATCAAATATAAATATTTTCACTCGAGTTATGTACAACATAAAAACACGTCGTGCGAGTGCTGAAGCGTTCGAGAAACGATTTTTTGGCTCCACGCAAAAAAAAAAAAAAAAATTTCGGGCCCCGCAAAACCTCCAGCCAGCGCTGATTGCGACGTTGTACGCGGACGAATGTCCGTCCGGCAACAATCCGTCTCCCGGTGTAACGTTACGTGCCCACACACATACACACACACACACACACTAGGTGCACCGGAGTACCTTTATCCGTGCACGCGTGTGTATCGTACTCGTTACCGTCGAAATCCCATCAACCGTTTTCGTTTCGGTCTATTACGCCGGCGCGCGACGTCGAATCGTGTTCATCTCGAGACCGCGGTGCATTCTCGCCCGTAGGTGTACACGACGAACGTACCGCGGCGGTCCGGCCGATTCCCACATGTGTTTGGCTCGCGGCCGCCGAAAAGACTGCAGCACGTGGGCGTGCCGTTTCCAGTGCGCTCCGGGCTTTACGCGTAAAACGCGTCTCCCCCCCCTCCCCCGCGCACTCGCACACGCTCGCGTCGCGTACGTTATTTCTATTTTTTTTTTCTCGTTCGGGAATTACGCAGCCTATTAGAAAGCCTCGAGGGCGACGGAGGCGACGGCACAGAGTAGTACGTACTCGTGCGTACAGCAGTAGCTGCTAGTCCCCGGAAAAGAGTTCGGGACGCACTCGTTCAATCGATGGGTGGCAGTTGTCATTGATTTTTCTCGCGTCTTTGTACAAGGAGACTCCACCCAAAACGCCATGGTATTCTTTCAACCGACGGCGCCGTATAATTGTATCGCGTTACAATTTCTTTGGGTATTCGATTAACCGTTGGCGGGAGGGAGGAGGAACTTGCCGATTTCGTTTGATTTCGAACTTTGGCGGGATCAGTTGACGATGCTACACGGTCATGCACTCCGATCCAACCGAATCTCACACGGTCGGATCACCGAGAGATAAAAAATGTAGGCGTACGTGGATTTCGGTTGTGGAACACTTCTGTATGATATGTATTACGTTTGTACGCACTTCGAGCAGACAGTTATGTTGCGACGCGGACATTTTAAATACGTATGAAATCGATTCGTACATACATGTTAGGTTATCGCTCCTGATTACATCAGGATATGTAGGTGAAGGAGAAATAATTTAGAGGATAGCTTTTGCGGGGATCTAATATTTTTAAAACTAATACCAAATATATAAGATTCAATTGATAACAATGGTTTGCGCAAAAATACGCTTTTTGTGTATGCCGCTGACATATGTCCATTCTCATTTCCCATCCCATATTAAATAATGACAGCGTAACGATAAAACTGTTTAAATTAGGTGGTCCTAAATTTCTAAACTCCTACCTATCAATTGGATAGACCACTATATGAATTGCTGAATTAAGAAATATACGGATTAATATATTACTCAAGCTTGAAGGTGTGTGTGTATACATCTATATATATGTACATTATCTATTTAAGATCTTGATATTTCAAAATATTTTATCGTTTGTTTTTATTAATTTATTTTTCTATCATTCTTATACGACGTAATTTTAATTGTGAAAATCAGGGTGGAGTGATTTTTTCCGCAATATGAAGAAATTTTAAATATTCATCTGATTGGTTTAAGTTAGATTATTCTATTTCTTGCTATTAGAAGATACTATGTGTTAATCGATGATATTGCGTGTAATACAACAAAGGCTTGCACTAACAGAAATAAAAATATTAGCGATACCGATTCTGTTTCTATGACCTAATAAATATAATACAATTTATAATGTGATGGATATTTTGTAGCCATAAGTCTCGAGGTCATGATAATGTTGCTAAAGTGGTGTATTAGTTAGTTAGAAGGACCGAACTATTTGCGTTATAATAGTACACCGTGGCTATGCTGTTATTATAAAGATTAATTTGTTTACGTTTCGATCGACTTGTTATATTATAATAATAAACCTCCGTAGAATTATGATTTTCATAAACGGTTAATTCATTTTTGTAAATAGACCGATTTGGACGTTGCGCCGCATCGTTAGAAAACAAAGTCATTATTATGTCATATTATTAAAATGTATTTCAAAATGAAATCATTCCGACCGTTTAGCTCGGACCACCCGAGTGTAACTTTTTTGCTTTGAAACAATCTACGGAATAAATACTTTGTTAAATTAACGAAAACCCGTGTATTCTTGTTTTGATGGGCGTTGTTTATCCGTCAGCAAGTGAATGTTTTTAAACACACTGATAATAATTTTATGATATTTATAAGAAAAGTAGACAGAATAATTAGCTCGAGTAATATAAAACGGTGTGGGTGTATTTTTAGTCTGAAAACGTAACACAATATGACTTTATAAGCAGTTGAGTATATACTTAATGGTTAGATGTATAGAATGATGGAAGTGTACACGTATTATTCTTTTACTCATTAAAACTTGTAGAATCACATAACAGCAATGCAATAATTTAATGGAACGTTTGACCAGAAATATTATTTTAAATGCAAGCAAATAAAAGCATGTATTTAGAAAACGAATACCTTCCATACAGCGGTAAGTGTGAGTTATGTATTTGGTCTATGGCGTGTTTTTTCGTTATTCAAGTATACTATTTTATCATTTAGGCTATAACTATTCGAATGTGTCAAACTATATGTGTATGCATTACACATTAACGTTGTTATTATTATTGTTAAAATTATTAATATTTTATTTTTTATTTTCTCTAATTGATCTGTTTTATCGAAATTGTCTTAATTTATAGTAATCTATTATTTTGATAATTGTTGAGCTCTAAATAGTTTCTACTAATTGTTAATATAAATAATCAAAAAAAAAAAATATAACAAAAACTATTCGAATATCAGACGGAGGCTTTTGTGCTAGAGGGACAAGATAAAAATGACTTGGGATGATAATCATAATAATTTGTATGTGTACGTACGCGTGTGTGTGTATCAGAGAGAAAGAGAGAACGACAGTCTTCATGACAATTGAGTGTTGTTACAAACCAAAAAAAAATAAAAATAAAAACAATCTGTAAGCCATTAACATTGTGCGGTGCTAACGATCATTGTAGTACACACAACTGCTCGTCATATACATATATATATATATATATATATATATATATATATATATACTATAATAAAGTATGTAATAAAAGTGCACTCGCGTTGAATGGATCCGCGTGCCGTAGTAGTGCAGCAACGGAGAATACGCACGGAAGATGTGAGGAAGGAAGGGCGTGACAGACGCGCGCTGTAAAGAGCTGTATGTATAGGTATACGTAGGAACGAGGAGCACAACCGCGAAGGGAGAAGACGGAAAAATATACTAATGGATAAAATGTTTGTCCGAAAACAAACGGGTCCGATTGTTGGCAACAGATTGATGGGCGCCTGTCACTAGTCCATTACCCGAGTCGGCCGCAGGTATATTATATTATACGCTATAACAGTAGTAGGTTGTAGTAGTAGTAGTAGTAGTAGTAGTAGTAGTAGTAGTAGTATTGGTAGTAGTAGTAGTAATCGTCGTCGTCGTTGTCGTCGCCATCGCCGTAGTAATAGTATTAGCCCTCGTGTACCTCAACTATACATTATAAATTGTAATCGGTGTAACTGGAAAAAAAATTCACTATTATAATAACGCAAGCTCGCGCACGTCATTTATTACCGTCGAGTACCCGTGTGCACAAGCAGTAAAACGTATAATGACTAAACAAAAAAATAAAAAATAACGAAATCCGTAACCATACCTACTGTGTACGAATATAATATGTACGTATAAGGTATATGTATATTAACACACGGATGTATTATACGCATTGTACTGTTGGTAACCCCTTCTGGTATCGCGGGTATACGTCTACAACAATATAACGTGTAGAGAGTATCTACGAGCGCGGGACGATAACCGCGGTGTTCCGCTCCCGGTGGACCACTACACATAATTGAAACCACCGGGCAACGGACTCCGACGGCGACGGCAGCACGTGATCCGTTTATTGTCATCATTAGCACTGAAAGTCGACGCACGGTGGAGAGAAAAAAAAACAGTTCAGATATATATTTATGTACAAGTACACGCTTATACGGTAACTGGTAATCTGTCACTTCCTCCTCCTTCGAATCCTCGCTCTCGTTTGCTCGTGGAAAATTGTATTTTTTTTCTCCTTCCTTCCTATTACTTCTTTTTATTACTCTTTCTCCGCCCGGTCAATAATACGCATGCGTTTTTTTTTTTACTGCGATCATGGTTAACCACGTTAACCCGTCTGCTATCATTCACACGCGGTATTAACATTTATAATCATAATATATTATGATATTTTGTGCGGTAGAATTGTGCTAAGTCGTGTGAAGTAATTTACTCTGTCCATTCGGTTGAAAGCATTATAACGTCATCACAACAATAAACTATATTCCAACCAAAAATTCATCATCCAAATGCTCATAAATAATCAAAAACCGATCCCGTTAATTCGGATACTACCTACTCTACATTATAAAGATGTCCCCGTCTAATATTTATATTACTTACACATTTATTTACTTTCGATTTCCAATCACCTGTAAGATGATAAAAATATTAATTAAAGTTCGCTTGTCAAAATGATTTACTTATTACTTGATGTACTAGAATACTATAGTATTATTAAGTACACACATATTAATAATTACCTTATAATAATTACTAAACTTTTCTGTAAATATATTCATAATAAATAATAATGTATATTTTAACATTATTATTATTATTATTATTATACCTTACACAGTAATACACACATTATATTAACATTACTAATTTACTTGGTTTTGTTTTATGATGTAAATAATAATTTCACTATCCGATAAGATTAATTCATTGTTATGATAGTATAATAAATAATAAATATTTTATAAATATAATAAAATAGTAATGGAATATTTGTAATTTATAGCAAACTAAAGCTAAGTCAGGTATTCACTAAGTTTTTCTTGAACTAATTAAATTAAAAAAAAAAAACAATTATGATTACAAATATTCATCAACTAATCACATATTTAAGGAACTTTCAAAATGTACAAGACACTTTTAACCAAGTTGATTTTATGTCTGAAACATAATGGCTTTATGGTTATGTAGTGGTGTGAGAACTCATACGTTTAGTTGACGTCTTTGTCTCCTTAAGAAATTGTTGCACACTCATATTAAATATTTAATATAATTTTTAATATACATTTTTATATTTATCTTATTCAAATATTTTCGAATTTTTGTATTGATGGTTTTTAATTATACGTTAAAATATTAATTTATTATATTTTACACGCAAAACTGCTGTACAAGATATTAACAAGATATATTTAACAAGCTATTCGTAATATTTATGTAAATATTGAGTGATTTTTTAACTACGTATACGTATAGATTTAAAAACAAACAATGAGTAGAATAACGTGTTTCCATCATTTTAAATTCTAATTTAATAATGTTCTAAACTACAGCATGCGCATTATATACTAGATATAATTAAATTTATCGAATATTTTAATCCTATACAATTAATATATTACAGTAAATATTTACTCTTTAGTACGGCAAACGCAACTATACGACTAAAATAAAAATAAAATGTTAGGTGTGTACGATAAATAATGATAATTAATTGTTGTAACTTATAACTGATATAATTTGATAACATGTAGATAATATGTATTTTAAATATTTAAATTATATAAATAAATTAATATAAATGTATTCTTACATATTTAATATTATGCAAATTCCTGTAGTGTAATTAATAGCTGTAATTACTATTGGTTAGATTTTTATTTGGTGTAAGTTCTGTAATACTTTAAGTGAATGAAGAAAAAAAGATTTATTTTTTTTTTACATAATTTTCATCGTATTCTTTATTTTATCAAAGACAATGTTCTCTTGAAAAATTACCGTTCTAAAATAAAAAGATTTAAAAAACCATTACATCTGAATTAGTATTTTTATCTCATAATTTAAGAGCTATAATACGACTCTAAAATAAAACACACGTTATTTTTTGTAACAAACTGCTGACAACATAATATAGATATTGAACAAATGTTAACGTTTCCCTTACTCTCATTTATCTTAAGCCATTTTGACCGTACCAAGTCAATTATAGAAGGTAAATCTCATGTGTACCTACAATAATGTTATAATTTTTTAACTTTCGTACAACCACGTTTTCATTGGTTCACCAATGAATTAATAACGGAGCATACATTTTAAAACTATGCCCCGGTGCAAGTATTCCAACGAATTCAGTCGACATGGAAAATGTGCACGTATACTCCTTTTGTATATTAATTATCGGATTACGATTATGACAGTATGCGTGTGTTTGTGGTGGGTAGCGGTGGAGTGGATTGGTATAAATCTGCGGTTTACGCCGAGAAAAGGGGTGGCGGAAACCCTGGGGCGACGGCCTGTTGCTGCGTTTCGGCCGTGTGTGACGGCGTACTACATAAAACGAACGCATGGCAATCACCCTATATTTTGTTGTTTGAGGGAGGTTAAAACAAAAGGGAGACTACAACAAGTGGGTCAAACCGTTTAAGCCGAAACCGCAAAACAATTGTGATACATCGCAGTTTATATACGTATATATTATTATTACTTCAACGACCCTTGTTTTGCTCGCTGCAGTCGTTTACATCCCCCGCGATCGCTATTGCGGCAGTGTATAATTATTTCTCCATTTCGGCAACGTGACTCGAACGCGCGACGATTGTGCACCTCGTAAACGACGTAAACGAAATTAACAGCTGCGATCGCGGGGTGGTCTGTATTTTTTGTTTTTTTTTTTAAACTCTTCCGAACTCTCCACCAATCCCATGGATTTACCGCTACAAAGATCTGCCAGATGAATCTCATCTCTTGGTTTTTTTTTTTTTTTTGTTAGTAGACGCATCGCGGTTCTGCTGATAGTACAATACAGATATTTTTTCAATCGCAAACATTTTAACCTGTTTTGATGACGTTCCGAATTCCGATACTGCTTAAAAAAAATCACTATGTACATATTTTAATGATGCACTCATATTGTAATCAATGAATTTGCAGTGCTCGGCTCGCTTTAAAAGATTACAATTATATCATTTGTTCTTTGTGTTCTCGTCGATTAGACCACACGTTATTATTATGTTAGAAGTTTACTGTACACTGACTAGTGAAGATGATATGAAATCTGAAACGAGAATACTAACGATATAATATTGTTTACTTCGGTGTTGTAATAATGACGTGTAATCGTTTTATGTGATGATATAGAGTACCATAGTCCCTAGATGTGAATCACGTCTTACTATCGGAAGGTTGTGTTGAGTGTGTCGGTGCATGCAGATTTATGTTTGCTAATGTGTTACAATAAACATCGATTTAAAGTCATTTGTTAGTAAATAATCACGATCGATTTGATCAGTGCTAGATTAAATACTTTATGGGCCTTAAGCAAAGAAATCAGACGGGCCTGAATTATCAAAAAGTGTAAAAAAAAAAATGGAATACGTTTGTCTCAACTGTATTTCTAAACTACAAATTAAAAAAAAAATTTCTTCTTTTATAATTTTATTTATAAATATAAATAATATTTTAAACATAGTCATATCAAATACATTATTTTTAAATCATAGGTAAATACTAAAATATTTGTGTATTTATTATAAAATTATCACTGTCATCGATGCAATTGTTCGCTTTGTCTATCCTCTTTGTCCATACATAATTTTTAATTTGAAAAAGTTCAAATAATATCATCCAAGACTAGAGATTTTATATATTCACTCTCGATGCTCAAAAGCCCAGATTTCTTTAGATTGTTTTGCGATGGTGAAAATTGTAATATATTTTAATAATTTTAATTATAAAAAAAGTGTGTCAACAGTGTATCTGGTACACATCAAAAAATGATATAAGCGTAATAACCTTTCAACACATGGAAAACTTACAGTCAAATTTAAATCAACTATCATCCTATGCATATTTAGCGAAATATTCTTATTCTTATTTTCGTTCGTGGTAATAAAAAGTCGTTAATGAAAAACTTAAAAACTGTTTAAACTTATTTGTAAAATCACTTGGGAAATCTTTCGAATAACACAATTTTTCGGAATAAATTTTTCATTCTTCCTCGATTTCTTCGATTCCCATGTTCATTCAAATTTTTGATAATAACTTAAAATTATTTTTTATATAAGTATGAGCGTTGATTTCATATTCTAGAGCATTAAAAAGCCGATTAGTTATTGCATAAAAAGTATTTATTTTTAATAATTATTTTGAACTTAGTTTATGAGAATTATTTTATTTTCTTCTATTTTTTTTTTTTTTTTTTGTAAATGTTTTTGTTTTTGTAATAACTTTATTTGCGTCATACCAACGCGCCTATATTATCATTACAAAAATGAAAACGAAAACAAATACGAGTATAACGTTTGTAGGATTTAATTTAATTTTCCTACCAATATGATACATCATTTATGAGGGATATATTTGTCATTTTCCTTTCGTTATTCGCCTCGATAATAATATTATTTCAAATATGGTCGAATGTGAAAAATTAATAAATTTAGTATTTGAAAAAAAGCCTTTATGGAACGTTAAATCAAAATCAAAATATATAAAAATGCGATACTTGTACATGTGTGTGCTCGTATACTGTAAAATGTAGGTAAAATCAACCGAAATTGGGATGTAGATTAAATATTTCTGTCGGCTGAATTTGTCCTCGATAAGCGTTTGAATAATTCGGCAAATATCGGGTCTAATCTGACCGTTGATTTACTGCAGACTGTTCTTAAATTTTCTGAATACAAAATAAAAAAAAAATAAAAGTCCACGGACCGAATTTTTACGAGGGCCTTAAGCGGGACTTGATTTGCTTATAGGTTAATCCAGCACTGACAATGATATTGAAATAACTTTAAATAATACACCTATAGTCATTGTAAGTGAACTAGTTAATTATATCTCTTAGAAATGTTTTTTTATTTTTACCTCCATTTGTACTCGATGTGGATTTCGTTTTGAAATCGAATCCAGTTTCACCAAAATATATAGCTACATATGAAGAATATAATATACGTATGTATATAGGTATAATACGTCGTATAATATACGACTAATAATGTATAACCAAAGACTTTAAACGTATTCCAATTCCGTCACTGCCACGTCGTGAAGACGTGTTTAATTTTTCTCTCTCTCTCATCACCACTCTGTTTTACAACAATTTGCATCTACTGTTAATTATCACTAAGTTGCCGACAAAGAGAGTTCAATAAAAATTGAATATGTATGTATTTTTTTATGAATGCGTAATGATAATTATATTTAAATAAATACTGTAAATGCCTGGAAGACAACCATTGAGGCAAACAGAATACATAGATTGCTAGGTATATAATATGTGTATATATATATATATACATACTCTGAATACCTATTGCAGCAACATTGTGCATATTTTTTATTTATCTGTTCCAGTCGACAATATTTTAATTATGTGTATTATTCATCGAGGAATTCTTGAACCATGCCAATTCTCTCCGATACGTATATGCGCGCAAATGTGTTTCTGCATGTCTGCGATAAAATAATTATTATTATCGCCGCCACCACCGGGTGTGTGTGTGTTTGTGTGTTCGGTTCTTGTGATGCGGAGGGACAAAACGTACGTTTCCAATTATTATTCCGAACAGTTGTAATAAAATATTCCGTTTCTATATCCGAACCACCACTCTGTATGCTATATTTAATGAGTAATAACAATAATATATAGTGACGCACAAGCACCGTGCATGATATTGATAAAATAACGTTTGTTTTTTTATTTTCGCAGACCATTAGCCGAGGACGATGCTGCGGCCAAACAACAGAATAACGGGACAAAAACATCATGTAAGTATATATATATAATATAACACGCATCATACGAATAACTTGTACCTATTTAATGTCATTATCTATAAATAAATAAAAGTAATTTGTGCATAGTGTTAATACGAAGAAAGTCTCGTTTTGCATGCATATGTATATATCATATAATATAATTATCATTATATGCAACGTGTCAGTCGTAATGACGATATTACGGTAATCGTCAACTGATTCGTATAAAATTCGGTACATTTTTCTTTTCTATTCTATATGTGCCCTACGCGTAAAACAATAATATAATCGTAATAGTAATGTTATACACAACCGGTTTGTATTGTGACCCGAAACGGTCGGTGGCCGGTCAGACGGCGAATTGTGTAGGCTCTACTTAGCACACAGCTGTTGCACAACAGTATGACAACACAGCGTTCAAGGCGTTTTCTTTTAATCCAATATTATAATATTGTTATTATTAATCTACCCGTGGTCGCCGCACGGACTGCACGGCAGCAACGACAACGTTTCGAATTTTATTACAACCACACGTCCTGTACGGGGAACGGGATTTCTTTCTAATCATCACCTTTTTTTATAATTCAAAAGTCTCTACGACTAATATAATAATAATGATAATACTAATAATAATAATAATAACATTTAAAATAGAAGATCGCTATTCGATAACGTAACTCATACAGCTGATGTTAATATCAACAATATTGTACTGTATCATTTTTCTTGTTAGTGTCTGAAAATAGTTGGTACAACTTAAAACACTGACTATTGAGATACCTATTACTAATCCACATACTTAGAGAAGGCTTAAGCTGCGTGTACTCACTTAAAATTTCACTTATACTCACTAAATTAATGTTATTCATTTTCAACGTAAATAATGATATAATACGCTTTAGACACGTTTATTTGTTATATTCAACGGTAATGGGTACTTTTAATGATTACTTGGCAACTATAGAAATACTTTTGAAGACATATTTATTAAACTTCAAATTCTTCCAGAACATAGTGTAATTATAATACATACATTTATCGAAATGGATTGATACATTATTAAATTATAGTCGATGGTAATTTTTTGGTGTACCTATGTATTAGTAACTGTCCAATGGCGATCGATCGTCGTAAATATGGATTTACATTTTTTCGTACAATTATTGATGAGTTACAACTTTTCTGTTTTTAACTTTACCCATCATTTTTATAACCCCAAAACAAATCAAAGCAAAAGAAACCAACACTCTTATTTTTTTCTATGTGTTTATTTCCGTATCTCGCCCTAATATATTTTTTTGTATTTCTCAAATCCCTCTTTTTCTCTCTCTCTTTTTTTTTCGTGGAATTTGTCATCCGCAGACAAATTAGTTATCCACTAATCCACCCATGTATGCATGTGTGTGTGTTCGTATACACGTAAAAAAAATAATGTATAATTTTCCCGGGTGGACCGAACAAACGATCACAGCAGGCAGGTTCACAAAACTATCATCGTCGTTGTTTCTCATTAATGAACCACAGCCTCGCTGGAACAACTGCGTAGGCAGCGGAATAACGTTGTCGATGGGGACAAGGGTAGTAGTGGAATGGACTTCCGGCCAGTTTTTCTACGTCACCTAAAAATAAACCACCGCACACCTTTTTTTTTATTTACTTATTTATTTATTTATTTTTATTAAAATCTCCGTTACTTTTGTCCATATTATAATTTGTTTTTTAATTTGTCACATTTCGTTATTATCATTATCGTTATTATCTTTATTATTATTATTATTATTATTATTATTATTATTTATTTTTATTTTTCATATATCGTTAAACGTATTATTTTTTTTATCACACACATCACATATTATATGTGTACACACAGAACCAGAAATATACAGTTGCTGGACAGGAGCCACGGCGGCAAGACGATTCTTTCCACCCACGACGTCGACGGCGGTCGCCAGTGGCTGAGAAAAAAAACAATCGCACTTGCAAAATATATAA
>JASXSY010001592.1:0-231889 GCA_034509805.1 Sipha maydis | reverse complement strand
TTTAAAACCACGAAAGCCCTCCCTTAAATAAGGATGAAGGTAATCAATCCAAACCCACTATCTATATCCCACTATCTATTGACTACCCCTATCCGATCATTCTCTTCTACCCTTTTTTTTCTTTTTCTTTCATTTTGGACCAATGCATCGTCATTTTCTCGTTCGTCCCGAGTTGTGATCGTTAAAACCGTCCGATTCCCTTTCAATCACCCATTTGTGTGCCGTTTGCTATGTCCACCGTCCTCAGCCATTTCCACGCCAACCCGCACGTTTTCACTAAGCATTTTCGGCCACACGTCCGTCGTTTCGCCCTTGGTCATCCTTTATTCCATACCGGTCAGTTGCATTGGTCATCGCTGACCGACGATTATTGCGATCAACCTGATTTTCTTTGTGTTGCGTATTCTTCGCTACTGCGCAACACGTAATCATTTTATTATTCACCAATACTTGTCACTTGTTATAATTTTATTCTTTTACCCTGACCGTATCAATTCGTTGTTTAGGGACATGTTCAAGGGCAATTCGATCTGGTCATACATAAGCCGAACGATAGAAGAGAGAAGGGCAAATTATTTTTACGGCCATTGAAAATAAAGTATCTTATAAGACCTATTTTTCGTCGAATTCGTGAAGTCAACTACGTCGTTGCGGAATTCACATATTCGAAATCCAAAAGAACATTGTACTGCAAACCAAATTTGATATAAATAATTTTACAAATTGGAATGCTCATAAAATTAATATATGGATAGTATATATATTAAATCTTAATTTAATTTTTTTTAATTTGTGTTAACCTTACAATAAAATATAAGTAGTTAAATACATAATAAATAAATAATAATATTATAAAATCGATACTCTTAAAAAATGTAATTATACAATTAAAATGTAATAGTTAATAATAATTTCCACAAAGCTGAGTATTTATTTTCACGTTTTTGACTTGTAGTGTCATAAGTAGAATGTGTACTTTCGACTAATCGTGAGTGTACGTATTTTTCAGGACGGAATTTAGTGAGTAGAGGACCAACAAAATTAACAAATAAAAGTGTAGAGACTGTACTAATATTAAATTGAAATCTGAGAAGGTTACAATTTCATTAATTATGTTAAAATTTTGTTCGCATTCGCTTGTAAAATGTGCGTTCTGATCCATTTCAAGCACTACTATATTGTATGAAAATTTCTGCCTAATTCACGAAATGGGCAGTTAAATATTGCTGAACTTATGTAATCGGTAACGGCGTTGATGATTTCATGAAGTTGTCAATTACACAAAATCCGCTTTACACGTTAAATGTACAGTATATTTACGATGTTTAATTAATTAGAAAAGCCGAATATTCTTGAAATGAAACAGGGGTAGAAGTTTTTTCGAGAATTCAAGAGTATCCTAGGTTTACCAGCTAAAATAATCCAAGTATAAATTTCTGTATTGAGTTCTCTAATATGTATGTCTTGGAATAAGGAATATGGTAGTAGAATGTTGTTGCTCTCAGGTAAACATAAATTATGAAATTGCGTATAATTATAATATAATGGTTATAATATGGCATACGGAAAGTTTAATTTAACGATGTGTTCGGTTACTCTATAGCCGATTTAATTATTGAAAGTTTCTATTGAACAACTTCTTAGTTTCATTAAGACAAAAAAAATAAAAGTTTTTAAATTCCAATATTGTTATTGAGTTTATCACTTTTTGCTTGTTTTGAATAACATATTTTTTTGATACTGAAATGTTGATATAGCTATATAACTACTTATAAAAAAACTGAAACAAAATTATATAAAAAAAAATAATTACATTTTTCAAAGGTGTATTTCATACTCAATTAAAACTAATAACTATTTTTAATTTGATACTTAAAGACAATTATTACGATGTAAAAAAGATAAGTTATTCTTAAATTTAAAATTCATAAAACAATAAGAAATATGAATCATTGTATATTTAATATTTTTATAAGTATATACTTTTTACTCATGTTTTCAAAAATGGAAAAGATATTTTTTTGTTTAGTAGTAATTTAATTATATATGTGTGAAATGTTCGAGTGTCGTTATAAATTGAGGTTTCAATTTACAATTTTTTCCTTTATAGTAAACCTAAATTTTATTTTTTATATTATCTTTTAAAGAAGTTGTTTTCTTATATTAAATATAAATAATGCGTTTGATCGAGTTGTTGAGTTTGTAGACCTCAAACGTCTTTTTATGCATTTCAGAGCCGAAAATTAACGTTTCCAATTTATTAAGTGTAATAGACAAGTACATTATCAAAATCATCTTTTTTCTTTTTATTTTTAAACACAATGAGTACAAATTTGACTATTCGCAATTAATTGATGACTAACGTTTTCGTGGTACAATAGACATAATATAATATGTATCATATTATGTCTATGGTTATAATATATTGTATACGCGTATACACATTGTACGTTTAGCGTGTTGCGAAACGAACGCCAGACAAGAAGGGGCCCGGCATCATGATTCGCGTGAACAAAATCGCATATGAGGAAACGGTTTGGATAGTGAACAAAAAAATAAAAATAATCGCATTATTATCTACCGGATAGGCGAATAAGAAAATTAACTAGGAAAACAGAAAAAAGGTTTGGTTTATTAACGCGACCGTAAAGACGACGACATGTAATTATTCGCATGTTTTGTGAATATGCTCGTTTCGTAGACTGCGTCGTGGTGGCATCACATAGATCTCATAAAATGTTATTGTCACGTATTGAAAGATCTATGCGTGATCGTATATATATATATATCCTATGTGTCGTACCCGATGTCGTATATCTTTCATTTGACTGTCACCCCGGCCCATGCACTCCGGCCAGATCGGTATGAATTGTGTTCGTATTTCATTATACCGTTCGTGTTTAAACTTGGACTAAATGGGATTAGACGCTGTTGTTTTAACATTTTGTTATTTTTACCTGGTCGCTTGAATATGATATCGATCGTTACTGATTCCTAAAAACTGCGCAATGTTTTCGAGCGTCACAACGTGCCGCACGTCGGACGGAAAATTATCATAAGATACTGTCGTCACTGACACACTTTTCATTCGTTGAAGTTTCACACGACCACATTATCTTTCCAGTGTTCCGCCATCATGTTGACGCAGAGCGTTTGATTTCTCGCCATATTGTAGCAAAAATAAAACCAGCCGTTGGTGCCGTTGATATGAACGCCAGATTGATACGCGCACCGTTACATCGCCATTATTTTTCGACGACTTATAGTGATTAGCGAATTTTCGGACAGCCGAATAAATCAACTTTTATTCGCTGAAAACCAAACAAAAGTTTAAAATAGTCGTTTGGCGTAAAAAAAAAAAATGGTTTTTTTTCGTTTTTTCGCCGATAACAAAGCGATTTGATGAGACGCAATTTATTAAATCGAAATGAGATAGATAACTAAACCCTGGTGCGCGATCATTGGTGGTAAGATTCATTGTTTGTTCGAGAAATAACTATATATCGATATTACATACAACCCAATGGTTCAGTTAAAGATTGTGCGCATTGTAGTGATAAAATTCGTAGTCACGATAATTGCAAAATGGGCCATAATAAACATACACTTAGTTTGTACGCATTATTATACCATAATTATAATTTTGAAGCTCCATTGAAAAATTATTTTAAAGGTTAATTAATCGGAGCAATTGCACATACGGTAGTTGTGGGTTTACATCACTTATGCAACGATAATTTTATTATTCGGTGTAATGTGCCTCCATCAGCTCCTTCATGACTATCTGCATTGTTACTGCATTGTAACTCTCATTGTTATTTGGAATAAATATTTAGTTTTTAATTATTCAATGTTTGAATATGTAAATCATTGATAAAAAAATTCTAATTTAAAGTATTATTGATATTAGTGTGTAATATTTAACACCAGTTCCTTCAGCGTAAAAAAAAAAAAAAAAAACATTACATATAATAAGCCGGTAAGAAAATAATGATGGAAGTTGGTCCTTTGTTCCTTCTTTATTATTTTTATTTGATTTGTTAGCAGTTTTCCATCATGCCTGCAAAAACTTTTGAAATTTTGGAAAAATTATCTTTCTAAAGTATTACCGCAAATCAATTTCCAATCGAAATAGTTGATAATTGAAACTTTTGGACCAATATATTTAGTTAAAAAATTGTTATTAGAATAAATGTAAAATAGACATAAATTTAACCATAACATTCTTCCATTCACTTAAAATCTAAAATTAAATAAAACCACAAAACTGAGTATTGTTTACATTATTGCATGGAGAACAATCATTTTGATCTAGTTTATAAAAAAAAAAAATTAGTGGGTATAAAATCTTAATTTTATAAAAACAATATTATAGTTTTTTGGTAAATTATACGTAGTGTTTTATATTGAAATCTTTGGATATGGTTCATGTAGTATATTTTGGCAGAACCAATAGTTGAAATCTATACATTCATATAGGTTTTAGTTAAAGTTTGTAAGGCAGAAGTTGAAGAGTTCTGTGTGTTTAGAGGTTAAAAGTAGCTTAGAGTCGAAAACGATAATTTAGTGTTCGGGCTTTGCTAATTATGCGTGATTGACAAGTGATTTAATGGTCTATAAGTAAATCGAGATAACATATACACTAGTTAGAATGAAGTGTTTGATTATTAAAATAATCTATTAGGCATGTATTAAACATTTTTATGGGTAAAGTGGATGTATTCATTTAAACTCCCCGTATTTTATACTATGTTTCACGGATGTTTAGAGATGATCTTGTCTATAAAAATAGACATGGACAAGATCTAAACTGATTATTAATATGACTTTGTCATCGGCAAAGTTACCATCTAGTTTATGGTTCGAGGTCGGCTGAATTCAGGTATAAAGATTGAAGAGTATGGGAGCAATTACTATGTCTTGGGGTATAACTGCTTATATTTATGTTGAAGAGAAAAAAGAACCTAAGCTTATGAAGAAGAAGCGATCTAAAAGGTAAGACTTGAGGATTAGATAAATAGTTGCTTGAAAGAAGACATTTTAATTTGAAGACAAGATCTGAGTGTCAAACTTTGTCAAATACTTGTGAGACATCGAAGAATACACCGATATAGTATAGTTTTTTGAATGTATAATTAAAATATGTTTTATAGAAATATAATTATTTACAAAAAAATATAAAAAAATTCAAAAGTGAAAAACGCAACAATAAAAGCTTTTTTAAAAAAAATGTTAAAAGATAAAAGTAAAATGCTGATTATTTTGTTCTACATAGTGTAAATCAAATGTATAGCTAACATAGCATCGTTTTAAATCAATAAAAAAATGCAAATACCTATTCTATTTGAACTCGATTTATTATTAATATTATATTTAGTCATCACTATTTTAAACTATTTCGGAAATAATATAGGGTATTTAGAAGAGAATTCAGAAGAGGTTCAGGAGTTCAACTGACCCACACATTATTTTTAATAATATTATTAAATTAATAATTATTTAAATTTAATTAATTTAATAATAATATTTATTGAAAAATTTAACTTCTCGAAGATTTCTTATATTTTTTAAGTGTGCAGCCTATATGTTGAAGTTAATACTAAACTGGAGAAAATTCCTTAATTGCCAACCCCCTATCTCAAATTATGCTACTGATTTAATTGTACATTACAGTAAAAAACATCTTTATGCCACATCTCACGTAAGACTCCATAAAATAAAATAAATTTTAAGTTTCAATAATAATTTTGAATAAACATAAAAATACATGTTATACTTGTATGATTATATTGTGTTTTTTTATAAAAGATCTACATTTATTTATAATTCAGTTTCAGCTCTAATAAGTGGTCTCTGAAAATAGCGTGAATCAAAGTTCTTTAACTGTTCTCTCCCTTAAAGTTTAATAATGTATAAACCTCAAATTAAAATAAGCTTTTAGTCTAAATATATTTGATTCTAATATTTAACACATAATCAATGTTTTAGATTTTTTTTCAGATTTTCAAGAGAAAGTCAAAAAATATATTTAAATTTGCTTTATATTCATAAATTTTATAGAGTAAATCTCAAAATGTAAATGCTATAAATGTATATATATATATTATAATATTAAATTGATTTTATTTAAAATCTTAAAAAAATTTGATATTGAATATTTTGTTATTGAAAAATTTGAATACATACTTTATAAATATTTTTGAGTAAAACTATCTACAAAATGAATGAACAGTTTATATTTAATTTAATATATTATAAAACCAAAAAGTTTACAATGACTTTAAATATTATTCCCTAGATTAATATGCCATCCAAATATATTATTATAATTATATATTTTGTGTACAGGCAACAAAGATAGCACAATATTTTGAAATAAATACTATTAGTTTAAACTAAATTAAAGATATATCCTATATGTTATTCTATTGTATCTAATATAAATTAGGTGTATAATACCCTATAACTATAATATTCATAAAAAAAAAAATTAGAAAAATTAAAATTAAAATATTTTTAAAATTATTTATTTGGGAAGTTATGAAAAAAATACTTCAGCATCAATGAAATAATAAATATTTATTCAAATGGAAATTAAGTTAATATACTTTAAAACAATATTCAAGTACACGTTTGATGTCAGTGTCAAATTTAAAATATTACCTGTTCAAGAGTAAAGTAGTTTTTTAAAAAATAAAATATACGACACATAAAATATAGTCTTGGTTATTTATTTTTTTTTTACATTTTATAACATTTATTGAGGTTTTAAATTTTTATTAAACGTAAACAATGAAAATAAAAGTTAATAATTTTAATTTATTACATTTTCTAAAATGACAAGTATACTATAAAAAATGTATTTTTTAAATATCAATTTACGTACTTTAAATATTCTTCCTATAAATATAAGTTAGTATTTAGTTTACAACTAAACGTTACAAAATTCGGTAGTTTCAATTGATTCAAAAGAAAGTTTTTCTTTACCTAATTATTAAATTTTTTTTATAACCATTGATGATATATATTTTGATAACCTAGTTTTTATATTCATCTTATGCACAATCTACTAAAAAAGTCTAAACATGCCAATGATGTTCAATATAATAAATTCATATTCAATAACATTTGCATTGATGGTTCCACAGTATAACAAATCGAAAATAGATACTACTCTATTAGATAATTAATTCTAAATTTCTGTATGAATACTTCTTGTATGTCAAACTCAAAACTTTATTGTTTTAGTTCTAAAAACCAAATCCATTAACTATTTTATTTTGATATTCATTGAATTTGAATACGTTTAACACATACAAAAAAAATTAATTTAAAATGTTTTTCTTGCTTATAGACAGGTAATACAATATAGATGTATCGAAAATGGTGATTATACAAAAAAGAAAAGAAAAAACAATGAAAAAATTAGCAAGTGAAAACTTTGTAATTTATCTAAGAATATAGTATAATTTAGCATATATTTAGCATAATTTTGAATTTACAATAATATCATATTTAAGTATGGTATTCCAGCTGAATTTGTATAATAATAATCGATCATATATAATTATAAACTTCTTGAGTAACGTTTAAAAAAATAATAAAAAACTATTATACGTAAATTTAACTTAAATATTTCTAAATTGTATAATATGATGAAAATATTATTTTTAATTAAAAATATCTCGAAAAATCATCATGAACGTTTTTCTTTAATTTATGATTTTTCATAAACTTAAAATAACCATCTACTAATATTGTTAGAAAAAATAATTTATACTCTTTTTACATTTTTAAAATTTTCAGGATTGTAAAATATCAAATGAATTATACTATATACTACACAGATGTATAATATTTGCTTAACCTTTACCGGATAGTTAAATTATGAATGTAGAGTTGATTGCTTTACACACATATTTGCGTTATTATTCCAATCCACTGAACAATATTTTAAACTTTATAAAAGTTTATGTAAATTATAATAGACTTCAATTATAAATCATATATACATTTTAATTTAATTAGTTTTTAATAAGTTTCTATATATCTACAAATCCAAGATACCAGGTTCTAAGACATAAAAACACATTCATAACCTTTGCTTTTTTATTATTTTTTACCTTATTACGTATTATCTATTGAATTTAAGACTATAATTTAAATTTTTTATTTAATATTTTTGATATTTTATCAATTATTGTAAAATTAACAACAATAAAAATAAAATAATACGTAATTTATTCATTTATTTATTCATTAATACATACAGACCTAAGTTCTTTTACATATAATCTCGAAGAGTTATTGAACATTGTTACTGTTATTGTAAACTTGTATTATATTGCATATATTATGCTACAATTGTATTATTGGGTATATTGTCATAATATATATTTGTAGCTTATGTATTATAATAAAATTAACCATACCATCGGCTAGATAAAATCAATACATTTTATAAAATTAATAATGATTTGTTTCGCATAACAATTTCTCAACACTTAATAAAAAGTATTCATTTTATATATATGAAAACACATTTTTAATACGATATTTATCAGGATTTCCAAATGTCTTTGTATTTAAAAAAAAATACCTTTTTCAAAGAACCATTTCCTATCAAAAAGTTGGTACACGAAACTAATAAATCTACCCGAAAGTTTGTTTACAGGATAAAAAAATGTAAGAACAACGCATATTTTTCTTAACCCAGAATCCAAATGTTTAGAAAATATTTTGACTTCATACTCGTATTGAAATCATTACTTCTTTACTCTCAAATATTAAATATAATTAGGTAAACGTATTAAAAATATATCATTTTTAATCTGAAACATACAATAATTGCTAAATCGACACAAAAATCACCGATAATGTATAACACTAATTAAATTATAATTTTATTCCATACTTTAGATTAAAGTTTATGACAATGAATATAACTGTTTTTAAAAACAGTTCACCAACATCCGTCAAATATTTTCGGATCTATGTATGATTTGTTAAATTCCATTTGGATTTATGCAACTGGCAGCTGTTTTATGATCTGAAAAATTAATAACATTTCGTAAATACAAATATTCTAACAAAATATTTTAACACGTCTAACCACACATAGTGTATAACTGATTAATGGTCCACATTTTGTAAAGTTAAATAGAATCTACTTAACAAAGAATATATTTGTTTGATTTACGAGCTGTGAACATTTACATAGGGACAATAGAAATAATAAAATTGGGATGACACTTAATAGTATCTCGTAACAAATACAAATTATTTTGCTTGTTATTCAAGGGTACCTAACTGTATAATTATTATTTCAAACGTTGTTTTGACAAAATATATATTAATAATAGATAAATAAATAAATAAATAAATAGCATTTTAAACTATCAGACCTGAAGGATATAATTTAATTTGAATTTAATTTTATAGATTTCACGGTCGTCTATTAAAAAATAAATTTTTATGTAAAAAGAAAATAAAATTCAACCAATCCATACGTTTTAAAATCTGTAAAATATACCATGTACTATTTTTGTTTCTTTTATTAACATTTAAAAAAAGTAAAGTAAAAGAAACAAATATTATAGAATATTTTAAGAAAGTAATTTAAAATAACAACTGTTAATTTACGAACAATAACTTAAGTTGATTGTAAACGAAAACTCTTCTTAAATAAAAATATTTCAAGATAAATAAAATGTTTGTTTGCGTTATTTTTTTTTCTTTATTGCTTTTAAAAAAAAGTATTTAGTTTATATTTTTCATGGTAATTTTAAAAATTTAAGTAGTAAATCCTATTACAGATTTTGAATAAAATTATTTTTTTTTTTTTTATGATGATGAGTTTCAAAGACGGTTTTTAACTTTTGTAAAACTATACGAAACAAATAACAATGTGCATCACTAACTTAACATTTGATGTAATTTATAAATTTACAAATATAAGGCTGTATAATGTTATATATTATACAGTCGTATGATTGATGACTCATCACCGATTTATAATTTGAAATAAATTTTACCTTGAATCATGTAGTTATGCCGATCAAAAAACTACACAACTTAACAAACTATAAACAAACTTAATCAAAATAACATTTATTTCAAATTTTATACCAACGACGAATCTTGAAATTCATTTTTTATTTTCAATGAATAACTAAATTACAGTTAGTAAATCGCTTACAAAACGAAACTGTGTTTTATATTATTTAATTTAATTTTTATATTAATGTACAAAATTGTTATTGAAATTTTATCTCACGTGCCTTATTAACAATTGACGAGGGTTTAATATACTGGAAGAAGACACGAATTCCAAATCAAAATCGTGATTATTGTCCAAAATGGTTGAAAAAATTGTATGAAGAGTTGAGAAATGTAGAAAAAATTACATTAAAATTGAAAATGTTTATTGACTAGGGCAGTAGTTATCGACCTTTTTATATCCACGTACCACCTTCAAACATTGAAAATTTTCAGGTAACACCTGACTTACAAGCATTTTTTTTCTTGTAGAAAATAGTTACGTTAGTTTACATGTATGAAATTTTATTTTACTTGGAACTAAAAAATTTAAAAAATTATGACAACACACATATAAGTATTAAATGCACAAAAATAATATTTACTATGTTCCATTATTATTTTTATTAATATTACAATTAAAATGGTTTAGTTCAATTAGACTGTTGGTTTTTTAAGTGAATGATGATGTTAATATCGGATTCCGTGTTAATAACTTTTAATTCTAAATCACTTTCTTCTACGTTCAATTTATTACAATATATTAATTTTGTGTACAATAAGAGGGAATATTAATTTTTGCATAGATATACTGGCATAAAACGTATTATAAGTTTTAAAGTTTATGGGGACAACGCCGAGTATTCTAGTTTCACGATCAGTCAAAAATTTGAGATATTTTTGGTTTTGAAAGCAGTTTTTACAGCAGAATCGTTGATTTATTTAATTAATGATTCGTTTACCAAAATAACATCTGGCATGCTTTATATAATCTTCTTCGAAAGGGTTTATGGTCTATTTCATTTTTGAGTTACCCTAAGGTAAATATTGTGAAAAATATAGAATTTTAGTGATTGTAGGTGTTTGGAAATGTCTCTTATTGAATTTGAATTTAACTGAATTTCTTTGTATTCCCGAAATTTGTTTAGTGTTTCGAATGCTGAAAAATGATTTTTAAAACCTTGCTAAATAAGTAAAATTCTTAGAAATGCGTTAAGTGTATCACTAACATATAAAATGTTTGTGTTTGAGCCTTACAGACTCATATTTAGGACATTTAAGCGGTCAAATATTTCAGCCATATGTGCTAGTCTTACAGCCATTCGTTATCACAAAACAATTTGGATTTTCTCCATCATTTTCAGTCAAAAGTAATAAACATTTTTTATATAAAGGGAGGTTTTCTTCGCATACCATCTATGAGCTTTCTGTGTACCACTAATAGTACCAATACCACAGGTTAAGAAACGCTAGACTAATGGAAAGACAATTTGAAGAAACATTAGATGATTTATTTATCATCGCACATTCAAACGCAACGAATATAATTCAAATTGACGAAGATTCTTATTATTACAATGACAAAAAAGACATATTGATTGCATTCGTATTATTAGCAGAAATGTACAATTACCTGAAATAGAACAACAAAAAGTTACGTGAAAATATATCGAATATATAATAAAATATGCACAAAAAAATTCTGAATATTTAAAAACTGGTAATCAATATTTGTATAATATCATAATTGCTTTAATTTTAAATTATGTATTATTAATTAATACAAATTATTTAAATTTTAGCAAATATTTTGAATGGATTTTATTCTGACTATTTTTGAAGAGTCAATTCTGGTTTGAAGAAAGAATGATTGAATGAAATGTAATTAAATATTGCATCTTCAAGTACATCTGTTAAGAACATTGTTTAGAAAACAAGCTAGAAGAGAAATATCAAACCCTTGCCTTTCAGCATGATAAATTAAAAATTGGTGAAATTTATTATCCACTTTCATAACTAAGCATAACACTTAAATGTGGTCACTACTCTTAATTCTATAAAAGCTCCTGTTAATTAAAAACTTTTTTAAAAAAAAATTATATAATTATAAAAACGACGAAAATACAATAAATGAAACTGCATTAAAGACATTTATAAACCATTTATGGTACCCTAATTATGAATGTCTAACATTTTCTATTTCAACAATCGTGTTATAATTTAACAAGAAAAAAAAAGAAGAAAAAGGCAGTTAAAATGTTAATGGATGAGCATGAAGACTACGAATCAGTAGAAACAATTAAAAAAAAAAAAAAAAAATAATACTGATGATCAATGAAATCCTTAATTTCATATACCAATAATTGCCTGTTGATCTGATTATAATTAAATAAATAAGACTGTTTGATAGATTTCATATTCAGACTAATTTTTTATCACTCAATTCAATATACTGGGAAGAAAATAAGGAGTATACAAAAGGAAAGAGATAATTGAATCATTAAAAGTCGATAATGATACTACCGAACGCCAAGTTAAACTGATGGAAAAATCGTATAATCTAAAGAAAGTAATGTAAAATTACCAAAAAAGGAAAACAATAATAGTTTTTCTCATAAGTAAATGCATTTTTTTAATTACTATTTAAGTTATTATAATTTTTCTAATTTTTTTCCAAATAATTTAAGATTATCAAAAAATATCTTAATCACAACCACGGAACTGTGTATAAACCATATAAATTATAAATATAAATGTTATTAATTATCATAATAAAGCATATTCAATTTATGGATACATAAATATTTATTGAATTTAACGTACTGATATTAGTTTTAAGAAATTATTAATTTCCAATTTTTGATACAAAACAATATTATTAAGTATTGGTTGTAGTAATTATTCAATACATATTATTAGACTTAAGAAATATTATATATTAAAGACATTTTCGGTTTATTTGAGATTCATTTTAGGTTGGGTTCACTGTATAATATACAGAACACATGTTCTCTAATAAATTTATAAATATCTAGTTTTAAGGTATTTTTGGTCGCACTTTTCCGAAACGGCTTGAAATTTAAAGCAATTTTTTTTTTTGTCTGTTTAACAGACATGAGAATAAGTTTTTAAGTAAATAAAGCAACAACCATGCAAAATAGTAGAGCTGAATAAAAAAACCGACAAATTCAACAAGATAACGGAAATTCGCGTGTGAACATGTCGCAATTGTGTGTATTCCAATCACAAGAGTCACGGGTTGAACGAAATCAACAACAGCAATTGGAATTAAAATTAAACGTTCAAAATCAAAGGCCAAGTGTACTACAAAGTGGGCTCATTACTATCAATGCCAAACGTTGATAATTTGAATGCCTTAATGAATAAATACAATGAATTATTGAAATTCTTCAAATCGCACATGCACGAATTTCAAAATGACAATCACGTTATTGACATAATTCCTAATAAAACACCAGCTGGAGAGCACGCGTGTAGATTTTATGATGCGCCTGTTGTTGACATCGTTGTTGAATCATGGTTGGCGTTCACACAATGACTCGAGAAATTGTGATTCGAAGAAGAAACAATAATCTGGAATTCATCGCTGACGCTCTCTATACGACGTTATAGGAAAAAATAGGATATAAATTCGTCCCGGGAAATCTGTACCTATGCCTTATTCCCTTTACGAAAAAACATATACTTTCAAATTTAGTTACAACTGATAAAATGCAAATCAGTCAACAAATAAATAATGAAATATGATAACTATACAGTCTACACCAAATTACACATGGTTTAAATTTATAATTATTATTATCATTACAATATGTAATTCTAAAAAAACGGACAATTGACTACGGGGTCGACCCTACGGGAAAAAGAAAACTCTCAGCATCCCGCAGTCTCAGTCCGTGCCTGACGCTTTCCAACATCCGCTAATTTTCTGGAAAGGACAAGATGAATACTGCATAAACATTAAATAACAAGATCCCACCACAGGTACCTACATTATTCATTATGAACATAGTCGTGCGGACGACCGTGTTTATTTATAACGTTTACTTGTAGTCCAAAGTGCCAGAATATAACATATTTGCTTTTACCAGATCAAAAAGCAATGCATCGTCATGATATTACAGCATGTGTGTTCAAACAAAAATTGAAATCTTAAATTAGCTTCATAGCAAAATTACACGTATTCGATCCCACACGTTGCTGGTTATGTATTCGGTTTAATGACAAAAATGAGGATTACTTCATGCACACATTTTGATTTGGTTATCGATAAATAAGCTCTTAGGAAATCGATAGGTAGTTTAATTTCCACGGAAATTCTAAATCCATTTACTGATTAATACTCTTCAATATTGTTACCACAAACATGATTCATGGCCAATGTGATGATCTGAATCGTTTATCGCCTTGCGTGGTAGATGGAAAATGTACAATGCATTTTCCTAAAGATATCACTAATTACACGATCACAAAGGTCGATGTATATCAAGTATATCATCGAATAAATTATGAACAATAATTTATGATAAATATCAAAAACGTAGACATTGATGTTGACATTCGTTGGGTGGTATCATATTCGCCCTTGCCGAGCAAAATATTCAATACACTCAAAGTATATGTAAACGAGCTTATTGAAATCTACAAGTAAAAAGCAATTTCTTCATTAAATTATTAAAATAATCTTAATATCCAAAAGTTAGCCACATATTACAAAAAGTATAGAAATAATCACACTAATATTTAAAGACTCACTAAAATAAAATTTTACAAAAACAAATTTAAAGAAGTTTTACATAATCCGAAATTAACTGGGAAATTTATAAATGTAGTGCTTAACTTATAAATACTCTAAAACTAATATTAATATTAAGGATAAAATTAGTAATAAAATTAATAATGATAAATTAATTTATGAATTGTTGACCCGAAAAAAGTATCAAATACTTTTAACGGATTTTTATAAAGATTTGTAAAAAATTGTAAATATATTTCAGTAAAGTTATGAAAAATAATCTCCTAAATATTAATAATATTGTTTCTTTAAATAATTGGTTTTCTAAGAAAATTGTAAATATGAAGTTATCAATATTATAAGAGCTTTTAAATACAACATATCGACTGATCTTGATAAATTAACGATTAAATTAATCAAAGTATTATCGAACTTATAATTACGCACCGCTAGTTTACTTATATAACTTAAGTATACAACAAGTGATTTTCTGTATCATTTAAAATTAGCAGTAATCAAATTCCTCCTAAAGAGTTATGATTCTAAAATTATTAATAATTACAAACTGATTTCTTTGCTAAAATATTAGAAAAAATAATTAAATCATGTCTTATAATATTTCTAAATTCAAACCGGCACGGAGGACAGTCTATACAGGACGATGCAATTTATATATAACGAATTAAATAATATTAACAAAGTGATTGCAATTTTCTTAAACTTATCTCAAGCTTTTGATAATGTTAATCACACTATATTATTACAAATTTACAAATTCTACCTACTTTCAGTATTAACAATTCGGTTCTGAATTGGTTTCAAAGTTACTTACTTAATAGGAAGCCAAAAATTAAAACTAATGAGATATTAAGGAGAAAAAGTAGTATTGAATTTGGTGTTCCTCAAGATAGTTTTCGTGGCCCTTTTATTTTTATTATATATATCTAAATTTGGTTTGTGATCATAAATTTGATGGATCGATTATTACATAAGCTCATGACACATATTTATAATTTTCAATTATTTCTTGGGAGGAACTCTTACTATTGCTACAGTCGGTTTAGAAAAAGTTTATAAATACCTACTAAATAGGAATTTAACTCTTAATGATAAAAATAACAAATGTATTACATTTTCTTCAAATAAAACCTCGACAAATTTTTATTTTATTATAATTCATGGCTGTAATGATGGTAAAATTTGTAATCAACATAACTGTGAATAAATTAAAGAAGTGACAAGAATTTATTATCTGGGTGTAATCTTTGATAACAACCTAACGTAGAACTTGCATACTTATAATTTCGTAGGGAAATTACGAGCTATAACATATACATTTATATTGCTAATCAAACAATGCGTATAGTATATTTTGCTTCATATCAGTCAATTCATCGATATGGATTATTATTATTAATATTAGTGTTAGTATACAAAAAAAACTTCATACTAATAAAAATCATATTGTCAGAATCTGTTTAAATAAATGTACTCTAGAAGTATCAGGAAATCAAAATCATACAGATCTGTATTTATAAAGCATATTACCAATTAAATCCCTTTACGAAAAAATGACAATTATGTTTGTATTTAATCAGTTTATTAAAAGTAATAAAAATAATTCACTTGAACAGAGAGCATCTAAAGTATAATATTCTTGTTAAACATATAAATAAATCTTTCGGTCAATCATTTCTTGATTATTTAGGTCCTACGTATTTCAATCGAATGCCTTTCAGTAAAAAAAAAAGAAATATATACGGTTCGTAACCATAAAAAATTATTATATAAATGGTTATTTTTAGAGCTGAACTAAAACTAGTCGTTTTTTATTGTTCAACACTATTTTACATTGCTTAAATAAGACAGATAATTATATAATTTTTGTATTTAAATAAGATTCCATATAAATTCATTGACTATTAACAAAAAAAATTTAAAAAATGCTCATATTAATGTTGAGTTCTGTAGTTTGGTGAGGTCCAACAAAAACACTTGGAATTATGTAAATAAATGCAATGACATGGCTATGTATTTCAAATTCAGAACACTGATGTGAAAGTTCCTCGATTGAATAACAACAACGAAGTAATACACTACCAAATTATCCGATACATCAGCTCCAATGAAGATTTCTGGTATTTCTTTAGTTTCCATCTTGAAAACGACCAACACGTATATTTCACCAACGTGACAGCAGTTGAACGTGGCATGAATCCATCAAAAACTACACTCACCGAATTTTTCAAATTTTGTAATAATGTGAATACATTCGGTGCCATTGCATTAACACTATTCTATTCCGAATACCACACTATTTCACATGAAATCAAACAATAAAACAGATGCCCTTTCAACAAAGGGACATCAATTGATGCGTGTTCTGGTCTATTCAAATCAAACACATTCGGTCGAGTATATACGGTCAATCCAAGGCCGATTAAGTGCTTCTATCTACAACTGTTGTTATATTATGGCACCTGTCCATTTTTATTTCAAAATATACGCAAAGTGAACGGACAACAGTATCCAACGTATAAAGATGCATGCCTTGAACTCGGTTTCCTTGAAGACGACAACCATCGGGACGATACACTTGCTAAAGCAGTAAAACACAAATTATTCTACTATTCGCTATAGTGTTGGCCACACGTTTTCCGGGACGAGCAGACATATTGTGGAATAAACACTAAGATTCAATAACTGACGATTTATTTCATTGAATTCGTACATGGTGCAACAATCTAACGACTTCATTCAGTGACGTAATGTACAATGAAGCATGATTGTGGTCCACGATTTTTCCATTATTATTGCTAATTTACCACTTAATCATTTCGGTATGAATTCACCAAATCGAAGTGCATATGATTTAATGAACACCATAATGAACAGTAAACTATAGTAAAATATTGCAAAAATAGAAGCAATTGTTACAAGCAATGTCCCACTACTGATTGATGAATAATTTACGACCGCAATATGCTGGCAGTTTTGACACAACAAAGTGGATATTGTTTTTTGGATGCACCAGATAGAACTGACAAAGCCTCTCTCATTTCGCTAATTCTCACGAAATGCGATCAAGTAATAGATAGCATCGCATTTACCGTTAAATAATTTGGCAATGCAGCGACTTTAATGAATGGACGCAGAACAGTTTATTCAGTATTTAAGGTTCCTCTGAATATTCAAAACAATCAAGACGCAGTGTGGAACATAAAATAAGACAATCGACCATAGCTAAAGTACTAAAACAATGCAAAATTATCATCTGGAATAAATACACTATTTTACAAAAATATTTTCTTAAGGCATGGAATAGAACACTCAAAGATTTAAAAAGCAATATTAAATTATTCGGTAATACTCTGTTACTTCTTTCAGGTGATTTCAGATAAATACTTCCTATCATTCGACGTTCAACATACGACGATAAGTTCAACGTTTACTTGAAATCATCACCACTGTGGCGTAATGTTGAAAAAGTCCAGCTAAAAATAAACATGCCCGTCCAAATGCTACAATATCCATCCGCTAACACATTCTTAAAAAATTATTAAATATCGGCAATGGAGAAGTTGCTATCTATAAAAATACTTAGATTTGGATACACTACATTTTTCACACAAACAATTATGCGTCGCATGTTCTCGTAAAGGAAAACTATCGAGCAGATTTGTGTTGGCTAAAGATGGTTACTGATAAATATCTTACACTCAATTGCACTTAAAAATTAATATTGCTTTTCATTATTAGATCCCATCCCTACATATACGTTTGGTATTCATCAAAAAAATCTGGATTTAAATCAAACTTTTACCCGAATTATTCGAATTTATGAATTTGCTTTTTATATAACTTGTTAATGATTTTAATTTCTAATAAAATAAATTATTTTATTTTATTGTAACAAAAAATTAACATTATATTTAATAAATTTAAATTTATTTATCATGATTTCAACACTTTAGATTCTGAACGGAGTGATGGAATCTATTGGTTTTACAATGATGTGTGTTTTTTTTTTTTATTTTTGTGTCTGACTATTCCTTTTTTGGCAGTAAAAATTCTTCCGATTTGCTTATATAGCAACTTTTCTGAAAGGAAAGTGAATCTAGTTGGTAATTTGGGAGGTCAAAAGTAAAAAATTTTCAATATTTTTTAAATGAGACGGGAAAAATCCTAAAAAAATAAGGGAAAAACGGGAGTTTTTACGCAAAACCAGTTTTCGACATAATCAAATTTTTTATTTTGCTATAACTCAAAAATTAATCGATATAAATCCTTGAAATTTTCACCAAATGTTTAGATTAGCGTTCTCTATACACCATTAAATTTTCAAAGTATTTTGACTTTTATTGAGCTATTTATAGACAATTGAAATTTTCAATTTTTTTTTAAAATAACGATAAAATTTTTTTGGCCGGCCAGAAAATCTTGAAAATTTAATACAAGGTTTCTTATAAGTTGTTCCTTAACTGATAAAAAAAAATCTAAACTCGTAAGTCACAATTTTTTTTTATAAGTGCTCAAAGTTCCAATTTATACGAAATATGTAAAAATTGCGAAAACTTGCAAGTTATTTTGTAGATAAAAATTCATAACATTTTTTCTGTTCATACTTGAAGGTCAAAATTTTAACACTAGGTTATCTATAAGCTACTCTTCAAAAATCTTTAAAAAAATTTCTACCGGACTTAGAGGAAACAATTTTATGACTGTTTGAAATTTAAATATTTACGAAATTGCATAAAATAGCGATTTATTCTCAAACGATTTTAAATATTTGTTATAATTCAAAAAGTATAAGTCGCAGATTTTTGAAATTTCTACCAGCTGTTAAGATTGGTATTTCCATTATGTCATATTTTTTTCAAAATATTATATTAATTTTTAAGCCACTTATAGGCATTTAAATATTCGATTTTTTTACATTTTATTTTTATAATTGGTGATAAAAAAAATTTGGATCGTACAAAATACTTGAAAATTTAATAGAAGATTCCACAGAAATAGTTCTTATTTTCATTCAAAAATTATTAAAATCCATAGGCACAATTTTTTTTTTTATAAGCGTTTGAACAGCGAATATTGACATAAAATTACATGTAAAATATAATATAATGTATAATATTCTATACTGACAAACTTTGTCACTGTATGCAACGGCCAACCCATCCTAATTGAAAAATATATTTATCGTTTCAAAATTTAATATACTTTTTACAATATTTATAAATAACAATGTATTATATCCTAGACAAACATATTCAGAATCGTTATTCGTATACAATGATATCTATCATTGCATTCAAATTTAACAAATCCATTGTAATAATGACCTATCCTATAGACGAGGTGCACTCCACCCCCAAGTGTACAGCAGAGCGAGGCTTATCCGGTTCTTTTTTTATAATTTAGTTGCTAAAATAACAATTCATTAAATTATTGAGCTTACTTTATACCTCTATAACTTACAGTGATCTCATGACTGAATACCCAATTACCTTATCTTAACTGGATAACCTTCGAATGGTTATTGAATAAGATTTTCTGAAGTTAAGTTTCTGTTTATAAGTTTACCGTATTATATATATACCTATAGATTAATATTTAGAAAAAAAAATATAAGTCTGTGATTTCAAAAGCATTTATGGTATTTAAATTCTATATTTTGTTAGTTAATAATTATATTTACATTTAAGTCAAATAAATTACATCTATGCAATATACGGTAAATTTTTCACTTTATCATGTAAAAATATTTTAAAATAATTTACAAAGCAAGAAGAGAAGTATAATTTTCTATTCAAATATTTTTTACTTATAACTTTTTATTATTGTGAAATATTTATTTTTTACAAAATATTCACAATTTTTTAAATGGATTTTTTCGTGAAAATTAAATTGATAGTTATAGCAACATTGTCGTATGATGAATTGTTATACTAATTGAAACACATCATTCTGAGTATCTAATCATAACATTGCCATAACATATATATGTCTACTTTGTAAATCATTTTTTAAATCAAAAGTTACAACCGTTCTTATGAATTGTCTAAAATAATTGACACATACCATCCTAAGAGTCCAATCAGAACACTACTTTTTATATATACGTCTACTTTGTAAAGCATCTGTTTAAATTATAAGTTACAACTATTCTTATTTATTACCTAGCAGCTACACTTTATAGAATAAAAATAAAATTAAAATTTGCGATGAATCGTTTTATATAAGCTTTTAGGATTACGTTGTTTGTACTACAATTTTGCAGAATTATAACAATAAAAGTGACTTTTAAAATTTAATTAATTATTCACAAAACCAAAATCACTTAAATAATCATTGAAGAATGGGATAAAAAACAGGTTATTAAAATTGAAATGCTTCAAAAATTATGACATAGGTAATTTAATGAAGTCAATAAGCGTTAAACAGCTAAATTACTACCAAAGTTTATACAAACGCTAAGTGAATGACTGATGATAATTTATGATATTATAATCAAGAATTTTCTTTTTTATAAATAATAATTAATACAATAATAAAAAAGAAAAATGATTTAATTGGTAATACTTGTAAATGATAGATAAATAAATAAAAGCTTAGCCTGGAGTATTATGTAAAGTAGGACAAGTTTTGATTTAAAAATTTATCATCAGGTATATGCAAAGTATATAAAATTACGAAAGAAAATGAAAAAATAAAGGAAGGAACACATTCAGCAAAAATAATAATTAATTAATTTATTTAAAGTGATTATTTACTTATCTTACTTATATTACTTCACTTACTTAAGTATTAGATAGAGTTATTTTATTATTATCCCTAAATACCTAGGTATCTAAAAGTAGTGATCAATAATTTTATTTAAAAAATAGTTCCAAATAGAAATGAAATCACTCATTTGTCTACAGAACTTTTTAAACTTCAAATATCAATAAAAATAAATGCAAATAACAATTTTCATTAGGATTCAAAGCGAAAATTGTAGTATAAAAAATAAAAATAAAAAATCGTTAATATCTTAAACTAATACATAACAAAATAATTGAAAAATTAAAACTGATTAAAACTAAATTTGTAATTGATAGTCACTCTATAATTTTTCCAAAAATTATGCCAAATTTTAAAAATATTCTTCTGAATTATGTATGATTTGATGTATTATATGGTTTCAAATTTTATATTCAGTCAAGGTATAAGAGTTGTACTTGGTTTTATTTAACTTTTTCCATTCCAAAACTAATTACCAACAAATCAGGATAAACAAAATTGGCGTGACAGTAATACATATACAATTATATGAATATTGTAGGTGGAATTAACTTCCTGAGTATACATCAGTTAACTATACTCAATTAAATTATAAGATAATGGAAATTATAAATAAAACATTACCAAGTGGATTCATTATATTTCAGTTTTTAAGTTTCTGTTCGCTATAAATTTGATGGCAAATATTTATGGAAATGTGAATAGGTAATTCATAATAATTTAAAAATTTTTAATTTTGATTTTAAATCATAATCACCACAACGTATGACCTATATGTAACTATTGGTTCATCAACCGTTATTAAATCTTATACACTAATAATTATGTCACTACTGTTCGAACGAAAAAATAATAAAAATATATATTAGTTTTGTAATACAATAGATATGAACGTTTCCCTTTAAACATTTTCGTTTAAAACATTCTAAGATTAATTTTTTATTTTTATTTAATTAATGTTTAACACTATCATATTAAATATAAAATTCTAATTAAAATCAAAATTTTATAATATTTTATTATTATTTTTCATGTGCCTGAATTTATTAAAATAATTTTTCAAGATTAAAAAATATTTTTCATTATTTTAATGTGACCATTTTTAATTTCAATCGTATAATTATTTACATTTTCTATACGAAAATTACCATTTTGCAGTAGCTATTAAAAAATAATATTATATACGAGTACACCTATACCCTTTGTATTATCATGTAATACTTATTCATTACTGAAATCATTTGAGACTGTCCACACTAGGTTTGCTTATATTTTATGGATACAACCTCCTCGACAATACCTACTGAAATAAATAATGTATAATACTGCAACGACGGTAGAAGTTATAATAAGACATGCTGAAGATTTAAGCAAATTCATAGATAAATAAAAATAATCCAAAACTGTATTACTTTTAAAAAGTAACTTGAAAGTTAGCGGCCACCTGAATTATTTGCAAATTTTAAAAAGAGACTTGCGAATACTTGCAAATTAAAAGCTTGGTACCATTTCCAAAGTCTTATGACAACTTGGCGGGCAAACTTCGTGCATTTGAAATCTCTTATTTGTCATCAGGTTCACATGCAAATTTTCGCTTATCGTTAGCTTCCATTTGGTGCAGATTTCAAAATTCTATAACAACATTACATGAAATTGGCCCAACTTTAAATTTTTTAGTTTCACGGTGAAAGTTTTGAATTTCTTATTCTAAGAATTTACTTGCAAATACCTGCAAATACTTACAAATAATATGCAAAATAATTTCAGTACTTAGATTAGTTAATTTCATGAAAATAACTACTAGATTATTAGCTTATGACAATTAGTTATAGTTACCTACTTATAAAAAAAAAGTTTTCTTTGTTTAAGTTGAATATATTGGTCAGCTTAGAAAATTTGATGACTTATTTTAATATTGTCTTCTGTTAGGCCTAGGGCTTCAATAAAGTTGTTAGAAATTCTAGGCTTTTTCTAATTGCCGTATGGTTTTGATAATACAAAAGGTGTTAGCTATAAGAGATTCTCCACAGATTTGGTACAGTGTTGGTTCTTCTCTTCCCTTAAGTTAAGATAACCATGAGACATCTTTAAGTAACCTGTACATGGTCCGTTAATTATTACCTCATTGTTGTGATTTAATGAATGGGATTTAGGTCAGTGTATAATGGTTATTTTTTTCTTAGTTTATGTTTTTTGTTGTAAGCCACTATTTGTACTCCTATAACTTATTTTAAGAGGTATTACATTTCCTATAGTCAAATAAGGTAGATATAAATAGTAGGATAGTAATTCAAATAAAATATTTTAAATATTTTTTAATAATTTTTTTAAAGTACTTTCAATGCTTTTAACAATTATTCTGAAAAGAGTATTCCAAGTACTTTTTTTTAATCTTTAATAATATTTTTTTAAACAATTTCACAATCTTCCCGTCATGAAAAATGTATTTATATTAGAGACACTGAGGTATATAAAATTGTATAGTTAGATTACATAACATTGTTTTCTTATATTTTAGTAGGCCAGTGTTGTTATTTCTAATTTTGTAATCTTTAAAATCGAAATTTTTAGCAACGGTAATAAGATAATTATGTCAATAAAATATACGTGTAAGTATGTCTCAAAAATAAATATTTGAAAAGTATTAAGAATACATTTATAATAATCTGAATAATGTGTTCGGAATGAAATTTTCGTACAATATTTGAATAGCTTTTCGGAATAAAATAATTCACATGTATTCGAATATTTATTCCAAACGCATACAAAAAGTATATTTACCGGAGTCTGATAAACAGATATAAATTACAGATAAGAGATAATATAAAACACAAGGAAATGAAACATACAATAACAATTAATTGTTAGAAAATGTAAATAAATAATGTCTGAGTGTAAAATGAAGTTAAATCTCAAACTGTAATTCCAGAGAGGTTAAAATGTATTAGGTTTATTATGGAATATTCATATACTAATGCAATCATATTACAATTTACATTTATTGTTTTTAATTTTCATTTATTTTAACTTTAAATCAGTAAATACAGAAAATTCATGTAAGGCATACTTAATTACTATAGTAAATAGGTACGTTTTGAATGATATTAAAATGTATAAATATTTAACTTAATTTTGATTCACTTAAATAATACTTTACCTGCCACATGTTGTTAAATCAAAACTAGAAATCCATTAACCAGTTTATAGTCATGTTTGATTAAAATTTTTATTATTACAATTTGTTATTTGATAAAATAAAAAAACCTATGAACATTAATATCTTCTAATACACCATTTAGTAAAACAGTTTTGACACTGGACTAAATTTGAAATCTATTTTAGAGAGGATTACTACAATAAGTTCCCAGAATAATTATTTGGTTTCCGCTTGATTCTAAAATATATTATAATTAGAATAAAAGTATACTACGAATTATTTTAAAAATAATTTAAAACAGACATTTTGATAATTTGCAAAAAATTACGAATCTCCTAAAATAACTTAATACTTAGATTTTATAACACAATAATTTGATACATTAATATTAAAAACATCATCTAGGCTTCTTAGTCCTATTTGTAATAATAAATCAATGACTGTTAAAATCAAAATATTATAAACAATTTTAAATATGTTAAATTTAAATTGATACATTTTTGATAAATATAATATTTTATTTTAAGTATTAATCTAGTTGTCATCTTTTCAGTTTTATTTTTAACTTCTTCAAAATTAAATAGTAGTTGTTTAATTTTCCTCTTATTAGTATATTTATAATAAAGTAAATTACAGTATAATATATATATTACTAAAATCAAGTCGCATTAAATAAATATGTTATTATTGAAGTATATGCATAGTACTTTCAACTTAATTTTACATTTATAATTTACTTGGAAAAATTTAAATAAATAATTAGAAATTAGTTTTCTTGCATATATAAATTAGTAGTTTTGCTTTTAATTGAAAACAACGGATAATATGGATTTTTTAAATTCAGGTACACTGCACATTTGGCAGTAGTACAAAAAAAATCTTGCCAAATACTAACTATGTATATACTGTATTATATTATAAACAAAAATATATTACATGTTTAATATTTTATACAAACGCATTTACCTAATTTAGTCCATCTTTTAGGACATAATAAATAATGCAAATACCAGACTTTTTTAGTGGATTTTTTCTATTTTCTGTGTTAAATTATTGTATTGATTTGTATTATTACTATACACAAGAAACAAAACAAACCGAGTGAAATACATTCAATTGTTATCAAACATATATTATAATGGAGTGTTTTACATGAATTAAAATACTACCAAATCGATTGTAAATAAACACAACTTCGTTTTTAATCGACGGAGAATATTTTATGGCAGTGTGAAAAAAGTCAATAAATTTATTTTTAAGAATATTAGATTATAAAATATTACAACAAAGGCATTCACAAAAGTTTACTAGATGATCGCCAAAACTAAGCGCATACATTGATGGAAGATCCATTTGTACAGGTATAAACTACATTGATCACCACAATGAACACTTATTTATGTTTTGTAAGAATAAGAATACCTACGTATAACCATAATCCGAGTGTTTAATTAAAATTAAAATTAATGGAAATACATACATCGGGTTGTTTATTTTAATTTTAGAAGTTTCTTCTTTGATTTTTATAAAACAAAGTTATTTTGATATACAATTATCTTTCTTGCAAATAACTGGTTCGAAATTAATAAATAATAGAAATGAAGGCGTTTTCAATCGATAGTGAAATACATTAGTTATATTTTGAGCTAAGAATTTACAGTTTCTTACATTTTCTTTGATAACTACTTTAACTTTATTATGGTTCCATATTAATTGGGATTGGATATATATGGTTTTAAGTTATGTGACGTATTCTTATATAAAAAATTCTAAGGATAGACTTCGAAGGCTACTAATTTCTTTACATAAAACTTTTTAATTTAAAATAACGAATTTTATAAATATTGGTGGAATTACTTTTTTAATGTTATTTTTTTTCGATAAACATTTCAATTTAACATGGTTTTTTCATTTCACTTGGGTCTACGTACGTAGAAATATAACAGTTTGGTCTAGAAAATTTATTATAAGAGCTAATTTTATAGTTGGATATTTTTGGATTGGGAGGCAATCCTCAAGACTTGAGAAGTTTTAAATTAAAATATGAAGTGAAAATTTGTCAGTTGTTTTCATTGTCATAGGCGTTGGCGTTGTTAGTATTAGTAGTTAAAACCTAACTGCAGGGCCGGCGTTAGGGGAGGACAAAACGGGGCATTTGTCCAGGGCCTCGAGGTCTCAAGGGCCTCGCGCTTTTAAAAATTACATTGAAAAATATTTTGTATGGAGATGGAATTTTCGCCTTTAATTACGCATTGGCGTAAGCCTATGTGGATATAAACTATAAATAACTATAGTTATTGCATTATTGGTTTAATAAGGTAAATACGTTTTGCCCAGGGCCTCGCAAAAGGTAGCGCCGGCCCTGCCTAACTGTAAGTATACAATTGGTGTAGTTTTAGCTTTATTTTTACGAATAATAAATCTGCTTCAGGACTTGAAACCGATTTCAAAATCGTTTTTAAATACCAGTTAAAACCGGTTAAAAAAATAATTTCCTAAGACCGAAATCTAAAACTTGAAACCAAAATCGATGAAACTAATATCGATAGGTACAAAATCGAAATCAAAACCTAAATTTTTTGAATAGGTTGCAAGCTCTATAGTGAAAATACCTATACTAAATAGTATAAAAATTAACGTAGATATTATAATTTATTGAAACGGTTAGACGAAATGTATTCTCGGAAAACGGGAAAAGATTTAGTTGATGCGGGTTTGGTTGGTTTGATGTTCATCAAAAATTAATTAAATGTTTTTTATCAAAGAAAACTATATTTGACATTAACCAAATTATAGAATGTATGCATTAGGGTGATCCTTGTTTTTAAATGTTTAAATTGTTATGACTGTTATCCTAATTAGTTTCCATTATGTATAAACAGTACGTATACAAAATTTGAGCGTTATTAGATAAGTTTAACCCGTGCTCTGAAGTGCTCAAAAGTTAAACACTGCTGAAAAATACTTTTAAAAAATTGAGTAATTCTTAAATATAATGAACAAATTATACAAACGCCATATTTTGTAAAGAAAAAATTAATTTTAATCATATAAACAATTTATAATAATAACTACATTTTTTATAAATTTCAATAAATATTTTATTTTGCTTGCATGAATTATAATATAATGTTATAATTTTTCTATAAAAGAAGATACTCTTATTTGAATTTGAATATCATTGCCTGTATTGTTTTATGTTTTTAAGTAATTACTAATTTAAGGGTTTTTGGAATATGTACTGTGCTCAAATTCTGAATAAGTTTTTTTCATACGCAAAAACCTTATTGGAGGGATCGATCATAAATAATCAAAAAAAAATTCCTATTAATAAAAACCCCCCTAATTCGAACTTATCTTGGTTTTTGCACCAAAAAAATAAAACTAGATAAATCCATTAACTATAAAAAACTTTACTTATAACGGATTTATCTGGTGTTTGGACAGACGGGCGTATGTAAATTTCACCCGAAAATGGTAAATTCCGCCCAAAAAAAATTCAGGTAAAAAAAGGTAAATGTAAATTCCGCCCGGAAATAAAAATTTAATAGTAAAAATATTAATATTTATAATAATAAAAAAAAAAATAAAAATAAAATCATAATCAATAATTACAACATGTCATGTACATATAAAAAGTAAAAATAATAATATTTATAATAATAAAAAGAGTCAAAATATAATCATAATCAATATTTATTAATTAGCATACCAAATTTCATTCATAATATTTTTTTTTTTTATCGAAATCCCCAAAATAATGAGGTACATTTTCTACATATTGATCTATAAATATTTCACTATTCTTATATTTTTCAATTATATTTTGTATGTATATATATTTTTTTTTTTTTTTTGAATTCCTATATTTATGTGGTTCATTTATACTATTTATCTTTGTATAATTTTCTAATTGAATTTGCTTAAGTTTGTCTAAAAATATAAAAATATGAGGATGATTAGAATTAAAACTTTTATTGAAATGGGAATGAAACGATTCACAAGCATTAGTCGTTCTATTCAAATCTGTTGTAGCAGCTGCCCATATATTTGGAGGAAAAGACGCATTATTACGTATATAATTATTTAATAAATAATTTGAAAATTGCGTTAATCTATGGTTATTTGGCTTAAAACTTAATAAAAATACTTCAAAGTAATCAAAAAGTAACTTAGGCTCTAAAAAAAATAATCCAAAACATTTAATTATCCAATTTCTAATACTTGAGTCTTCGGTTTTATATTCTTCATTAAATCCTACTGTTTGAACATATCTATACCACGATTGTAATAAATGAAAGCGACTACCATAAATTTGAATATTTGGCCAGATGGATATACATGCGATATGTATAGTTTTTTCGAAGTCAATGACAACATACTTTGGCTCAAATAAGTAATTATCATGAATATAAAGATCTATTATACTATTAAGTTAAAACATTGGGAATATATATTTTGAGTTTTTGCTTTTAATAAACAAAAAACTAATGGTATATAATGGCCATTAAAATATACATGTATAGTAAATAGCTGTATAAAAAATGTACAACTATATTCAAATGTACCTTCTATGTAAATCCATTTTGTAGTTGATAACATTTTTAAATTTGTTTTGCACCCAAAAATTATGATACCATTTTCTTTGTCATTGCTAAGTAAAAAATGTTCATCTCGATCGGTCGTGACCTGTATCATTGTTCAGTGTACGTAAATTTGGAACTTCCAATAATAGGTAGTAATAGTAATAGTATCTTAAGCTTAGTTTAAAAATATTTATTTCCCGGACGGAATTTACAAATCCATTTTTGTACCTGTATATTTTTTCGGGCGGAATTTACATGTACCTTTTCTTGCTTGGATATTTTCCCGGGCAGAATTTACCATAGATCTTATTTTTATCTATTAATTTCCGGCGGAATTTACAATCTCCCGGACAGACTTGTAGACAATTTCCTAAAACCTATATTTAAAAATAGAAATCGAAATCGGAAAAATTTCAAAACCAGTATACAAATTAAAACCGAAACCAAAATGTCCTAATACCGTTATTGAAAAATCAAAACCAAAATCGAAAAAATTCAAAACCGGTATACAAAATCAAAATCGAAACAGAAATGTTTTCAATCGGTTTCAAGCCCTGATCTGCTTAAACAAAGGTCAGTTGTGCGTACACTAACTATAATTTTATCAGATAACAAATGATTTTTTTAGATTCTGAACGGAGTGAAGAATGTATTGATTTTACAATGATGTGTGTTTTTTTTTTTTTTTTTTTTTTTGTGTCTGTCGACACGTTTTGGGGCAGTTAAAATTCTTCGATTTGCTTATATAGCAACTTTTCTGAAAGGAAAGTGAATCTAGTTGGTAATTTGGGAGGTCAAAAGTAAAAAATTTTCAATATTTTTTAAATGAGACGGGAAAAATCCTAAAAAAATAAGGGATAAACGGGAGTTTTTACGCAAAACCAGTTTTCGACATAATCAAATTTTTTATTTTGCTATAACTCAAAAACTAATCAATGTAAATACATTAAATTTTCACCAAATGTTTAGATTAGCGTTCTCTATACACCATTAAATTTTCAAAGTATTTTAATTTTTATTGAGCTATTTATAGACAATTGAAATTTTCAATTTTTTTAAGTATTTTTTTTTTAAATAACGATAAAATTTTTTTGGCTGCCTAGAAAATCTTGAAAATTTAATACAAGGTTTCTTATAAGTTGTTCCTTAACTGAAAAAAAAAAATCTAAAATCGTAAGTCACAATTTTTTTTTATAAGTGCTCAAAGTTCCAATTTATACGAAAAATGTAAAAATCACGATAATTTGCAAGTTATTTTGTAGATAAAAATTCAAAAAATTTTTTCTGTTCATACTTAAGGTTCAAAATTTTAACACGAGGTTATCTATAAGCTACTCTTCAAAAATCTTTAAAAAAATTTCTACCGGAATTAGAGGAAAAAATTTTATGACTGTTTGAAATTTAAATATTTACGAAATTGCATAAAATAGCGATTTATTCTCAAACGATTTTAAATATTTTTTATAATTCAAAAAGTATAAGTCGCAGATTTTTGAAATTTCTACCAGTTGTTAAGATTGGTATTTCCTTTATGCCATATTTTTTTCAAAATATTATATTGATTTTTAAGCCACTTATAGGCATTTAAAATATTCGATTTTTTTACATTTTTTTTTTACAATCGGTCATAAAAAAAATTTGGCTCGTACAAAATACTTGAAAATTTAATAGAAGATTCCACAGAAGTAGTTCTTAATGTCATTCAAAAATTATTAAAATCCATAGGCACAATTTTTTTTTATAAGCGTTTAAACAGCGAATATTGACAAAAAATTACATGTAAAATATAATATAATGTATAATATTCTAGACTGACAAAGATATCGGTTTTTTTTTTTAAATGCTCTAACTCAAAAACAAAAAACCACAACAACTTGAAATTTTCACCAAATCTTTATATTGACATTTTCTATACATGGTTAAGTTTTCAAAGTATTTTGACATATTTTGACTTATTTATAGACAATTTAAATTTTCGATTTTTGTTAAATTTTCGTTTTTAAACATCTATAAAATTTAATTGGTTGAGCGAAAACTCTTGAAAATTTAATACAAGGTTTATAATAAGTTAAACTTATCGTAACTAAAAAATATCGGTGATTGGTTTACTCAAATTTTTTTTATATACCCTTAAAGCTCAAATTTGTATAAAATGTGTAAAAACCACGATAATTTGCAAGTTATTTTGTAGATAAAAATTCATAGAATTTTTTCTGTTCATACTTAAGGTTCAAAATTTTAACACTAGGTTATCTATAAGTTACTCTACAAAAATCTTTAAAAAAATTTCTTCCGGACTTAGAGGAAAAAATGTTATGACTGTTTGAAATTTAAATATTTACGAAATTGCATAAAATAACGATTTATTCTCGAACGATTTTTAATATTTGTTATAATTCAAAAATTATAAGTCGCAGATTTTTAAAATTTCTACCAGCTGTTAAGATTGGTATATCTTTTATGTAATATTTTTTTCAAAATATTATATTGATTTTTAAGCCACTTATAGGCATTTGAAATATTCGATTTTTTTACATTTTATTTTAAAATCGGTGATAAAAAAAAATTTGACTCGTAAAAAATACTTGAAAATTTAATAAAAGATTCCACAGAAGTAGTCCTTATTGTCATTCAAAAATTATTAAAATCCATAGGCACAATTTTTTTTTATAAGCGTTTGAACAGCGAATATTGACATAAAATTACATGTAAAATATAATATAATGTATAATATTCTAGACTGACAAATGATATCGGTTTTTTTAAAATGCCCTAACTCAAAAACGAAAGACCACAACAACTTGAAATTATCATTAAATCTTTATATTGACGTTTTCTATACATGGTTAAAATTTCAAAGTATTTTGACATATTTTGACTTATTTATAGACAATTTAAATTCTCGGTTTTTCTAAATTTTTCGTTTAAAAATAAAATATACTTATATAATATTTATAAATAACATTGTATTATATTCTAGACTAACATATCATCTCCGTTCAGAATCGTTTTTCGTATACAATGATACCTATCATTGAATTCAAATTTAACAAATCCATTATAATGACCTATCCTATGAAGAGTCGCAATCCACCCCCAAGTGTACAGCAGAGCGAGGCCCATCCGGTTCTTTTTTTTTATTTATGAGAATAATATTTTATAGGTTTTATCTACCCACGGTTACATTGTTGCCTCTAGAAACTCTCTAGAAAGTATAAATATGCGATTATATGATAAGAAAAATATTTTTTTATTGAATTAACATGTATAAATTTCACTTTAAATAGATCAATTTATTAATAAACGCAGCGAAAATGTCATGTTCAAACATTACGAGTATGGAAAACTGAATAAATATATACGAATGTAGAAAAATATTTTCATTAACTAAATTTATAATACACTTACATATACATTAAGATATTCACATATATTATACTTACCTTGACTTATAATAATTATGTGAATACATTAATAATACATTGATGCTTTTCAATTCATAAAAGTATAATGACTAAAGCTTTAACGCTTCAATCCTTCAATGACACACATAAAGTTTGATTTCACCCCATTATCGGTATCCAAACACCCTCTACTAATATCTTTTCAGTGAATTGGAACGATAAAGAACTGTTAACTTGATCTCGTAAACCTAATCTTTTCAACTCCTACACCTTAAATAATATATTTTATATGCATTTTTATTTATATTCAACATAATATCAAAGAAATATATTATGATACTCATGTTATAATTATTAATGTAAATATACTAAAAACTAATTAGTCCAAACTATTGGTTCATTAAACTTTTAATTTATATCAATTATATCTGGATTAACTTATGAAAATATTTTATTTAACTGAAATTGTCTATGATACGTACAAGTGTAATCTAACTTCATTGGTAAATATAGCCACTTTAACTTCCTAGCCGATTATTACAGGTTTCGAAATTTTGAATTATGAGTAAAGTATTCTATTAAAATAAAACGTTCTTGAAATAAATTATTTTTCACTTTGCTTCTAATATACCATCGATCGATCATTTTTAAATCGCCAATTATGAATGAAAGTCAGTTTGTTACTATTTTTTCTACCGAATTTGGATCCTTCCTAAAAAAAAGGTCTATGCACACTTACGGATATTTACGGATACTGCCTTGATACAAATAAGGAGTCTCAGAGGGCTTATCTTTCTAAAATAACACATCTGGGAAATAAACGAGTGTCCATAGACGTCCCCTTCTAATTTCCGTAAAATTCTAAATAACACACAGTGTTTTTTTAGTGATGTTACTTTTTTTCCTATAGATATTTATACAACGGGGACTTGAATCTTTACTGATATTTTTTTCTATAAGTGTCACTAGCTGAGAGAAAAAAAAAAATTACTACTAGACCTTACTGTAAAGGTATATTTATTACTCGTGACAGCAGCAAAAAAAAGAAAAATAATAATAAAACGCCTCATCATTATTGCGCTCTCTTTAATTTTCTTTTCTTTGGATTACCGTACTGGTGCACCAATGCATCCAACCTCGACTAATTTTGTTACCAGTCGTTATAAATAAAGCTTTCAAATCATTTTAAATTGCACTCCTACTTTATCGTAAAGTCTAGAAATCAAGGCCAATTTATTCACCTTTACACAATTTTTATAACATCTGTAGGTACTATACATGGTCGTATGCTTGATTTTGTGTGACTGTCATCATGCTCATACTGACGATATATAAGTATTAAAACTACGAAAAACATCATAACCGACATTTATATATTTATCGTCTTTAATTACTAGATACATAATGTTCTTAAATCAACGGTGAAAAAAATGATAAGGCTAATCTCAGTAACCTTAACTTCAAACTAATTGATTAAAGTATCAAACAATATGCGTCTTGTTTATGTTTCCTTTTATATTTATTCTTTTATTATGTGTATAAATAGTTTACTTTGCATTTAAAGCATAGAGTTAAAATAACAATTATCACAACCTATTGGTATAGACGTACATGAAGTTGGCCCCCCCACTTTGTCCTATCGGTTTCAAATAAAAAAAAAATAATTGTAAATTAATTGTAAATAATTGTAAATGCAATTTTGGAATTTGTAAATCCCCAGGAAACTCGGAAAATCAAAATCAAAATGGGGGGGGGGCCAACTTCATGCAGCCCCCCCCCACTTTGTCCTATTGGTTTCAAACAAAACACAAATAATTGTAAATTAATTGTAAATAATTGTAAATGCAATTTCGGAATTTGTAAATCCCCAGGAAACTCAGAAAATCAAAATCAAAATGGGGGGGCCAACTTCACGCAGCCCTCCCACTTGTCCTATTGGTTTCAAACAAAAAACAAATAATTGTAAATTAATTGTAAATAATTGTAAATGCAATTTCGGAATTTGTAAATTCCCAGAAAACTCGGGAAATCAAAATCACATAATTATAAATATCATTATTATTGTTAGTGGTAGGATAACATAATGTATATAGTTAGCAAGTATAAGCTTATTAGTTTTGATTGTTAGCCAGTGTTGGGAATAGATAACTAATAATTTATCTAGATAAAGATAAAGATGACTATACTAATTCTTATCTAGATACAGATAAAGATAGTTATACTAAATTTTATCTAGATAAAGATAAAAATAAGTACATTTTTATCTAGATAAATATGAGATAATTTCATGTTTGATTTTGAAAATATTCAGGATACTACAGCCTACAGATACCTATTAGGTAAAAAATTCATAGTTAAAAACATTTTAAAATAAATATAATTTTTTAAACTCATTTCAAACATTAATAAACATAAAATATAAAATAATTTTTTTTGAAATAAACTTCATAAGAAGATGAAAAATCATTCTCTAACTTAATAATAACAAAATCTTAGATTTGAAAAATATAATAACAATACATTTCTGTCTTTTTGTTAACAAATTTCAAACATTTTGAAAATAAACATATAATATAAAGAGTTATAATTTTAAAATAAACTTCATAAGAAGATTGTCATCTTGTCAGTTATTATCTGTGTAATAGGTATATGATGTACAAAAAAATGTAAAAATGAAAAAATAAAAACATTTTAAATTTTCAAATTTTATTTTTAATCCATTTAAATAAATTATTTAGATTGGTACTCATAGATAACAAGATTTTTATCTAGATGAAGATAAAGATAACTGAGTATAAATTTATCTAGATAAGATAAAATATAAATAATTTTTATCTAGATAACTTATCTAGATACATTTATCTAGATATTTCCCAACACTGTTGTTAGCAAATCATCAATAATTTTAGAAAACAATTTTATACTACTCAATTCGCAATATTGATATGATATTTACTCACATAAATTTTTCAAATACCAGAAAATCACATTTTCGATATAAACAGTTACATATTTCACCAATATTAGTAGGTATATACAATAATTATTCATCCCGCGGCGTCGTCGGTTCAAACAGAAAAGAAAAAAAAAAAAGGTATATAAAATTCAAAAATATTATAGTTTACAAAACGTCCCTGAACTTGGCCCACCCACTTATCAATTAATGTACAAAATCTGTATCAAAGGTTAGCAAATAGTAAATTATAGCAAATTGATTTTCATAATTAACAAAACGTTTTATATGGATAGGCCAAGTTCAGGTAGCCAATCTCATACTCACCTTACGGTATCACATTTAAAATTAACTGTGTTATATTGTGTATTATAATAATATAGTACTACAAATCACTGTAATTGTACATTTCTTAAAGATTTTTGCTTTGAAGAACAATATAAAATGATATACAACACATGTTGTTTGTAACCAAATATTGGAACAATAGGTGTGTTCTAAGAATACTTAATCCATACAGCACGGTCAAGAACTACGATTCCAAATTTAGACATTCATAAAGATATGACCATTTTATTGAAAAATATATATATTATATGATTTTGTATAAAATGATTTCTCTTGATAAGAGTCATTCGTTGTTCTATGTCTGAATAGTGTGCCAGTAGAGTGTACAATAATTCAGAAAAAAAACTGTTTTGTTTTATTATATTTTCATTATTTACCGTGTTATTAATTTAATGATGTCTATCAAGGTAAGTTTTTCAATTATTTAAAATACATATTCCCTTTTAATTCATAATATTATATCTTTATACTATAATTTTATCTGTATTAGTACTAACAAAGCCTAACCTAAACCAACCAATAAAAACAAGATTTGGATTAAGGGTGCATTATCTTTTATTTCTACTAGTGATGGGTCGAACCGTTCGAATTTCTAACCGAACCGAACCCTTGAACTAGACTTACTGGCCAAGATAATTCGTAAACCTAATATTTGTAGAATTCTTCAAAAGTTATTTTTTAAAAATAAGTTATTAAAGTAATGAGTTCGAGTTCAAGTTCGACTTAAAATCATAATAGGTTGGGTTCGATTCGGTTTGATAGAAAATATAAAGTTTCGGTTCAGTTCGAATTCAAAAAAATAATTTAAAGTTCGGTTCGATTTAAAATTCAGGCTTTGACCCATCACTAATTTCTACCGATAGGTAGTATACATAACGAAATATAAGCGAATATACTAAGTGATTTCTTAATTTGGGAAGATTAACTAACTTTGCTGTGTCGTAACTAGGGATTTAGGGGCTCTATTTTAAATTTGAAGTGTAACAAAAAATTATACAATTAGGGTTTGTGAGGCCTTCTTAAACTTATACATGAGGCTTTTTGGGGCTGTAATGCACCCTCGCTATATGCGACACTGAACTCTTGCTTAAAACAATTGTATGACACTATGAAATAAAAATTATGACTACCTGAACTTGGCTCACCCATATAAAAATGTTTTTTAGACATGACGCAATGATTTGCTATCATTTACTAATTTTTTGCTAACTTTTGGCATACATTTCATGGTGATATCGCAAAGTGGGTGAGATACATGAATTTTGATATCCCAAACATAAATTTATGTAAAAAAAAAATGGATAATTTTCTAACTCTGAAAATCAATTTGCTAACGGTTGATACAGATTTTGTACACTAATTGGTAAGTGGGTGAGCCAAGTTCAAGGACGTGCTTACAAAAAAGGTTTTACATTTTATAGATTTGTGATAAGAGTATATTTAAGTTGGAGTTATGGGTTCTGTTGCCCAGAGCGGCAAATTTTCAAAAGTTTAGTGGCATGAAAAATATTTATATCGTTAGCTAAACATTAAATTCTAATGATTAGACTATATACTAGTACTTCCCAACATTTTATGAACGTGATACTGGTATTTAAAATTAAACTATTCGTGACAGCAAAAAAATAAAAATAAAAAAAAGTCGGCTGTTCTAATACACAGAATACTCTATAGTATAAGGTCTATACCATAAAAAATATTATATAATATTCAGATGAAATACAGACGAATAATTATTAGAGCTTCTTATTTCATGTTTGCATATTTTCACTATTTCCGTGAAATTATTATTTGAAAATATAAAAACGTGTACTTGAAAACTCCGTTAACGTACTATCTTGGCCAGTAAGTCTAGTTCGACAAATATTTTCAAGTTCGATTTTCGAACATTAAAATATGCTAGAATGTTCGGTTAGATTTTTTTCATACAGAGTTCAAATTTCGAACCGAACCGAACATCAAGGGTTCGGTTCGGTTAGAAATTCGAACGGTTCGACCCATCACTAGTAGAAATAAAAGATAATGCACCCTTAATCCAAATCTTGTTTTTATTGGTTGGTTTAGGTTAGGCTTTGTTAGTACTAATACAGATAAAATTATAGTATAAAGATATAATATTATGAATTAAAAGGGAATATGTATTTTAAATAATTGAAAAACTTACCTTGTTAGACATCATTAAATTAATAACACGGTAAATAATGAAAATATAATAAAACAAAACAGTTTTTTTCTGAATTATTGATCACTCTACTGGCACACTATTCAGACATAGAACAACGAATGACTCTTATCAAGAGAAATCATTTTATACAAAATCATATAATATATATATATTTTTCAATAAAATGGTCATATCTTTATGAATGTCTAAATTTGGAAACGTAGTTCTTGACCGTGCTGTATGGATTAAGTATTCTTAAAACACACCTATTGTTCCAATATTTGGTTACAAACAACATGTGTTGTATATCATTTTATATTGTTCTTCAAAGCAAAAATCTTTAAGAAATGTACAATTACAGTGATTTGTAGTACTATATTATTATAATACACAATATAACACAGTTAATTTTAAATGTGATACCGTAAGGTGAGTATGAGATTGGCTACCTGAACTTGGCCTATCCATATAAAATGTTTTGTTAATTATGAAAATCAATTTGCTATAATTTACTATTTGCTAACCTTTGATACAGATTTTGTACATTAATTGATAAGTGGGTGGGCCAAGTTCAGGGACGTTTTGTAAACTATAATATTTTTGAATTTTATATACCTTTTTTTTTTTCTTTTCTGTTTGAACCGACGACACCGCGGGATGAATAATTATTGTATATACCTACTAATATTGGTGAAATATGTAACTGTTTATATCGAAAATGTGATTTTCTGGTATTTGAAAAATTTATGTGAGTAAATATCATATCGATATTGCGAATTGAGTAATATAAAATTTTTGTCTAAAATTATTGATGATTTGCTAACAATCAAAACTAATAAGCTTATACTTGCTAACTATATACATTATGTAATCCTACCACTAACAATAATAATGATATTTATAATTATGTGATTTTGATTTCCCGAGTTTTCTGGGAATTTACAAATTCCGAAATTGCATTTACAATTATTTGTTTTTTGTTTGAAAACAATAGGACAAAGTGGGGGGGGGCTGCGTGAAGTTGGCCCCCCATTTTGATTTTGATTTTCCGAGTTTCCTGGGGATTTACAAATTCCGAAATTGCATTTACAATTATTTACAGTTAATTTACAATTATTTGTTTTTTATTTGAAACCGATAGGACAAAGTGGGGGGGCCAACTTCATGTACGTTTGGTATAGTAGTAAATTAAATATTTTATTCACTACTATAAAATAAGTGTACTTAAGTATACCTGGTAGTCTATAGTCTAAATATTTTTATTAAAATGCATTAATCTATAGTCCGATCTACAAATACATACCTTTTAAAAACAATTAATTAATAGAATAAAGTATTGAATATTTTATAGTTTCTTAGGTTAGCTTATCAACCATTGAAATGACAACGTTCTTGTGCTAGATGTACCAATCCAAATACCAAAGATTAATTTAGGTAGCCTAATCACAACATTCTATGAATATTGATGTGCTGGTATCAGATCTTTATTATTTTTACAGAAGCTGAATAAATAATATCTTTCAATTACCATGAATTTATTTCAATGGAACATGATTAATTATTCTTTCAATACGTTCCAAGGTATCTTAAAGGAAGTTGGTAATGTACTGAAACCTAAAGTTTGTTCTTGATCAATTCGCATTTTGAAAACAATATTGAATACATGAATATATTTAAATGTTGTACAATTTATTTAAAATCATATTTACTTATTAAAACCTATTTGATATGACAAATGTAAATGTTTTCATTTATTATTTCCAAAATAAGAATAAACTGTACAGAATGTATTTTCAACCTTTTTTATTTCAACCTCAATTTTTTATTTTTTATTTGTATCGTTTGTAAGGCTAATTTATAAAACGTCCTTAATGTTAAAAGAAAAATATTCAAACAATTTATTTATTTATTTCGTATGGCTTTACACAAATCAACTTTTAAACAATATCATAACAAATCATAAAATTACAAGCAATAGTATTAGTAACTGATAGGTACATAAAATATAAAATATAAATAGTTGTTTAACTTAAATAGAATCATAATCAAAAATAATGGGATTAAGAGAGTCGAAAAGATAGGGTATAAGAGTCCTTAAGATATTTATAAGCTTATATCGAGATTTGAAATCCAATTAATTGCTTCCGGAGTTATCGCATGTATGCCTTCAAAACCTTGATTGAATTTTCTTCCCTGGCACTCCTTCACTATGTGATTCATGGTTTGATCTCCGTTGCCACAGTCACAGACTGGGTTGTCTTGGAACCCCCATTTGTGTAGAAGAGCACCGCTTCGGCCATGACCTGTTCGAAGTCTGTTTAATGTAGACCAGGTGCTTCGAGGGAGATTCATACCTAGGACTCCTTCATTGGGGTCAGGTACTAGCTTCTGATTTGGTGCGGAGAAGTTAGCCCATTCTTGGCGCCAATCTTCAGCACTATTGTATTTTGAACTGATCAGTTCCCTGGCAGTTTCAATAGGTGGACTCCTTGATTTTAATCTTTTTTCCGGAATTTGGAGTATCATCTGATATAGTAGTGATCGTTTTAGGTCTTCAGCTTTCTGAACAGTTTTTACAAGTGCTTCTTTTCTTCGAAACAATGAAAAAAATATATAATTTTTATGACATAAACCTTATATTTTTATAACTTTTACTGTCATAGTAATAGGTAATGGTATATTTCCTTTAGGTCGTATTCATATCTGTGCATTTTCAGTAGGTGTAATTGAGAAAAATTATTTTTGATTTGAAATGTCAATCATTTTATTTTTGAGTATTATTAACGGTTCGGTATTTATATGAAAAAAAGAATAAGAAACAACGGTTCACTATTAATAAATCAAAATTGAAATATATTTTATATTAAACTACAAAATAGTTTTTACTTTATATAAATTTAGTATTCCTTAATAAGGTCTCATGTTTCCTAGCTATATTTACTTTATTAACGAATAAAAAATACTTAATAACCATTGGTTACTCAATTCATTAAAACTGTACTGACGAATAACATTAAAAATACATTTATTCCTAAAACTTATGGTTAATAAGAAAATGTCATATAATTTTTAGTTTTTAAATACTTTTAATTTAAATAATTTCCTCTTTTTTCAGCAAATTAATTAATGGTAAAAATGCTATTGGTCAAAAATATGACATTAATTAAATCTTTTTCTGTAATTTCAATATGTGAAATATTTCACTTTGTATTTTATTTTAAATTTTGTTAAAGTTTACAAAAATAAATCATTGTGGTTAATACATATATATAATTTACCAAAATTGTTATGATATAGCTCCTAAGAATATTTTTACAAATATATATATATATATATATATATACAAATATAAATATATATAAGCATAAATATCACATATATTACAGAGATTTGACTAAAATTATATTAAATAAAACAATAATTTCAATTTCCAAATGCAGTATTTAATTAACTTATCGTGTCTTATGCTAAACCTTAGTATAGTAGATATATTATAGTTTGATCCTTAAATATATGAGCTTAATCAAAAATACAACAGATTTAATAATCTCCCCAGCATACAACCTTAACTTTTGATCATTATGATCTTAAGTAAGTTGTAACTTTATAAGATACGGGTATGATAAGTATTGTAAAATTAAATCAAAGTTTTAATCACTAGGACGTAAATAAACATATTCAATTATACACAATAAATAAACGTAGGTTAAAACCTGATAATAAAATTAAAGAAAAATATATCTTGTTAGCTTTTCATATGCTCATAATAAAAATATCAATGAATAATTTTATATTTTTATAATACAATTTTTTTTTTTTTTAATTTTTTTTTTATGTTAATCTTAACTATGTATTATTCTTTATACTACTTAATAAGAAAAAAAAACCGAATGGGCCTCACTCTGCTGTACACTTGGGGGTGAAGTGCGACTCTTCATAGGATAGGTCATTATAATGGATTTGTTAAATTTGAATTCAATGATAGGTATCATTGTATACGAAAAACGATTCTGAACGGAGATGATATGTTTGTCTAGAATATAATACTATGTTATTTATAAATATTGTAATAAGTATATTTTATTTTGAAATGAAAAATTTAGAAAAACCGAAAATTTAAATTGTCTATAAATAAGTCAAAATATGTCAAAATACTTTGAAATTTTAACCATGCATCGAAAACATCAATATAAAGATTTAATGATAATTTCAAGTTGTTGCGGTTTTTCGTTTTTGAGTTAGAGCATTTTAAAAAAAACCGATATCTTTGTTAGTCTAGAATATTATACATTATATTATATTTTACATGTAATTTTATGTCAATATTCGCTGTTCAAACGCTTATAAAAAAAAATTGTGCCTATGGATTTTAATAATTTTTGAATGACATTAAGAACTACTTCTGTGGAATCTTCTATTAAATTTTCAAGTATTTTGTAGGAGCCAAATTTTTTTTATCACCGATTATAATAATAAAATGTAAAAAAATCGAATATTTTAAATGCCTATAAGTGGCAAAAAAATCAATATAAAATTTTGAAAAAAATATAACATAAAAGAAATACCAATCTTAACAGCTGGTAGAAATTTCAAAAATCTGCGACTCTTAATTTTTGAATTCTAACAAATATTAATAAATCGTTCGAGAATAAATCGTTATTTTATGCAATTTCGTAAATATTTAAATTTCAAACAGTCTTAAAATGTTTTGCTCTAAGTCCGGAAGAAATTTTTTTAAAGATTTTTGAAGAGTAGCTTATAGATAACCTAGTGTTAAAATTTTGAACCTTAAGTATGAACAGAAAAAATTTTATGAATTTTTATCTACAAAATAACTTGCAAATTATCGTGATTTTTACATATTTCGTATAAATTGGAAATTTGAGCACTTATAAAAAAAAATTGTGACTTACGAGTTTAGATTTTTTTTATCAGTTAAGGAACAACTTATAAGAAACCTTGTATTAAATTTTCAAGATTTTCTGGCCGGCCAAAAAAATTTTATCGTTATTTTAAAAAAAAATTGAAAATTTCAATTGTCTATAAATAGCTCAATAAAAGTAAATAAAGAAAATTTAATGGTGTATAGAGAACGCTAATCTAAACATTTGGTGAAAATTTCAAATATTTACATCGATTAGTTTTTGAGTTATAGCAAAATAAAAAATTTGATTATGTCGAAAACTGGTTTTGCGTAAAAACTCCCGTTTTTTCCCAAACATTTTTAGGGTTTTTCCCGTCGCATTTAAAAAAATATTGGAAATTTTTTACTTTTGACCCCCAAAGTACCAAATAGATTCATTTTCCTTTCAGAAAAGTTGCTATATAAGGCAATCGAAGCATTTTTACTGCCCCAAATCGTGTCGACAGACACAAAAAAAAATAAAAAATAAAAAAAAACACACATCATTGTAAGATTAATACATTCTTCACTCCATTCAGAATCTAAAATAAATATGTACATATTTAAAGATGATCAGGGCAGTTCTCAATAACTATGTAGTTATAATTGTTCTTTGGTTTTAAAAAATTATATAAACAAGTATAAGATACTATTATAAATATAATATATGAATAAACTTTATACAAAATAATGTTTATGTATATATTTTAAGCCCGATTTGAACTAGAATCAATCTTGGCATACTTTCGTGTTCTATTGTTTCCAATAGGTAACTAAGATTATATTAGCATTGTTACTCAAAAAAACTATAGAACATCAATGTAGTTCATAAAATTTCAATATTCATCGATAAACTAAACAAACAAATATTAATTAAATTTAAAATTTAATCGAAAAAAAATAAACTATAATATAACCAGTAAACTGATAATATATATACGATAACACTAAAGAAAACACGACTAAGCTTTTTATTTACTAGGATATATCTTTGGAGTGCATTATGCAGTCATCGTTTTAACTTATTCGATGTAAGGATTTTCTTCAAAAATCTGGAATCCCTTGATAATCAATAAACAATGAACCTTGTTTAAATTTTAACGAGTATTTTTTACCAAGGCAAAACCATTTATGTAAGAATTTCTAGAATATTAGAGTGACATAAACCTCATAATTGAAATAATAATACAAAAGACACAGTACTTAACATTGTACACACGTAAAGTAAGTGCGTTTATGTAGACAATCCATAGTAAGAATATCTTAAGCAGGTATGCGCAACGTTGATCTCTAAGAAAAATGAATTGAGAATCATTTATGATACACGAATCTTCTTTTCGAATACTGTCGTTAGCTACTATAGTTTGAATTACGTAAGCTATACATTCTACAACAATACATTTTAATAAAAGTCATCTAAATATCTAAATAATTAATAACATTTATTTTTATATATTTATTTATTAATATATTTTAAATCTTGTTGACGGACACAAAAAATAAAAATAAATACTCGTCATAGTTACTAATCTAAAACACTATGAATCAAAAATTAAATTTGACAGCCAATTAAAATTGTTCAGTACCATCTACAACTATTAGTATTTTATTAACTTATCTATTAACGCTTTAAATTATTCGAAACATTTTTAAACTTTAATAACGATAAACTCAATTAACTATTCATAATTTACATCGCTTTAATTTAATATCATGTCACTCAACAACTAATAAGTTTAAAAATAAAATAATATTAATATATATATATATATATATATAACTATTGTTTTACATTACTGCATTAAATCCAATGTATTAGCGATCCAAAATTTTAATTAATAAATTAATTGTATACCTATATACAGACTTTAAAATATATTATTAATTATTATTAAAATATATTAAATAGTATTCCGGTTCTAAATATAAATAGTAAAATTGTTTAAAATAAACTAATGACACATTAGTCGTTCAAAAATTTCGAATAATTCCTTTAACTAGAATACAAATTGAATGAATAATTAAATTCGTAAACCTTTACAGATTTGACAATAATTTAATATTTAAAATATAAATTTTAACTTGGTCATAAAATAAGAACATATCACCTATATTTACATTCAAATGTGTCGGTTTAAATGTAGAACTATTCAAAATGCAATACGTTTTAAAAAATTCATTTTTTAAATTTTTCTGATTTAATATTAGCATATAATAATATTTTTTGGCACGGAGAAATCATATTTCAAAAACTAAACCAACTTAAATCAAATATTAAAAATTCTCGATAGTAATTATTATATGATAGTCAAATATTTAACTTAAACTATGACATATTAAATACATATGACTATTGTATATTTGAATAATTAGGTTAAATTATAATTAATATCAGTTGTATGTGTGTACATTAACCGGTTAACCACTTACAGTGACGAAAATCAATTTTTTATTAATGTATACTTTATGATCGAAAACTAACCTTAATAAATGAATGCGTCGAGATGATTACAAGAACAGCAAATGTCACGAACGTGGTTAGGGAAAACTCAAAACCCTCTTGACATCTAGAATATCATTAATCTGTTCATACGCCTCGATTTTAAAACGTCCAATTCATCAAAAGACATGGAGATCGTTTTTAGACTTGGCAGTTTATATGAAAAATAATTTACAACACTCCCGTACAAACGACATGGACACTGAAATATGTCTGTATATTCTACTGAGCTATTATATCGTAAAGACAAAAAAACAATTAAACACATTTTATTTTACAGAATTTTGTATTTGACTGTTTTGAAAATTATAATACAAATAAACTACAAAAAAAAAATGTCATAAATTGTTCCATATTGAATTACGCATTATAAATCTTATTATTACGGTAAGTATTATGATAAATAAATATTAATATAATAATAAAAATAAAATAAAAATTAGAAAATGGTTAAAATTCTTAAATTAATATATAAATAAATAGTTTATATATATATATATATATATATATATATATATATATATAAATGCTTAGCCTGGAGTATTATTATATTTTTAATGTACAACCGGTTTCGAATTAAAAATTCATCATCAGGTATATACAAAATTTAATAAAGAATATAGCAAGTAATTTTTTACAGAATTACATAAATACTACCTATCAACTAAGTATTATAGCGATTAAATATGACTGATGTGCAAATATAAGCCATGAGAGCTTTCAACATTTAATTTTTCAAACTACCATTCGATTGATTTACCATATCTGTGCGGATACAGCCTATTTGCGCCCCAGAGTAGTACATTTGCGCGCCCAGGGATGTAGACACATGTGCCCAAAAGATAAGATAATACCTGCCAATTTATAGCCATATGCTACGCCCATTTCGCATACAACGTTGCCATTGTGATTTATAATGTAAATTATTTTTATCTTGATTAATACTTAAATTAAGTAGATTAGTATATTATACTGTTATAGTACTTTAATAATAATTGTCTAAATAATATAATTTAAATTTTATAATTTTTTCAACATTTTGGGTTTAAACAAATTAGTCAATATGACAATAACTAATATTAAATCCAGGATTTCTAAGTTGAACAATACTTAATTAATTTACACTAACTTTTATTTACTGTAGCCAAAATTCATCTCACATAAAAAATATTTCCTGATCATTTAATCCCTCTAAATGTATAAGCGATTTTTTTAAATACTGTACTCTTGTTTCATTTTTTGTTTCATATTTGGTCCAAGTTATTTTAATTATTAATTTAATCATTGAGATGTCTCGAATATTATCAATTAAGTAACTTGATTATTTTCACTCGTTTATGCTCATTACTATGTACAATAGTTTTAACTTTATAAGGTAATAAATAATATTGCTTGTATTACAAAGTACAGTTTGGCAACGTTGCACGAGTTCAACATATTTTTATTAAACATATTTCGGTCGCTAATGGGTTATAAAAGAAGTGTGATGGGCGCAAATAGTTTTCACCGATTTGTACAATATGTATAACATATTATTATTAAAAAATTAGTGCATAGGGTAAATGCGCATTGTATATCAATGCAAAATACGTTATGATTTTGCTTAATTTTTAGAAAACCGACGAATACTTCTTTTGAAAAGTATACTTTTCATATTATCAAAATTATTTTAGAGAAAATAATCAAAATTAATTTGTAATAGAACAAAAGTGTTTAATTTTATTATTATTTTAAGAGTCCTTACAAATATGAAATATCAGATAAATCTCTCCTTCAAATCGGTTATAAATGTTATAAATATTAATATCGGTGAAAAAAAATTGATTATCGTTCACCGAATTAAAAACAATTTTCGTTACATTTTGTAAAATATTTAAATAAAATATTAATACATAAGTATAGATTTGATAATATTTACACAGAATATACAAAATTCATGAAATAATGTTTAATTTATAAAATATGCATTTGTATAAAAGTTTGAATAATGTCGATGATTATTAATTTTTCATATGTCGATTAAAATCATTTTTATTTTTTTATAATTGTGAAGTTTAAAATATTTATTTAAAATTCAGTAGAACCTCTATTATCCGTCCCCCCGATTAACTATCTTTCTCGGTTACCCATCAGGCCACACTTCCACGGACTACATACTTACGCGTTGCAGTAAAATTTTATCGCCTTGCATATGAGTAGGTTTGAACAACAAGCTGAAGCTGGTGGGGCTCGGCTATTACTGTTTGAAGAAATAGAGATATGGTCACCAAAAAAGCATGTAATATGTTAAAATAACAAAAATTAACCGATTTTTATAATATTAATTGTTAAGTATGTATTTAATTGCAAATAATAAAACTTTTTAAAAATTAAAAAATAATAAGTAAAAGTAAAAGTACCAACTAGTAATAGTACATAATTATATCAATATGTATGTCATAATAACTAAAGAAAAAATAATAAATAAATATGTATGTTTACATTTTTGTTGCTAGCATAACCGTCTTATCGATTATCCGTCAAAGCCCTGGTCCCGAGAATGACTGTTAATCAAGGTTTTACTGTATATCTAAAATAGTCCGGTAACAAAAAAATTATATAGATAGAAACCGGAAAAATTACATACACCAATTAAACATTTTAATTTCTCAATGCTATCTTCAATATTTAATTAATTTACTTTTTTAAAAATCAATTAATTCTCTTGATCACAAATATATAGTTACTGATGTTTGTATGATGTACAGCTTTAATACTATGTTTGCTTAATTTTATTTAATTTGAATCAAAAAGTCAATATTAAACACAGTTCCTTTACGTTAACCAGCATAATTTTGGGTCATCTTAGAAACCCATTTTAACCTTTGGTTGTCATAATGAGGTAGGATATTTAGAAAGGGTATTAATATTATAATCAAGGATTTTTTGAAAATTCTTAGATAAATATTGGAATTTATTTATAAATATATCAATATATTTACAATATAAAGTAACGTTTTGTTTTATTTGAAAATAGTAGTTGTTTTGTTGAGAATAAATAATATAAACTCTAAATATTTCAATTGATCGAAGAGTAATGACATTGAAGTTTGCAATGGAAAAAAATAATAAAATATGATATATAATAAGTATGAGTAAGAAACCTAATTATGCTACATTATATGTTCAAGTTAAAGATACCCTAAGCTACATTTAAGAAAATTATTGGCGTAAAACATTTTTTTCAAGCAAATATATTGGCATTAATCCCCATCCTCGTTATATTGTATAACATACATTTTTGCAAGAATAAATAATGATTATTTATAAATTAAGATACCATTTGAATATTAATGGTTCATTGTTTTCATATTCAAACACTAACACCATCTTAATTATAAGCTAATAACCCTTGTCGTTGAAGCTTATGATCAATAAAAAAAAAAAGAAAAAGTATTGTATTTGTAAATCTAAGTACCGATAAGTTATTTTAATATAATACAAGTTATACAATATAATTATTACATTTGATGTAATGTGACTTAGAATATTTCAACAAGTAATTACTAAAAATTTCTGAATTTGCTTAATTTTTTTACACAATAGAATACTTTATTTCTATCAGCTCAAAGATAAAATACCTGGGCCTTATTTTCGACAAAAAACTATCCTTGAACTCTCATCTAAAAGATAAACTAAAACTTTAAATACCAATCTTCAACTTATAAGACACTTACTCTTGCATTCAATATTGAATATAAACCATAAAATAATAGTTTATAAGTCTCAATTTAAACCACAATAAACATTCGTCATTGGAGTAAAACCTTCTAATACCCAAACAATCTAAATCGTTCTAGTTATCTGAGTCCGTCTTGTATCCTCTGCATCATGATACTAGACTACAGACTTCTACAAAAACCTGAAGATTCAAGCTTTGAATCAAATTTCTATAATATATAATATTTGACTCCACAACAAATTCTAATCACTAAGCTACCAACCAATTACCATCATACATGACTGCTACCGCCGTAAATGATTAAAATGATTAAATAAAACATTGTGTAGGGAACCCGTTTCTTTAAACATTATTATCAACTATTAACTATTATTAGATAATCGCATGCCACGGATTTTGCCACTACTTAAGTACTACTAAGTAGATCATCTTTCTGACGTGCAGTTAATCAATGTAATATATATTATGCATATTTCATCCTGGTAATAAATCATCAAACTTTTAACAAGTTAAAGATTTATTTAAATTTAATTAAAAAAAAAAAAATATTTAAGCCTTCATTAACCCTTTGATCACTTCACTTTTCTAGTATGATTATTATGAAATATATTTTCTATTTAATAAATATAATCTAATTTATTCAATTAGACAATGCATAATCATAATCATTTTTTTTTTTTTTTAGGTCAACTCAAATAATTTTGTTGCTAAATTTGAAAAAAATCATTAAAATAATCATAACATTTCTAAGACTGTGAATATATTACAATTCCATTACTAAAATAATTTCACCATGTTGTCATGTCATAATTATTTTCATAATACTTAATGAGCCATAAGATATTAATTTCGATTAATAAATGAAACTCTGTTTTCATTTTCTACTACATTATTAATGTGTTTAAATAAAATTTAATAGGTACTCGCACATAATTAAGAACTCGAAAATTGGTTAAATTTTATTGCAACGATCAATAATAGTTTTTCATTTAATATATCTAAGTCTATAATGAGGGAAAAATATAAAAACTGTGTACCAACCTTAACTTATTTGTTATGTTATGTTAAAATATTGTCAATTTTTTATTTTCTATTTTTGAAGGGAGTATATATTTAATCTAAAATAAATAACATTCAAATTCAAAAGTAATTTAATAAAATAGTTATAGAAAACTTATTCTAAGTACGCCATTGTCCATTCAAAAGTTTTACATAGTTTTTGTCGACATGTACCTCTATTATCTATTCCAATATGTATGCATTTATTCATTTATTTGCTCTAAGTTATACTTTTATCAGCAAACTTGTAGAACTGAATATAAATATATCTAAAAAAGAATCTATAATAAACACAAGTTGCGCCTTTATTATACACGTGAGAAATAAATAAAACATATAAGTAAGTAATTACAAAAAATCTAAGAAGTAAGAAAATATACAGGGAAATTAGTATATTTATTTTAAGTCAAAACCTATGATTTTATTTATAAATATTTTGTTTATAACTATATTAATAATAAAACATTGTTCATAAATGTGTACTATTTAATATTTAATAATTTATATAATATAAAGTATCAGTTTTACAGAAATATATCTTTCCTTTTTTTATAACTTTAAATTAACAACAAGTTAATATTAATTACTGATTAGTGAACGCAAATGACTTAAGCCATTTAAGAATAGTAACCTTTTATTACGAACTGAGAATTTTTTTTTTTTATTCGTTTAATTTATAATATACTTTTTGAAACATTTCTTGAATAATTAAAGGTACTTAATCGTGTTATTAGAGAAAATAGATTAGAACATTAGCTGATTTGGGTGGGATTTCAACTAAAAAAAAAAAAAAAATGTTTTTGTAAAAAGACACAAGAAAGTTTCCAATAATCAATACGAAGAACGCTAAGTAAAGAAATATATTTTAGATAATATATAAATTCCCATAATATTCTTTGGCAAAATTGCCCAGAAAGCTATTTGTTAGAAAAAACATTTAAATATAATTACTTAAATCAAACAATGGATTCCATAAAAAGTTTATACTAGTATAAGTAATATATATTTCTATTTTTTACATTTATTTTCCGTATTATTTCAATTTCAGACATAGACTTACTGTCTAATAACTTTGATATATATAATTAATTTAATATTTTGGAAACTATGAGAAAGTTAAAATAAATAAAACATAAATTTATACTACTTATGAACTTTACGGGTTGGGAATTTAATGGTTCTGTCATTAAATAAGAATATAAAAAAAATATAGCTTAATAAAGGACAATTAAATATATAAACATCAAACTTTAAACAGTCATCAGGTCTTCTGAAATGGTCACGTCAATGAAGAGATGTGTGCACTTGAAATGTATATTCAGCTAAAGCAGTAAGATTGAACTGTGTATATGTAATCTATACCGACTGTTCAATAGTAACATATAACTTAAAAAGTAGTGACTCTACACATTTTAACCTATAAATATGCCGTTTACATTTCACTTAAAAAACGTCATGTTCTCTATTAAAGCCTATTATTTTCATGACTTGTATTATAGTTTATATATATATCGGTCTGTTACTCTATAAGTTGATAGTTTTTTTTCATATAGAAAATACTTCAATAAATTCTACTTATTACTTTTATAATAAACGAGATTTTATCAATAATAATAATAAAATCAACAATGATCTAATTTATATGAGTAATAAATGTACGAAATTATAAAAGATACACAAATATTAAATTAATGGTTTAAAAAATAAAAAATTGTAGTGTTTTGTATTTTAAAATACAGAAGTATGAACTGTAAATTATATTTAAATTAACGTCCATTAAGATCAAACGCACCGGACTGGTCTGCGACTACCGGAACAACCGCAGAAATGTACCACCACCCATAAATGGAAAATACTGCATCACCAGGGTCCACCCTGATGGATAAGGAACTCTAAACCCTATAACCCGGTGCTCTCACTACCAACGGCCGAAGAAACACAGTCCTCCCGATCATCCTCTAATACATCCCTTCTCACACTAACTCCCTCGAAAATACCAAAAACTCAACTTCACGCGATGCGAAATGTCTTGCAGAAATGGATCGGAAATCTGAAAATCTGCGGTGTAACATGTCTTGAACTATAAATCGTGGTTTGATGAATTCTTAGTCGTTTTTCGATTTTAGATTCTGAACGGAGTGAAGAATGTATTGATTTTACAATGATGTGTGTTTTTTTTTTTTTTTTTTTTTTTGTGTCTGTCGACACGATTTGGGGCAGTAAAAATGCTTCGATTGCCTTATGTAGCAACTTTTCTGAAAGAAAAGTGAATCTATTTGGTACTTTGGGGGGTCAAAAGTAAAAAATTTCCAATATTTTTTAAATGCGACGGGAAAAACCATAAAAAAATTTGGTAAAAACGGGAGTTTTTACGCAAAACCAGTTTTCGACATAATCAAATTTTTTATTTTGCTATAACTCAAAAACTAATCGATGTAAATACTTGAAATTTTCACCAAATGTTTAGATTAGCGTTCTCTATACACCATTAAATTTTCTTTATTTACTTTTATTGAGCTATTTATAGACAATTGAAATTTTCAATTTTTTTTTTAAAATAACGATAAAATTATTTTGGCCGGCCAGAAAATCTTGAAAATTTAATACAAGGTTTCTTATAAGTTGTTCCTTAACTGATAAAAAAAATCTAAACTCGTAAGTCACAATTTTTTTTTATAAGTGCTCAAATTTCCAATTTATACGAAATATGTAAAAATCACGATAATTTGCAAGTTATTTTTTAGATAAAAATTCATAAAATTTTTTCTGTTCATACTTAAGGTTCAAAATTTTAACACTAGTTTATCTATAAGCTACTCTATAAAAATCTTTAAAAAATTTCTTCCGGACTTAGAGGAAAAATGTTATGACTGTTTGAAATTTAAATATTTACGAAATTGCATAAAATAACGATTTATTCTCGAATGATTTTTAATATTTGTTATAATTCAAAAATTAAGAGTCGCAGATTTTTGAAATTTCTACCAGCTGTTAAGATTGGTATTTCTTTTATGTTATATTTTTTTCAAAATATTATATTGATTTTTTTGCCACTTATAGGCATTTAAAATATTCGATTTTTTTACATTTTATTATTATAATCGGTGATAAAAAAAATTTGGCTCCTACAAAATACTTGAAAATGTAATAGAAGATTCCACAGAAGTAGTTCTTAATGTCATTCAAAAATTATTAAAATCCATAGGCACAATTTTTTTTTTATAAGCGTTTGAACAGCGAATATTGACATAAAATTACATGTAAAATATAATATAATGTATAATATTCTAGACTGACAAAGATATCGGTTTTTTTTAAAATGCTCTAACTCAAAAACGAAAAACCGCAACAACTTGAAATTATCATTAAATCTTTATATTGATGTTTTCGATACATGGTTAAAATTTCAAAGTATTTTGACATATTTTGACTTATTTATAGACAATTTAAATTTTCGGTTTTTCTAAATTTTTCGTTTAAAAATAAAATACACTTATATAATATTTATAAATAACATTGTATTATATTCTAGACTAACATATCATCTCCGTTCAGAATCGTTTTTCGTATACAATGATACCTATCATTGAATTCAAATTTAACAAATCCATTATAATGACCTATCCTATGAAGAGTCGCATTCCACCCCCAAGTGTACAGCAGAGCGAGGCCCATCCGGTTTTTAAATATACATTTTACGTATACTTAAGTATATAAATAATACAAAGATTATATTTTACTATTCAAAATCTAATAGGATATTTATTTTGTGATTAAATTTCTAAATTATAAATAATGATTAAATGAAAAATATAAATACGAAATATTATTATATAATTTTTATTTTTAAAAAAAACCTACATTTAAAGAAACCTAAAGGATAAAGTATAAACTGAATAAAAAAAAATAAAAAGTACGAATATAATACTAAACGATCCCAAAGTACTCAATAAAGAGTATATATATATATATATATATATATATATATATTATATTATATTATATACCCTGGAGATATATAATATATTCAATTCCCACAGTAAAACCTATGTTATTTAGTATGAATACCAAAATTTCAAAGTTCTTTATTCCCCTACACGTTTCCTTTTTAAATTTATAAATCATTATTGCGTTTCATACCACCATAACTTCAGGATAAGCCCGTAAATTATTACAAAATATGCAATATCTACATCTGATCTATAAAACAGTTGTAGAAGATTTTTAACACCGTTATTATGACGTACATCTACCAAGGTCAAACTGAAAACTAAACCCTTGTATGTTATAACAAATTTTCCTTAAAATTAAAAGACCTTTTAATACTCAATACAATTATAATTTATACTATAATTAATTTATAATTATTATTAATTTTTTCAATTATAAAATATTTTGAAATATATAAATACTATCACGAAACTTCTAACGAGATACAGATTTATTATTAATAATAATTTTTCGAGAATAATATTTCAAAATCACTCCATTTGTTTTTTCATAGTTCGACTGTTTTCATATTTTGTTTAAAAACAGAAAATAAATGTGAGGAAGACTTAATTTAAGAAAATACTATTGCTAATATAAGATTACAGATATTATGACTATATTATAAAAACTGCTTAGTACAAAAATAAACAAAATCTTTTTAGACATTTAATAATACCTAAAACCAATATAATAATTAAATTCGACTTATTTGTTATCGATCTTAATTTTCATTAACATTATTTATACAAATGTAATGTTATTCAATTCAATTAATTTTAATCATACTATATTTACGAGTAACATGATTAAATATTAAGAAATAAAATAAAAATTTCCAATCGATTTTTCAATCTTTATTAGATATAATAAACTAATAATAAATATTATCGATTTACTGCCAATAGTAAAGACTTAGGAAAATTTAATTCAAATCTCAATTACGCCTGAAGGTAGAATACCTAAGGCCCGTTTCACACGGGCCATTTTACGTGTCGCCACAGAAAAGACACAGTGGCGCCACATGAACTATATAGTTTTCACACGATAACCACACGATAGCCACACGTGGTTCTCGACGCACTAATCGAATTATTCATGACGCGCAAATAGTTGATAAATAATTGATGGGAGACTTAACTGTATATTAATTAATATATTATATATATTAATTAATATATTAATTAACTGTCGAGAAGTCCCAAACGTACAAAAACAAAACGGTATACCTTTACGATATCTTTCTTTATTAAAACAAAAACAACGGTGTATACATGTGTATGTGCAGATTTTCTACTGCGTATACACTGACGAACTGTCATTGAGCATGCCATCAGCCGTCCTTTTTATGCTCCAGGGAATGTTCTAGAAATACTTCAATAAAATATTCCAGAATATTCTATTTCTCGAATTTTGGGGGGCTTCTAGAAGATACTAGCTACTACTACTACGAATTGTGGTCGTTTGTGGTGTGGTCCGTATGAAATGAACATACTGTTTCAATGTATCACTAACTGTGGCGCCACAAACTGTGGCGCGATTTCTAGCGAGGACCGACCACATAAACGCATCTGTGGCACCACAATTTTGTGGCGACACACCATGTGAAAGCATCAATTAAAAATAATGTATTTTTATCAGTGGCGCCACTGTGTCTTTTATGTGGCGACACGTAAAGTGGCCCGTGTGAAACGGGCCTAATCAAGATGTATGAGTTTTATTATACAAAATACATTTCCACATTCATAATTAATTTTCTTAAATACAATTATACTCGTATAATAAAGTACACCTTACCAGTATTGAGACTAATCTAGATAAAATTATTAATAATCTATTATTTAATCTAAATAGAAATGTGAATGTTAGGTATTTATTTTAAACAAACACTTTACTTATCTACTGTTTATCTTTATAGATATTTTTTTAATCTATAATATTTAATTATTATTCGAGTGTTCCGGGGATTTTGCCACGCCTAGCCTGTGTAGCTGCCACAAAAATAATGAAAATTTATATTTAAAATGAATACGATTGAAAAAATACCCACACGTTTTTTTTTAAAATGTTGACAAATATTTGTATCCAAATTTGTATTAACAAAAATAGCTATTATTAAGCACAGATACATATATATTAGCTGAATTACCCAGCGTTTCCTGGAAAAATTATTGTGATTGTTCAACTGCTTTAGGGAGTAACTCGCTGCAAAAGCAATGCCTTTTAGAATTCGTTCACACGATACCGAATCGATGGTTTTAACGTATTAGCCAGTGTCAATATAATTTAAATGCGTATGTTCAGACGATTCGGCATTGTACCGTACTCGGTAAAATTACCAATTAAGTCTATTTTACTATTCGGTTTTGTCACTGCAAATCGTTTTCGGTCGTGTATTATAATATATTATACCAATATATTAATATAAATGTATTCAAGTCCATCTTAAAGTGTATAAATCAAAATAAAGTTAAAAATAAAACTTTAACTTATATTTATACATAAAAATAAAAAATAAATCTATAATCAATATTTTTTTTCGAGTCCTTACAGATCTTTTGTGTTTATTAAAACATAACAACACTAAATTAAAAACAATAGTAATAAATAACAAATAAAAGTGAATTTATAGGAAAGTGTATAAACAATGGATAATATAAATAAAAGTAATTGTAATTACTACAAAAATTATGTATTTAAAATCAAGTAGATTATCTGTTCGAGTTCTTGGATTATTACGCTTGTATAGTTTGCGATACTTTATGATTTTCAGTGAGATTGATTTTATACGATGCTACTGTAATCCAATGAATTTCTGGGTAATATTTTGATAGGTAACTTATGTAGCTCTGTTCATTTCGATTTGGTTCTCTTTGTATTTTTTACTGCTATTCCATTGCCTTCAGGATTAGTTTGTATTCTTTTGCAGCTAGTTTTCTTTGATCTTTTTTAACTCTATCTCTACACCTAGAATAGCTATTGTTTTTACCGATGGTACTGAAGTAGACATTTTATGAAACAATAAGATTTGAAGCAGGTAAATTTATATAAAAATTACCACTATTAATATTTCTAGTTTACTTTTTATTGAAAATGATTTTTCACCAAATCTTACATTACAATTTTGGTTGTAAAAATAAATAAATCCTTCTTGCTGCAACTAATTCGCAAATACTTGCATAGACTGAATTAACATTTCACCGGATTAATCTGTAGAAGATAGGAAATTGTCGTAATTCAAATTGTAAGACATATTAGCGAAGTCATTCCAGTATAACAGCCACATATGAAACAATTGTATTTAATATATTCTGGTACTATTCTTGGTCACTAAATAAATTATAAGAAATTAATCGAAAAAGGCAGTTATCATCTCCATTCATAGGAATAATTATTTGATGTATCAACAGACCATTAACAATAATCTCTTCAATCAACATATCAAAATGTTTTTTACTGCTATAAATCAAATTAAATCAATTTTAAATTGTCTTACTCTCTTTACCCTCTTTGTACACCTATCACGGAACCTGTTATATTTTTATCAATAGTCGATGGTAATATAGAAGAATTTAAAAATGTATATTGAAATAATATATAAATTAATATTATTTCTTAACTTTCACAATCAGAAGTAAAATTTTTTCTAGTTATTTTTATGTTTGTTTTTATACTCAATTTTAATTATTTAATATATTATTATACAAATATGAGAATTCAATTCAATTTTTAACCAAATAGTAAAATTGTATTATTTGATTAAAAAAAACATTACACCGACATAGAGTCATATACAACATCGAGATTCAAGATGGTAGCTAGAAAAAATAAAGTCTAAAAAAATACAGTAACTTAAATTTTGGGTTTTACCTATTTTAATAACTTAAAATCAAAATTATTCAAAATTCTTTCCTACTGCACGGATAGATTATATTATAAACATACCCTGAACATTTTAAATCACTAGTTATAATGATTTAGGCTGTACGCTGATTATTAATCAGTCGGGACTTCTTCTTATAAATTTAACTAACATAATGAAATATAAATTATAATTCAAAGTACTTAGAACAACTTTGTGAAAAAAAAAATCGTTAAATTATTTAAATTAAACACTAAAAAAACTGTAACCTTAAAAGACAATACACTCCCTCTCCTTCCCTCTAAAAAAAAATTAAAAATTGGACGATGTGGTAACACTCAAGAATGTATTTAAACAACTCAGATAATAAAAAATTGAGAAAAAATTCAATAGTGCCGTCAGAAAATAAAAACATAGAAAAATCTTGTTCTTATTTTATATAAATAACATATGTATTTATATTATATACATGTAAGAACAAAAATATTATATTTGTGAGCTTTTCAAGTAATAACCATTTATAATAACGATAATACTAGCTTTTTAAATTATGGATAACATATAACAATTATTACCATCATCGTCTACTGATTTTTCGTAAAAACTATTAGAATCTTCTTGAAAATAAATCCATTCATTCATGCAAGGGCAGTTTTTCTTTCGTTAATTATATATTAATAAACTGTAAAATGCCATGACATTTGTTTGTTAAAAAAAACGAGTCAAACCACTTTTTGTGTTCGAAATGTTCAAACTTTATTAATACGTGGTAAAACTGTACAAATTTGTAATTGATCAAATAACAATAAATAATAACAAAAATATATAAACTTTTGTCCCAAAATAATATAGGCAAATAAGCTATAAAAAAAATCAGAATAGTAAAAAATATCTAAAATTTCCTTATTTAATCATAAGAACCTTTATGTAAACAATACAACATTAATCAATATAAAATAAAAAATATAGAAATTTAAAGTTAAATTTATTATCTTATTAAATATTTATGATAAATCCTAATCGAATGAATTAAATGTTCACGGTTTCAGATTTCTAATGATTCTAATAAATTTCAAATAATACTTCTACTGCAACCACTAGATTATTTGACCCGTATAAGCATACGATTTATTTTTCGTGAAAATATGGTGTTATTACATTAAAGAGTCTTTTTGATAATTATACCCCGATATTTGTTGTTAAATTAAACATTAACTGCATAACTTATATACTCCCTTTCTAATTTAACTAAAGTATAAAGTATACTCTAGTTTGAAGATTAAGTAAGTTATTAATATTCGTTTGATAGAATATAAATCAATAGTAAAATAAAATGGATTTGAAATTATTTACAAATAATAAACATATATATTGGAAACACATTTAAATTGTAAAAAGTAATTAAATTAATACAGAAATTAATTAATTGATTTACTAATTAATGCTTAGTACGGAGTATAATTATATTTGTAATATACGATCGGTTACAGTGACGATTTTAGTGACTGTATATACCTGATGATAAATTTTTAACTCGAAAGCGATATATATATATATAAATTATTAATTTGTATAGTCATTTTAAATATTAATATTTAAATTGAGGAGTTGATTTTTTTAAAATCTAATAGATTATGACTTCATGCCTACATTTAATTAGAACATTTTTAATAGTTGGAGTTGAAAATTATTACTTATATAATCACAACTTAGTGTTTTTGTTGTATTAAAATTTGTAAATAAAACGTAAGATAAAATAATGCCATAAATTATTCGTTAATAAAAAATGTGGGATGTAATATGAATATTTTAAATAATGTACAACAATAAATATTATAATTATTCAATATTATTAAAAATTATTATTATTCAACATTACAAACATGCGTTTATAAATAACCTGATTTAAATTAATTTTTAATTTCCATATTAATTTAAGTTTTATTTGAGTAAAATTACATATAATTCGTATATTAAACAGGGACTGGTTCCTTCAGTACGGCCTGAGATTTTTTTTTTATTAAAGCCCGATAACCATTGTTTAATTTATTACACTTTTCAACCTTTATGTTATATACCACATATTTTTTTAGTGAAATATTTAAAACATTAACTATAATACTCGTAATATAAATACAAGGCAAAAACTATTTATTAAGGAATTAATAATTTATGCAAATGCCAAGTTGTAAATTGAATTTAATAATTATTCTTAGTGCGACAATAATGTATAGTATTAGGCATTATTGTAAATCTATAAATTTTAATTTTTAGATTTTAAATAAAGAAAAATCATGATTGTATTATTAAAATCATAATAAAATATAATTATAACCGAAAAGCCACAATTCGACTTTCGACTGGCCCATCGGAAAATTTCCCGTTTTCCTTATCTGCCAGTCCACATCTGATATTAAATCGTAAAAATGATTTATGTAAACTATAATAAAAAACCAATTAAGTGGTAATTTACTTCAACAACTTCCTCGAACTAAATTCCAGTAACAGTAAATTAGTACTGAAACACATAATTATTAAATAAACCAATAAACTAATCACATTAACCTTTGTCTTCTGCACAAACCTTTGGAAATAAGGCTCTTTTTATTTTAATATAAATTTGTACTACTCAAAAATAATCATTTAAAGGTTATCAATATAATGTAAAATAGTTTCAATGATCAATACTATTTTATTATCAATTTAAATAGTAGAAATTCGGAATAATTTTCATACTATATTATTTTACTTTTCTTAAGTATTTTCAAGTATAATAATTGACAGGTTCAATGGAATATTTTAAGTGGAGGAGGTTCCGTGTTTTGGTCCACCCCAGAATAAAAAAAAGTTCAAAAGTCATAAATTACTTGCTAAAAACTTACAGAGAAAGAGAACATGCATTTATATAATTTGGTTGTAAATGATTCTTAGTTTGTTTTAATAATAATAATAGAATAGTAAATTAATTCATGCCTTATATACATTTATTACAATATTATAAAATAATTTATTTTTTAGAAAAATTTAAAAATATGACATAGGATAAGTCAATTAGTTATAATTCTTATAATAATTAATATATCATAATTGCATTTCATATTATTACGAATATATAAAATTATTTTTTACACGATAATTTAATAATTAAACGAAATAAAATTATAACTTTATTTATATTATATTTGTATTTTCATACAATGTATTACTCGTATAATATAAATTATTAAAGAGTTTAGTTTATTTATGAAAACTTCTTTTATAACCAACCTATATAAATGGTCTGAACTTGTTTAATGGGATTCAATTTTCACAATTTAACGTGCTAAATCTCAGTTGGTAGACCATACCACATTAATATCTTATGTCCCTTTAACCACCTAGAAGTTGAGCGAAGGCTTAACAATTTACTGTAATAAAAATATAATTAAGAACTAACTGATTTATAGTCTGATGGTTAACAATAAAACACTTTAAATTTTACTAAGAATAGTGTTGAACTAAATAAAATAAATCGAAAACGTATTTTTTTTTCTTGTCACAAAAAAATTTTTTTTTTTCATAAATACTAAATTATTTCTGTAAGTATTTCAAAGACTCATGTCCCTTAATAATCACATTATATTTGATAAAATAATAAAAATAAAACAAAAGTTAAAAATTATTAAATGGTTGATACTCATAAATTAATATATAAATAAATAAATAGTTCATGGATAAATGCTTGGAATATTATAATAATTGTAAAGTACAATCAATTTCAAATTAAAATTTCATACATTAAGTCAATAAAATCGCGACTGAATATGAAAGAATAATGGAAGGTATACTTTGAGAAAAATTTATCGTTTTACCTAAAGATAATTTATTTTAATAGGATAAATTATTTAAAATGAGTTTTCATTACATAAAGAAATGTTGAGAAATAGATATACGTTAATTGTTATTATTTATTATTATCTAAAATTTATTTGTATAAAATTTTATAATAAAAACAATTTTTACATTTAAAATATTGTTAAAATAATTTATCCTTATTTATTATGTATATGTAACTCTATTAACTAAATCAATGTAAATATTATTTTGGGTATTTAATATTATTAAGTCTCTATTGATATCAAAATGTATATTATGGTTATTTTTTAAAACATATTTAACGAAAAATTAAATTACAACATATTTTTTTTTTTATCATACTTATTTATTAACTTACCACTGTCTAACTTAAGAACAGTTTACCATTTTATTATTTCATATTTAATAAAAATATTTTATGAGATAATAAGTATACTTTTATTTTATATTACAATATACATTAAACATAAAAACTATATGTATTAAAACTGTTCATATAATAATGTACAGCTCTACCGAAGAAATAATTGCTTCAGAATACCTTTAGGAACAACCACATAAAAACAAAATACTCTGTCGATATCACATCACTTAATGTCGTCATAAATCTAAGATTGTTAACTAATGGCAACATTAAATTAATTCTAAGTACAAGTTTCTTAATTAATAAGTGTTTTTAAGTATTAGACATCCAATATCCATTTACCACGTGTCTAATATTTCTTTTTCAACGAACATAACAACCAAATGGTGTTTGTTTAATGATCCAAATGTGGTCAGAAAACTTCAGTTGAGAGTAATTTTGTGGCAGATAAAGTACATGCAAGCATTTGCCAAATTTAGTAATTAATTCAGAGCTGATTAAAGTTTTGAGTTTGACTGATTTGAATTCTTAAACGTACCTTTACTAATTAATTTCGTATTACGAATGAATTTTAATGGTATTATAATTCAAATTTAATATATAATTACAAATTTGTATAACACGCTATTTGATACGTATTATATAACATTTACAAGTTCAATAAAACTACTGAAATATCTAATTTAAAAAATGTTAACATGCGTTTCTTGAACTACTGAGAAATCGATTAGATAAAATAATATTCCAAATTTGTATAACATACATTTTTATAAATCTGAAAAAATATTATGAAGAATAAAAACGTTAATATTATTCAATGTTGTCTTGACATCCAATAATCGCATTAAATACAATTGTTAGATATTTTCCTATTGGAAATCATTCACTGTACTACAATAATAAGTCTATTCATTATTTCATCTCCAATGAATATTTCACATTTCAAATTAAAATCAAATCAAATAGAAAATATGAACATTATTTTAAAATACATGTTTAATACACATATTATTATTAAATAACTATAAGAAAACGAACATTGTGTTTGATTTTTAATCCTACAAAGAATTAATTAAAACGCAATATTTTATTATGAAAAAAATATGCTAACAAATAGTAAAAATAATTTGAATATTATAGTGTTTTCATATTTAATTTTTAATAAAATTGAAATTAACTATAAATATATTCAAAATCAAAATCATTCATCCAAAATATTAGTCGACCAAAAAATTATATCTGTACTAAACTAAAAATAAACAAGAATCATTAATTTACTAATGCATATAAAATCTTGTTTTCAATATTAATATTTCCTTAGTGTAAAACTAATAACACGAAAAGGGTTAATCCTTTTGTTTTGTATCAAAATACATAAACAGTGAATAATATTAAATTGCTAGAACAGTGTTAGGATATACCAAAATGATTGTATTTAATTAAAAATGATCAATAACAAAAATATTTACAAATTAAACCTATATATCTTTGAAACTATGTATTAAAATTAGCTGAATTATAATATAAAAATGTAACATTAGGAGCTGTATGAAGTTCATACTAAAAATATAATTTTATACTAAAATTAATTTCACCCTATGTAATCAATTTTAATAAATTGCATTTTTCATTAAAATCCAACCTAATTATAGTTAATTTAAATTATTTTATTAATTTATCAGTTTATTTAATATTTCGATGTTTCACAGTTGAAGTTATAATATTAATTGTCTGTTCATAAATTTAATTTTTTAATTTAAAAAGTACTAATCTACTCTTTTTGACGAAATTAGATATTTTATTATTCAAACGATAACACATGTACAATCAATGGAAAATTATGATAAGCAGTGGATATAAAATTTATATCCACTACTTATCATAATTTTCCATTGATTGTATATTATATATATTATTCTATATTTAATGTAGTCCTATGGTGTATAGGCTCTTTATTTCATTCATCCTTATCGTAAGATAATCAATTTATTGTTTTTAATTCGAACTTGATAGTTAGACAAGCGGCTAATAGCATGACAAAAAAAAAACAAGGAGACATTTTTTTTTTAAGTGCCTAATTTTGAATTATAAACACATATTATTTGAAAACTATTAAAAACTTTAAATTATATACTGTCTAAACTTTAAAGTTTAATATGGGTTGAATATACAGTTTATATAACAATTTTATGAAACGTTTAAAACATACTATTCTCTTGAAAAATGAAACAAGATAATACCACACATTAAGTTCTACACTAAGTCTTAACGAAAGTATTGTTTTTAATATACAGGTATTTTCAATCGTTAATTATTTAATACAACATATATTTAACTTTGTATAAAAAAAAATTGGGTTTTATATTTTTTTCTTATTTTCATGATATATCTACAACAGTCATTATAATTATTGTTGCTCTTTATTTAAAATATTTTTTGTAATATAAGCATATTATTATCAAATCATAATAACTATCGTCATAAAATGTATATTACAAAATTTTGCATACCAGACTTATAATAATATAAAATAAAAAAATAACAGAAAATCATTAGCAAATAAAAATTAATTAAATTTACTCCAAAACATTACATTTATGTAGAAAAACCACTAATATATTTTACCAGGTCGATATTGTATTTATCTTTTCATAATTAATAAAATAAAATATCTAAATTTAAATTACACATGTGCAACACTGTATTTTTCTCTATCGAGTAAATTGTGTGTTCAGATTTGGATTTGAGTATTTCAGATGCATTTAAAATTTTCAGAAAACGTATGGAATCTGAATAGTGAATGCAACCCATATTTTTCAGACTTCTGGAATCTACAGTCTTTAATTTTGTTGGTTATAAAATTTTAAATAATTGAATAAGTATGACTTTAAAATAAATTGTATAAAACAAATCATTTATTTCATTTATTTCATAGAGTTATACATATAATATTTATTATGTATAACTATGTATATTTTATTATGTATAAAAAAATTATTTCTAAATGTTTTTTCGATATTTTTATGTTAATTATTAATAAGTCAATAAATGCCTCATTATATTTATTTCAAGTAATAAGCCACATTCGAAAATATTAACATGAATTACAAAAATATGATATATTAAATAACTATTTATTTTAATTTTTAAGTTTAACGTAATTAACTAAACACTTAACTGATAGTAGTTCTCAGTACATATCAATGCTAATAATAATGCTTTATTTAACGTGAACAAAATCAATCAATTCATTGAGATTTTTCAAAACTTAGTATAACAAACTCTAAACAATTTTTCTAACATTTTTGAGTATTCTAAATTGACTGAAAATGATTAATAATGAAAAATAATAGAATTGGTACAATCGAAAATTATGATACTTAAAAATTTGTAATACATCATTTGACACACTTATTTTGGACATTTACATATAAGACTTCGTTATATATAACATGAATACTAACTTAAATAAAAACAAGGACTGAAACATTAGAATTGTTGGTGCCCGCGTGATACTTCCTTAAAATATCTATACTCGTTAAACGTAAACGTTATAATACTTTGTATTGAAAACAAAAACCCTATTTTAAACGTCAAAATCCTATTAAATATACCTAAATTTTATTAATTCTAACACAGTCACTGAAGACTTGATCTAAAAGCTTTCAAAAAATCTTCCATAATGTAGGTACTCGTACATCGTACAACTGAAGACGATAATTTGTTAAAGTTTTGTTTTCCTATAACAACAATTTTCAAATAAACTTTTACAGTATAACTCATAATAAGATAATAAGTAGGAAATAATGAATTTTCTATTTCAAACTAATCAAACTAAATTACAATTTTGTGTTATGGCATTGACATGCGTTATTAAGAAGACCTTACTATTCAATTAGAATGGTGTCAATTACAATTCTAATCTGTGTTAAAATTAACTTAATCGCTATGAACTTTCATAATCACAAACTTTTATATCATATTTTAGAATTTCAATATAAATAATATAATAATAATATTAGAAATAATAATAATTATTATAAATTTATAATAGATATTTATTATTAATAATTAATATTTTATTTTAATATAAATATATTTAAATAGAAACTAGTTATAAAATACATCTACATCCGTTCAATTTTACTTAAAAATACTTGTTCATTTTTTAGTCACAAATCGAAGTCACAATAAAAACTTTATTTACCAGAATGGTTATGACTACTTTCATAGATCTCAAACAAATGGCTTACTATATTTACATTGCTTTCTTAAATTATAAAAACTAGACGCGAAGTCAAATTTAATATTGCATATAGTTTCAGCCTCATCCAATAGTTTTGGTCAGAAAATAAAGATTTACAATTGTATTACTGCTACGTGGTGGATTACCATTAATGAGCACGTGTTCTATGCGTTCAAAATCACAATGCGCGTACGACCGGCTAGATTTTTTCTTTAATTTTTTATTTTTTTTTCGCACGATTTTGTACATTTATTGAAATTACTGTGAACATAACGTAGTTCCGTGCAATCGTACGCGCGTTTAGTAATGAAAATATTGATACGTACTTGTTTTATGTACGACAAGAGATGGAAACGGGAAACAACTCGCGTCCAAAATTGAAGACGGTCGTAACTGAACCGGCAGCATCAGCGGCGGATGAACACGCGGCCAGATCGCACGGTAGCCAGACGGCACATGAATCGGCCGAAAAAACAGGAGGCGACGGTGACGTATGAATGCGTCCCCCGACGGCGGCGGCGGTGGTTACTTTAGGTCATGACGACCAGAGGGCGTCCAAGGTGGGGAGGAGGATCGATCCTGAATCTGACAAGAAGTTTTGCCAGGAGTAAACCGTTTGCCGCCCCATCGTCGCCGTCGTCAATTCTCTCACTCTACACTCTGCTTTTCCAGTGCATATCGTATGTGCGTTTGTGAGTGTGTGTGTGTGTGTGTGTGTGTGTGTGTGTGTGTGTGTGTGTGTGTGCATGTTTACATACGAGATTACGGTGTATTTGAAGCCGAGACAATGGTATCGAATCATCGAGATCCATCCCTATCGAACATATTATACGTAACTGGAGGATAAATATGAATATTAAATGAATATCGCTCTATACCATGTAGGCCCGATCTAAAAGGACATATTAATTATAATAATAATAATAATTTTAATTATATTATTATTATAATTATTATAAATAATAATAATATATATTATTATTATTATAATTTTAATGTATATAACTCGTATGTAAATAGCGCAGACGAACTATCGCAGTTGAGAACTAAATGCATAATGAACGTACGGTTTATGTTTGAATTTTTATTATAATACAACCAACTACCCTGAACACATAGTGAAGACAAATGGAAAATGGAACAAAAACAAAAAAATCGGGATTTAAAGTGTACTTTTAACAAGACACTATATCATTACATTTTACGTCTATCAAAACTGCACGGATATGAACTAATTTTGGAAGTATCTTATAAAATAAGCACACCAATCAGGAACATGAGACGAACTTGACAAAGCAAATATATAAATAATAGTATTCGATTAACATTCAAATCAATGCTCTTCATTAAAAATAACAAAAATCTCAACGAATTTATTGGTTCTTATTGTGAGTTTTTTGTAACAGAGAAAATAATTAACTAGTACTCGAATTGGCCCAGAAAAACCCGTATAACTGAATCGACAAATATAATTTTCATTAGTTATTTTTAACACCTTTATACTAATAGGTATAGGACATATGTTTTTAAATATAATTCTTTCGTACTACAATGATCGCACATTTTAAACGTCAAGTCTTGGATTAATACATTCTCTATATTAATATAAATTATTTGTTGGACATAACACAGAACTAATGAATTAATTTTTGACGTAGACTTAATATTATTATTGTTTTAAAATAAGCGTAAGAGCGTAAGGGTATCAAGACAATCGATTAAATAATTGTCTTGCACATTATATTCATACTCGTGAATAACTAATAATCATATACGTGGGATACGTATTTAATCACCCATGTAGGTGAGTTTTTCCACACATAGTAAAATCAACAATTTACCTTAACTCGTCAACTATAATGTATTATACTTAATAATTAGCTTTTTAATGAATTAATTCAATATAAACTGATTAATTCTTCGTATAAACAGTAATAATATGATAACATTATTTAGGATACTTGCGAACATCAACAAACAGTATTCAAGTACGGAAAATCAATCAGCCATTAGTACATCATCTATAGTGGTGATCATCAGTTATTAGCATAGGGTTGCTGAAAATATTATAGCAATAACCATTTCCTAGGTATTTTTAGGGTCAAAGCAGTATATATTTTTTTATTTCAGAAAGGTCGCAGTTTTTTAAATAAATAAATAGCGTACAGTTCAAAAATGTCACTAAATTAAACATTGCAACACAACTTTTATATTATCTATTTAACAATCGTAAATTAAAGAAATTTAAAATATAATTATCCTAAAACATACTTTCGTATTCAAAATTTTATTAAAAAATAATTAAAAAAAAAGTAGTAGTTATAATTGGTTTGTTTGTTGGTTATACTATATACCGATGATTCATAGAATAAGTTATTATAATTATAAATTTTAAGAGAATGCAAATAAAAACAACACGTTTAAAAATATTAAATAAACATGTCAATCGTGATTATAATCACTTTCACTGAAATATTAATATTATAAAACAAAAACACTCTTGCTATCAATTTAAACAGTAATCCCTAAATTATTTTAAAACATTTAATTCAATTTATTTGAAAAATTGCTTATGAATTGTTTAAGTATTTTATGTACTATTATCCTATAAATTCTAGCTTTAAATTATTTGATTGTTTACTAAAAAAGACTAGTGCATAGATTAAAAACATAAAATAAATTTACAATATAAATTAAACTAAATCTTTTTATTAAATTATTATATTATCATATTAAAATATTACACTATACATATTTTTATTTTATTTTAGCCAAATAGAAATTGTATTTATCGAATCAACACTAAAACAAGTCTACAATAGAAAACATATTGTTTATACTTGAAGAATTGTAAGGATAAATAGCCGTTGGCGATAATTTCCGCTTGATTTGGTTCCACTTTTTTTTTTCTTATTTCAAATTTTTATATAAAAATAATTATCTCGCACATAATTCACACTTTTAATTTGAACAAAAATATCTAGAAATTAAGAATAATGAAAAACTATTTAATAGACGAATTTAAACAAACGAAATTATGAAGCAATATTCCTACGGTTCATTTTTTCTCGGTATAAAATGTATGCATTTCAATGCTTATTAAATATTTTTTTTAATTTATTCATCTAGAATAAATATTCAAAAAAGTTTATTTCATTTAGGCTTGATTGTATCGTGCTTTTCAACAATTATTGATAACTAATGATCTTTTAGTATTATCAACATAATACTAAATAACTAAATAACTAGATATTATCTAGAACAAGAATTTAAACACAGATTTTTGATTTTATTTTATTTGATTTGTATGAATCCAAAATAAATCTACTTTTTTATTATCAATTTTATGATGATATAAATGTGATGTATGACACATTTTTAGTTAAAAAATAAAGAACTACAATTCATTTTGTTTAATTTATTTTAGTCGTAATTTTCATATCAGTCCTCCGGGGATTCTAGGTAATTTTGTAAATTAAATAATGCGACATATAGATCGAAATTTCCTTAAATTATAGTCTTGTTGCCAACATAATCAGCCACTTAATTTCTTGTAAAGGCAATCTAAAAGTACATAATATAATCTAGAAAATTTATGATAACATATGACCTCGAGAAACATTAATCAAATAATTACTAAACGTTTACGAAGCATAATTAATTTGAAAATTATGATCGATAAATTATGATTTAGTTTTGAGAAACATACTCAAATCAATTTTTTTTATTCATCAGATACATAAAAGATATGTTTAAAAATACATGAGTACTGTATACCTTATTTATTTTATTTATTTATTTATTTATTTACAAAATATACGGGTTTCCCCTATAAACATTAAAGTACAGTACAATATATTAATAATAGTAGAAAATTGAAAAGTAAAATATATAAATAACAGAATTTCAATTATAATAAGACAGTTATTAAGTAAACAATTAAAACGTTTATAAAACGTAAGAGTTTATTAACAGTGTTTAAGAAACATTAGAACTAATTATCATCAAAAGAGGGGTCCTCATTGGCAAGTGACATAAGTCGCCTTAAAGGCTCATTTTGCAGATAATTTGAGTTGGCGGTAGGAATAAGGAAGGTCACATGAGAGCGTGATACATGCGAAGGAACTTTGAAGTTAATTTTGGAAAGCAAGCAAGGGGAATCAATATGGTTAGTAATTAGACCACGAATAAATTTTAAATTTAAAGTTCTTCTTCGTTCGGCAAGAGTAGGCAGGCCAAGTACGTTAGTGATATTAGTATAATCATGAGCTATATGGGGAATACCTAACACAAAACAACAATATCTTAAAAATCTAAGTTGAACACGTTCGAGTTGGTTAATATCAGAAACAGTGTGAGGATCCCAGACAACCGACCCGTATTCTAAAATAGGACGAACTAAAGCGCAATATAGTGATTTTAACGATTTTGACAATTTAAAGTCTTTAGATAGACGCATAATGAACCCTAAAACTTTATATGCTCTACTAGTAATCATTGCAATATGAGGACTTGGACTAAGGGTACTAGATAGTTTAAAACCCAGATCGATTAGATTATCAACGCGTTCAATTGTCAAGCCTGAGATATTGTAGTCAAAAAGGATAGTAGAACGAGAACGAGTAAACGACATGACTCGGCACTTTGAAGCATTGACTTTAAGGCCTATTTTAAGACACCAACTAACAAAACAATCAAGGCTACTTTGGAGGATCTCACAATCAGCAGCTGAGTTTATTTCCATAAAGAGCTTCATATCATCTGCAAAACACAAAAGTTTACACAAAGGCAAGGCGTTACGTACACCATTGACAAACAGTAAAAATAGAATCGGTGATAAATGTCCACCTTGGGGGACACCAGACATAGACGAAAATATATTTGATTTGACGCCAAACAATTTTACCCATTGTAGCCTATTTGCTAAAAAAGAACCAAACCAGGAGAGCAAAGGTTCACCAAAACCAGTCATTTCGAGAATTCTCAGTAAGACACTATGATTAACAGTGTCAAACGCTTTGGCTAAGTCAGTATAAACTACATCAACTTGGGACCGTTTTTTAAAAGAATCAAATATAAAATTGGAAAAGACTAAGTTGCATGTAGTAGTTGATCTTCCCGGACGAAACCCATGTTGTTCTTCAATAAGGATATTGTTTATTGATGGTTTAATACTGTTTAAAACCAAAGATTCAAAGAGTTTTGATAGGTGAGACTGAACAGAGATAGGTCTATAATTAGATATATCGGATTTGACACTTGATTTATGTACTGGCGTGACAGAACTGAATTTAAGAATAGTGGGAAAAATACCCTCATCAAGAGAACGCCTGAACAGCAAAAATAAAGGATAGGCAATAATAGAACGCAACTGAAATAGAAAAACGCCGGGGAGTCCATCAGGACCTACATTTTTTGCACCAGACAACGTAGAAAGACTATGAAAAACATCATCAACAGTGAAGTATGCATTATTAGGTAGGTCAAAAGATAGAATCTTAAGATCGCTCAAATCATCATTAACGACTTCACATGAGTATACAGATTTGAAGTATGTGGCGAACATGTCAGCTGCATCCTGTTCATTAGAACTTGAAGCACCATTAAGCGTTAGTGTTTTAGGAATATCAGAATTGCAGCGCTGTTTCTTTATAAATTTCCAAAAATTGGAAGGATTTGCATTTATTGATAATTCAGTTCGATCAACAAATTCACGATACAATTTTTTCGATACGTACTTATAATGGGCCCTAAGAAGTGAAAAGTGTCTGTAATCATCAGGGTTAAAAGTGGATTTAAATTTAGCATGGGCTTTTTTCTTCTTAAATAAAATTTGTTTTAACTCATTCGTGAACCAGACTGGGAAGGTAGACTGCTTAAAATGGCGCTTAGGGACAAAGCGTAATACAGACTGATGAAAAGCATCATATAAGGTATTAAAAGCTGAATCAACACTGAGAGCAGATAGAGTAGAAGGCCAATCAAAATTAGAAATAAAATTATATATATTAATATAGTCAGCATTATCAAAATCGAAGAAGGAGTGAGTACTATTTAAACCAGGAACATGGATGTTATTATAAAAATTGATAGATAGAGGAGGGTGGTAGGGATCAGGAGGCACTAACGAATCTAAAGATTCAGTGACTGAGAGAGAATCAACATTACTAAATACTAAGTCTAATAAGGATCCATGTTTATTAAGGTTGTTGTTATTTTGAAAAAAACAATTAGAGGCAAAAAACTCAGGGATACACGGAGCACGACAATGGGAGGACGAGAAGATTAAACCAGAGTCATCATTATCCCATACGACTTCAGGTAGGTTGTAATCACCACAAAACAAATATTTATAATTAGGGTAAAGATTAAGAACATGTTCAACAGAGTTAATATGAGATTGATAGACATTGAGTGGGGATTGAGGAGGGATATATACACAACTTATTAAGAAGTTAATTTTATTAAAGAAAAAACGAACAAAAATTTGTTCAACATTTAATTCGGAGACGGTTATAAGAGAAGAAGGGATATCCTTACGAACACCAATAAGGACACCTCCCCCGAGAGAACAATTGCTAGTAAGAGAGGATCTATCACATCTAAAAATATTATAATTATGTAAGCCAAGTTCATTATCAAAAATACCATTAGTTAGCCATGTTTCAGATAAAATAATAAAGATGTGATCAAGCGCAGCGGCATTACATCTAAGATTTATTAATTTGGATCGGAGACCTCGACAATTTTGATAAAATCCACGAACTGGCAGACCACTAACTGAATTGGTTAACGATGACTTGCATGATGATGGAATCCAGTGTTTTTTGATTTGGCAACACGTACTTGAGGTACACCATTGACGTAAGAAATCTCAAGATTTGTTTCACCATTTAACTTACGATTTTCAAGCTCAGCATAACAGGACCGAAGCAAAGTACGTTGCATCATCGTTTTATCACTGACTATACGGAAACCCGTAGGAAATTGAATACCATTTTTCACCAAATCTCTAAAGTCGGAAACCAGTTTACTAGAGGACTCCCTGCTACCACACAACAGTTTGATTGGACGAGATTTTCCAGCAACAACTTTACCAAGACCAATAACTTTGGGGTTATCAGGAATGACTAAACTATGAGGTTCAAGCAAACTGCGAATGGAAGAACAATCATCCGAAATCCGTTGGGTTGTCGAAGCCGAAGAGGACTCCGGTACACCATAAATAATTGTATTTAAAGAGCATCTTTGGCGCTCAAAACTTTCCTGTAATACCTGGGAGATAACATGGGAGCTTTGGCTAGGTGAACCAGCATCCTCCAAAGACGTAATTTTACCTTTAAGAATATTAAGTTCACTGCGTAAGGTGCTATTTTCACTTATAAATTTATAATTATTTAATTATAATTTATTTAATTATTAAATATATATAATTTATAATTTATTTTTGAGGAAGATCAGGAATGACAAGACTTTTTATTAAATTATTTTAAATAATAGATAATAATATATTTAAAAACATCGATATTTTAATGAAAAATATTGGTAATAATAAACAATATTTATTGAGTAAATAGTAGTAGCTTTTAGTAGATATTGTAAAATATGATTGTTTTTCAGTAGCAATAGCAGTTACTGAAAAAAAGCAGTGAAAATAGTAGTGATTGCTACGTTATGTATTATAATATTATAATAATTATTATTTAACAATAAAATAGTATTATATCAGTGACTATTGTTATAATATATTCAATATTAGCCCAATGTATGATGAACAAAAACTAGCAATCATTGGTATCTCACTATCTGAGTAGCAATTTTTGAAAATTACTTTGGAATAATCGTGAAAAAATTACTGCTACTACCATTTCATTCCATCACTAGTGTTTATTTAGTGTTAATTTACTATTGACATCGGTGTAGTTACACTACATACACTAATATTATAATGAGTGGCTGATTAAATGATAAATATCGGAAATTTATAAGTGAATACTTAAATAAGAAAACTTAAAATTACTAAAGAACATCAACATTAACGTCAAACAAATTCTTTGTTCAAATTTTTAAAAAATACCAAAATTATATTATAGCTAAGAGTGGTCAAATTTAAAGTTAAATTAAAAAGTTAAAAGTTAATAAATGCGAAATTCCAACAGAATAATAGTGACAATGTTAATTCTGAAAAGTAGAAGTTCAATCCAATTATAGTGATAATAATACATTTAAAAATGTTCAACTAGTATCAAATGATTTACGACCAGAAAAATTTATTTCTAATGAATAAAATTATTTTTTTCTATATTTTTTAATATTTTCAATGTCATTTATTTTATTACATTAAAGCAGGTTTGTATAAATATCAATACGTAATAATTAATAAATTATAGACGAGTAAATAAAAAAATTATGTTATTTAAGTTATATATATATATATATATCTATCTTATAAAAAAAAACACCTTTATTTTAAATTATAAACAGTGAGGGACCCATCAAATTTGTTGGGTAATAACATTTATTGATGTCCTTATATGATTATAAGTAAATATAATAATAATTATAGCTAAGAGGTGTTACAATTATTTCGCCCTAGGCCTCACAAATCCTAAGGATGACCCTGCTTCAGAAAGTATTTGTAATTTATTAACGCAGCTATTATTTTTGTTATCTATCAAAATGAGTTAATTTTGGTCAAAAACAAGAATGGTTCCTATAGTAACCACAATGCAGTTTTATTAAATATTTCGAGAGTTTGTCACCAATGCTAAATTATGAAATATAAATATATAATTAAACCCAAAAACGAGGTTGATTAACTTACGAACGGTCGTAAACCAAATAACCTCAATACCAAATAACATTTAATTTATCACGTTTTTATTTTATTTATACGCATTGTAGTATAAAAATGATTGTAATGATTTTTTTGAAGCATTTAACGAAGTATTATGTTTAATATAATTGGTAATCTCGATAATAAACCTGAAATAAATAAGATAAGACAAATAAGACAAGTAAATAAAAATTAGACGAATCTAAATACTTTCGTTAAATTATGATATATTCCAATACATAAGTCTTTATACAATTTTTGGAGCAACCCACCTTGTAAAATTAATAAATTTCATGGTTCTCGTTCAGATTATTCAGAATCTTATATAAAAGACACTAGCATAAATATCTAAATACAAATGCATTACATTTTCGTTGATTAATTATTTTGAACAAATATTAAATTTTATCTATAGTACAATATACACTTTTTTGACATTTATCAAGAGATTTAGAAAAAATCCGCGCTTTCTCAAATACTTTAACAAGCTTAAGTAATGTAATTACATCAGTTTCCACAACCATTTTATGTATAAAAGTTATTTAACGAATAATTAAAATATAAAATCAAAGAAATATTAACATTTTTTGTTAAAACAAAAATGTGATGGAAAAAAAAAAATTACTAAACAAACATTAATTTCACAGTATCATAAATATAGTAATTATTTTTGTGGTGATATAATTGTATAATATTTATGAAGAAAAATTTGACTCATAATACGTTCAGAAGGTAACAGATGATTTCAAACTTCATATAAAATTAAAAGAGAAAATTAGACAAAGATCAAACATGTTTTAAAATATTTTAGTGCAGCTGGTATTTCCCTAGGATAATTCAAGCCACAATTAATATTCAAACTTTGCCTGTAGGATGTAACTCTAACGATGACGGTTTGCAAAAATAATAAAATTGGAATCAAATTCTAAAAATTTGTATAACTAATTAAACACATCTGTGCATCTCTTATTATCACAGTACTTATATTATTTGATAGAAATACACGAGAAAATTAAAAAAATATAAGATCAAAAAATCATCTTTCATAGTAAGTATTGTAACCATCATAAATTAAACTTCTAAATACAAAACAAAACCACTATAATACTTTCTCTTTGAGATATCGAAATTCCAAGCATTTCCTACAATTGATAGTAAAAAGAAAACACCAGTTGGAAGTTTTAACTTTATAGTGATACAACGAAATGATTCGTCTTAATTATGTCATATTTCCAAGCCCTTTGTTTAATGTAAAAACAAAATCTAAAAATCTTTTTAAAAAAACCTTATTTGTAATTTGTATCTTACTTACTCGCAATAATATAATACACGATATAGGTTTAAATAAACCCAAATCGCCTTTGTTGTATTGAGTACCTACCCACCACATTATTAATAATAATGATGGATAATCGAAAAATATTAGTACACATCATACAAAATTTATCTTAGAGTCTGTAAAATAACTGTTAAAATGTTTTTACTTTATGGAAATTGTTAAATTTGTATGTAGAATTTTTAATCAAAGGACGGCAAAAAGTAAAACTAACTCAAAATTACAATTCAAAACTTTTAACGATATTTAGCATAGAAAAAAATCGCTATTAAAAATACAAATTATATTGTTTGATATTACGATATTTCCATTTCCCTGGAAAGGAGAAAAAATATGTCTACAATTGACGCTGACCGCGTGGCAGGCGTTATCACAACGACCGGCGACAGCCGTGTCTATCTTCTCTGATCAACCACTAGACCACGGCACACACCGTCAACGTGATACCCGGTTACATACGCTGGAGTTCGTGTCAGGGAACGTTCGGACCCTGAACAGAGCTCAACGGAGAGCTCTTCTCCGGTGCGCCTGCGCGTACAGCACCGTCTCCGAGGCGGCCATAAACGTGATCGCATCAACGCCGCCTGCAGACCTCCTGGCGAAGGAGAGAAAGACGGCGTTCGACCGGAGACGGGCCCCCGCGGCACCCACGGCAGGCAATGATCCGAAAACCAACACCATGGAGGCATGGCAGGAGAGATGGTCGAAGGAGGAATCAGGAAGCTGGACCAGGCGACTGATCCCGGACGTCCGTTACTGGTGCGCCAGGAGCCACGGGCTGACGACAAACTTCCACCTGACGCAGTTCCTGTCGGGACACGGATGCTTCGGCCAGTATCCGCACCGGATCTGCAAGTTGGACAACCCCAGGTGTGTGGACTGTCTCGCGCCAGTGGACGACGCGGAGCATGCGTTCTTCCTGTGCGATAGGTGGTGGCGTCGGAGAATGGAGCTGAAAGCTGCAATCAATGACCCATTCACTCCCGAGACCGTCGTGGGGAAGATGATGGATTCACGGAGCAACTGGACGGCGGTAGAGCAATTCGTGAAGGAGGTGCTGACGAATAGGGAAGCCGAGGAGAGAGAGCGGCAGCGTCAAGATTAAACCATGTTATTAAGTCTGCTTTGCTGTGGGCAGAAGGCCGTTCTTAGATGGTGTAGAGCCATCATTGTAAGATTTGTTGTTCAATAAACGATGTGGGGGAGCTGACGAAATGCCTCAGGGTGTCTCCGGCCACTCACGATACCGTTATAAAAAAAAAAAAAAAAAAAGGTGTGAGACCTGGAAAGGTCCAGAAGACGTCCGATACGTACCGCCCAGTGACATCGTATGTTACCTCCATCGCGAACGAAAGACACTCGCGATGTTAACCATCATTTGTATGCTATGTGTGCCGCACCGTTTGTTTTGTGTTTATCATTATTGTTCGAATTTTTCGGTTATAATACATACGTAACTGGAAAGTCTAAAGTTTTATATATTTTAATTAATATACACTTCGATTCGGATGGTGCACCAGTCCACCGGACGCGCTCCCGACACAGTATACTAAATACTGTTTCGTATATATTTTACTGCAAGAAACATGATACGGGTATAATATCAATACTAAGAAGAATATTTACCTCTTATATAAAACATAATATTAGTGATTGGTACATTAAAAGTTTTTAAAAAAATAAATGTATATTTTTCACAGTACAAAAACATAATAATGTACATTTGTCAACCAGTTATTTGATATTTTATAATATTATGTCATATAAATATTCTCGGAATCGTTATGATATTGTAAAAATAATAACGCGATATCAGATTATCGAATATCATTTCCATAACATGTCATCATACTTTTTGGTTTTATTGTTGAAAATCAAATGTAATTTATTTCAACACATTAATGCCAAAATTATTATTCTGACAGTCTCAACAATTTATCTAAAAATTATGTTTGTCATAATCCCGTTTTTAATTATTATTCGTATTCATGTTAATTAAATCATAGGTATTTTAATTTGATAATAATTTATTATTTTATTGTCAGGATGATGTTTATAAAAGTATAGAAATTATATAATAGGAAAGTTTGCATTTTTTTTAACTCTCACGTAGTCTTGTATTAATACTATGTACACTAAATATAATTAATTGTATGCTATGCATATTTATAGCACAATACGAGTTTCACACGTTAGAAACACACACAACAATAACATCAATACAATGTATGACAATTAATAACTCATTTTAAGTAGGTTATGAAGAACAATACATAAAACGTATATGTTAAGTTTTGAGTGGATTTAGGAAGTTATTGATTTTATAATAATGTCATATTCTTAAAAAATAAATCTATTAAACACAATATATATATTACACTTAAAAAAACTCATTCTTAAACTTTACCAGTAATCGTCAAGAAAATCCCGAATTACTTCGAACAATGGTAAAGCAAATTAATGCAACTTTACAAGTGTATTATGAGTTTTTAAATTTAATCTTTTTGCTTTTTAAATGAATGTACATTCGCTCAGATGTGATACTATTCATTTGTAGGTTATAATACTAAATAAAATAAATTTGGATAAATTGATCGAAATTGACTGTTTTCCAATTTTTTGATAACTGTGTGCTTAGTCTCAACATTTTGAAAGTCTGTCATAAAAGTTTGCATTCAACTTTTTTTTTTAATTTTTAATACTCACCACATTTATAGTGTAAATAGTTAAGAGTTTCTCCATTGTCGAATGAAAACGGCGTACAGAAGATTATTGATAACTTAATATTTAAGTTGGATGAAACCAGTGGCGGTGCCAAGTTTATTTTCCAATGAAGCAGTTACATATATCGAGTTCCAACTCTAAATCAAAGTTTTAGATCCAGAGTTCAATCGTACTTGTAGGTACGTAGAAAATAAAACTAAAAGCCACTACACACAATATGATCATGTCGCATCGATAGATAGTCTGACCAAATCAGGTGTTCTGTACAGATTAATTTTAATTCCACTAGTGCAGTAGTGTTCTGCGACTGCATGACATAATTATAGCTGACATTTTAAACACTAAATATACCGAACGCGTATAGAAATAAATATTGTGTTAACGACAAAAAGCCGACTGATAAGCAAATTCGCCCGATAGATAGATTAAACACTATATGATTTGGTCGGGCGGTCGGACAGTCAGATGGAACGGCCACCTGACAAGACCCGACAGGATCATAGTCAGATGACACGACTACACACGACCTGATACGACATCCGACCTATTCAAATTATCCGGTCGGCCCGACCAGATCATGATCCAAATAAAATAATATATAATAATATTTTATGTGAAATGTATAAAATTATATATTTAACTTTTCTGTCATACAATACTACTAATCAACCCATCTCATTTTAGTCATGAAGCAGCTACTTCGAAAAACTCGTATCCCCCCACGCCACCATTAAATCAGACTACTATTTAAACATTACATTATAGTACCTATTCTAGAAACTGTGCTTTATTTTAATATATTTGCAATATTCATAGTTTTAAATGAACTATCAATAATGTTTAAATTAATGTATAAAATACATTTTTTTTTATTTTATTTGTCAATGATTAAACATCATTGTAATTAAAAGGATATAATAATAGCAAAAAAAATAATCAGCATATAATCAAATAAAAAATAATCTTAAATTAAATAAATCTTTAGCAGTCGCACGTTAATACATTTTAATATGAAATTCTCTCAATAAATTTAAATTTTTCAATCTTACTAACAATAAACTTATTAAACAGTAATTTTCTTAACTAAATTTTGTTCGAAACTATAATGATAGTTTTATATTTTATAATACTACTATTATCTAAGAGCATTAAATAACTTAAATAAATAAGTGACCCGACGTATAGTAATTTGAATAATCCTCAAATTAACTCGGTTCTCTTAAACTAATATGAAATATTCATAATATTGAAAACACGACCTAAGTTTTTATATAACACAAAACAAAATACATTTATTTATTAATTGGGAAAATTGTTTATTATTCAGGTTTCTATTAAATCGTAATTTTTATTTTTATTTACTACTATAATAACTTACTACAATTACAACAATTTATACGAGTCATATGTTTATTAAACAATTTTAAGTGTTTTATTACAGTTATTTTATTATAAATAAAACAATATCTGAATTCGATGATTCGAAAATGTTCCAGCTATATAACTATATTAAACAAATTCAATTTTTTCAAATTATTCCAAAGTTCTATATTAAACCCGAACTCAGATAACCATAGAAGAAGTTAAATATGGATAGCTAAAATATGTATATAGTAAACTTACATGAAATGAGACTAAATTTAATTAAACTTGAATTATATAGTACCGTTAAACTTATTATCAAATTAAGTTACCGAAATAGGATAATATACTGATATACTAAAATAAATATAAATCAAATGGAATATTATTGTTGATAATTGTTATTATTACGAAGTTAAACCGATATAAAATGAAAATTGTAAGAATAAACAAGAGTAGAATAAAATACTAAAAATAATATTGTGGTAAGGAAAAAATAAAACAAAGTGAATGAGCAAAGAAAATTATGTCACTTATGTAAATTTATTCGCGTTACAGGATATGCCAAGGTATCAAGTTTTATATTGGACTTAGAAATTCTCTATAAGGCACAGGGTAAAAACTAAAGTATAAATCGTGATATGATATGTTTTCTAAAAATATGCATTTCAATTTCAATTACTTAAAGTGTTGCGCAAAACTAATATTATACAACTATCGATGGAGGTGAATTTTTCGTCTATCAATTTCATAATAATATACTTTGTGCAGTTTTTAAACTTACCTAAAACCAATTAAAGACCTGAACAGTACTTCTGTGTAAAAAAAACTATTAGGTTAGGCTAGTAGGTTATGGATCTTTATATTATATTTTTATGCATTAACAGTCATTATGAATCATTGGAGAGGTAAAATATTTTTTATATTTTACAACAACTAAATGAAGGAATAGTAGACACTCATAGTTTATTACAATTTGCCTATAAACTTAATACGGATCTAAAGAATGCCAAACGAATTGCTATTTACTATAACGCAAACAATAGTGACTAATTAGTCGTTAAAAGGTATTTGAAAACTTATTGATAAAATAATTCTTTTACACACTCAGAATAACACTTAGCTAATACCAGATTAAGTTTAGTACATAGACGACTTTTAAAAAATATACAGAATTAAGGCATTTTCAAGCTAAATACGTCTGCGTCCGTACGACACGTCGCTATAAAATTCCTATTAGTTGAATGCATTGATATACTCGAATCGAATCATTTATTATTATTTGAATTAATTTCATCTTCACAATACATGGAAAAAACAACATTCTCGATCCCAATAAATGTAATCTATTGGTTATAGGCACCTATGCTACATACCGAATGCTAGTATCTTATTCGAACAAAATTGTTTGTGTATTCCCGTAGTTCCTGGAATTACTACAAATTTTGTTTAATGAAATAGAAAAAAACACATATTTGAAGTAGATAAAAGGCCAATACTTTACGAGAAAAGTTTAGGGACATATAAAGACGCCAGTTACATAGAAAAGACACAGAAAGAAGTAGCTAATTAGATTAAAACCGGCGGTAACTTTTGATTAATATTTTTAATCAAAACAAAAATCACTTTTTATTTTCAATCATTAGAATAAAAATAAATAAATAATAAAATAATAATAACATTAATATTTTAAAATAATAAAATAATTTTATATTGTAAAATTAATTATATTATTGTTGTATCATATATTTATCTATAGTTTTCAATATAATTTTCGAGAACTTTGGACCTTTCGTCAAATATTGCAGATGTGACTAATGGTCTGTCTAAGTAGAAATTAAATGAAACTGGATTTTATTAAAGTTAATAGAAAAAAGCAATAAGCGTCGCAACAAATTATGTAAACGACGAAAGGAGACAGGGAATCGAAGACTTAAAAGTATTATTACAATAAACCAAAACATTAATATATTATTATATCGACATTATATTAAAACAAAAATGTATACATAAAATTAAACTGTATGTAGCATATATATATATATAGCATTTAGCATACAGTGAAACCTCTATTAATGGACACCTCTCAATAGTGGACCCTTCCCAATAGTGGACACTTCTAAATTCCCCGGCAAAAATGTATGTGCATATAAATGTATGCGTAATACGTTTTCTCAATAGTGGACAACTCTCTATAGTGGACAATTTTTAATTCCCCGTGGCTGTCCACTATATAGAGGTTTCACTGTATTATACAACACGCACTACTAGCTATAAAAACAATCGCCTTTAACCAAGACGAACTATCAACAATAGAAACAGGGTCGAATGTGTAAAAATAAAAAATAAAAAAAAGAAGGGTGCAGGAATAATGTCCTTTGAACAGGCATTGTGATCAATTCTCGTTTCATCGGCTCACATTGTCAAAACCATAAGAAGTATGACGAAACGACCTCTATGTGGAATTGTTCAGTATTTCAATTAATTATTTTAATTAATGTGAACCTTCCACGTTTCGTTTCCGTATAACATTTCACACAATCGATTATATAATGTATTCATCTCGAGACAGAGTTTGTACACTAATCGTATGTTCGAATTATTCGTGTTCATCGAATTAATTAAAGTGATGTTTTTCGGATGCTACCATAATATGGTAAACAGAACGTACTCCGTTGTTGTTTGTTTTCATTTTATTACGGATCGTGTTCGGCAAATGTTTGAGAAGTTTCAACACGCTCATTCTCCTGCTTCTCCAATCCAGTCAATTACCACGCGCCGACATCGTTATCGCGGTAATCGTGGTCCATAGCTATTCGCGGCATTCGGTAAACACGCACCGATTTGTAATACATCATAAAACGACACGTAGCTCTTCTACACGTGATAAAAACCGTATGAATACACAGCAACATTACCATCCTACATCACATGGAATACTATAATATAGTAGGTGCTCTACAAAATAATTTAAGTTATTTATTAATAATTAATCGTATGGACATTAATAATTTACGAGTAAAAAAATTAGTTTAAGAAAAGCATAAATATGATCCATATTAAATTATACACCATAATAAAAATACAGCTTAACTAATGAAAAAATTATTAAAAACCATATTTTTTGTTCCCATCGTGTTTATAGTTCACTAAAACTCACACTCCATAAATCCAAAACTCCATAAAGTAATCTTTATTTCCTCGATAATTTTAATCATCTTATAGGATTACAGAGTCTGTAATACAGACAGAATAATTAATTGCGAGAAATACAATGGTCGTAAGACACAAGTACACAAATCACGCAGACCGAATTTCCAAAGTATGTGACGACTATAATAATAGAAAGAACGTGAATTTAAAAATACTTTCTCAAAACTTTCAACTTCAGCATTAGATTATATACATTTTATATAAAATATTGATTATCTGTTTTTGTATTTTTTACATTATTTTTACTTGTATCCGTTTTATAATCTTTTATTTAACTATAAATGTATTTTAAAAATATATAATTATCAATTAATATGACGAATAATTTTATCCGCGACCAATTTATCGCGATCCATTTTAGAAATAGTTATTTCCATCTCACAGAAAATATCAACATATTATGAAATTAAAATAGCAATATACATTTACAGACTTTTATTAAACTCATAATTTGTACTAATTATAATATTTGGTATAGTAATTATTACAAATAACTTCAACTAAACACTTAAGTATAATTATTATAATTAAGTATCCAGTTGCAATTCTATAACTTTTCGAATTTAATCGACTAAATTGTTATTTAGTTTTATTACAAAAAGATAAATGTTGGATTAATAAATTTCAGAAAAAAATTGTATTTTATAAAACAGCTATGATTCAAAATCAAGCTGAAATTTGTTTATTGTATACCAGACGATCGGGAACAGCGTATGTTATTATTCGCATGCGGAAAATTCAATAAAACATCGATAATATTCAATAATAATTAACAATACAAATACGACAATATTCGCCGACTATTTGTGGTAAAGTACAATAAAACTATTACGTTCGTTGTGGTCAAATGTTTTTCAACAATTTTAATAGTTTCAGGTAGGGGGTCGACGTGGAGTCGCGCCGTCGCGTTGTAGGTGACTGAAACTTAATTGAGTATGATTGACCCTTTTCATAACCCGTTTGCAATCAGACAATAGGACCCTAAAAATCAAAACGCCTAAAGCAAAGCACGAATATAGGTGTGACGATACTCTTTGTGTCGTAAAATATTATTATTAAAAAATAAAATGTATTCAAACTTAAATATTTATAAATAAAAATCTTTTATTGGTTTTCAATCACATATTACTAAATATTACAACAGCGTTTTCTGGGTTAGTTACTTAAGTATATATTACAATTAAAGTTTGTTTCCCTAAATACCTAATATATATAAAAAAAAAAAATTATAAAAAAGGTTAAAAAACACCACTCATACATGAAAATTGTAATAAATATAAATTTCTTTTCTGAATAACTTTTTCCCAAATCTCTAATTATTACTTAGATAAATTGTCAGCATTTTTAAATTCAGAGTACTCCTGACAATCCTTTATAAGTTAACATTTGATTTTCGATAAAGCTAATTTGCTTATGATTTTTGCTTGTTATAGATTGAATTTTCGTAATCATTTCAGCCTGAGTTTCTTGTAACATTATAATAACATAAGTGTATATGTAGATTTGTCTTATTAAATTGAGAACTATTTATTCTTACTTATACTTTCAGCTACATTAGTCGTCCTAAAAAATAAAAATTGAAGAGTTAAAAATATATATATCTACAGTAAATAATTTATAGATTACATATAGATGCGTCAGATCATACGTTGGTTCCTCTAAGCCCATATATTTGGGGAGTATTGATATGTATGATCAATGTAATTATTAAAAAAAGAACCGGATGGGCCTCGCTCTGCTGTACACTTGGTGGTGAAGTGCGACTCTTCATAGGATAGGTCATTATAATGAATTTGTTAAATTTGAATTCAATGATAAGTATCATTGTATACGAAAAACGATCCTGAACGGAGATGATATGTTTGTCTAGAATATAATACAATGTTATTTATAAATATTGTAATAAGTATATTTTATTTTGAAATGAAAAATTAAGAAAAATCAAAAATTTAAATTGTCTATAAATAAGTCAAAATATGTCTATATACATTGAAAACTTAACCATGTATAGAAAACATCAATATAAAGATTTGTTGAAAATTTCAAGTTGTTGTGATTTTTCGTTTTTGAATTAGAGTATTTTAAAAAAAAACGATATCTTTGTCAGTCTAGAATATTATAATTTATATTATATTTTACATGTAATTTTAGGTCAATATTCACTGTTTAAACGCTTATAAAAAAAAATTGTGCCTATGGATTTTAATTTTAATTAATTTTTGAATAACAATAAGAACTACTTCTGTGAAATCTTCTATTAAATTTTCAAGTATTTTGTAGGAGTCAAATTTTTTTTATCACCGATTATAAAAATAAAATGTAAAAAAATCAAATATTTTAAATGCCTATAAGTGGCTTAAAAATCAATACAATATTTTGAAAAAAAATATGTCATAAAGGAAATGCCAATCTTAACAATTGGTAAAAATTTCAAAAATCTGCGACTTATACTTTTTGAATTATAACAAATATTTAAAATCGTTTGAGAAAAAATTATGCAATTTCGTAAATATTTAAATTTCAAACAGTCATAAAATGTTTTCCTCTAAGTCCGGTAGAAATTTTTTTAAAGATTTTTGAAGAGTAGCTTATAGATAACCAAGTGTGAAAATTTTGAACCTTAAGTATGAACAGAAAAAATTTTATGAATTTTTATCTACAAAATAACTTACAAATTATCGTGATTTTTACACATTTTATACAAATTTGAGCTTTAAGGGCTTATAAAAAAAATTTGAGTAAATCGATCACCGATATTTTTTAGTTACGATAAGTTTAACTTATTATAAACCTTGTATTAAATTTTCAAGAGTTTTCGGTCTACGAATTAAATTTTATAGATGTTTAAAAAAAAAATGTTACAAAAATCGAAAATTTCAATTGTCTATAAATAAGTCAAAATATGTCAAAATACTTTGAAATCTTAACCATGTATAGAGAACGTCAATATAAAGATTTGGTGAAAATTTCAAGTTGTTGCGGTTTTTCATTTTTGAGTTAGAGCATTTTAAAAAAATGTAATTTGTAAAAACGTCATTTTGCGTAAAATTTCCCGTTTTTTCGATTTTTTTAAAAAATATTGAAAAGTTGGATTTTAGACTAGCCAAAGTACCATCTACATTCACTTTCCTTTCAGAAAAGTTGCTACATAAGCAAATCGAAGCAATTTTACTGCCAAAAAAGTTGTCGTCAGACACAAAAATAAAAAAAATTAAAAAAATTAAATAAAAAATGAAAAAAAAAAAAATTTAAAAAAAAACACACATCATTGTAAAACCAATAGATTCCATCACTCCGTTCAGAATCTAATATAATCGAAAAATTCTGTGCAAGCAATTTCGTCTTTATATAAACTGATTTTCTAATTATACACTAACATTTTAGACGATTTCCATGAGCATCGTCTTTTTTTGTATATTCTATTCTGAGCACAAGGTTACTGTTTACCTGTAATAATAATAAACTAATTTAATTTAATTATAAATAACTGTATTAGTTAAATAAATAAAACAGATATCTTAAGCAAATAATTACCTCATAAATATTTATTTTGTACTCACTTTCTTCCACTACGATAACCCTAAATTAAATCTGCATGATAACAATTACAAATCTTCAAAACCTTCAGAAGCAGTTTGGTGAGGTACTTTTTCGAAGTTTACATGAAGTAGTTTTAGTATAAACTTGGTTTCATTTCTTAAAAAAAAAAAATAAAATAAAATAAAAAACTAAAAGAAAATAATACCTATTTTGAAATCCGTAAATTATATATAACTGCATTCAATATTTTAGAACATTATTGAATGTACCAACAAATTACTGTATTTTGTTATCATACATTTTAGATTGTCGTCGCTAGTAAATCATAGAAACCATCATCTTCAGGAATATGTACAAATTTCTGTCCATTGCTGTACATAAAATCAATTTGGGTTTTTATTAAGTTTAACTTCAAAAATATAACTTCTCATGACCTAGGTAATTCAGGAAGTGTTTTTCTTCATCTATCATAAATAGCCTTACGAACTATTTTAAAGCCTATATGGATAATGGATGTTAATTCAATGCTGAGAAGAAGTTCTTATATAATTAATTTAAGCCGTTGAATTTACATCTATTCTTCAGCTCGTCGTTTGCAATTTTCGCGTAATATCTGCCTTTGAATTTTATTTATTGAATTTCCATCATGTTTATGTTGTCCATTTGATTGCAGTAAAATATTTTTCTCTTTTCTAGAATAGATTGTTGCTGTACAATAATTTTTTGTACGTCACCATTTCAACAATTCACCTTTTTTCTCAATCCAATAAATCTGTACTTGAAAGCTCAAACATTTGCCAACTCTATGCCTGTCTCGGACAAAATAATTTGTATTTCATTATTTTCCATCATAAAAATTGAGTAAAGTTTAAAATTACACACTATTTTTGAAGGAAAACGAGCTCGAGACAATGGAATAGATTGGCAGTGACCAAATCTTATTTACAGTGTAGGTGCATATTATAACAGTTTAATACAATCATTATAGATAAAATGCTGGTTTCCTATCCATCCCAGTTATATTCAACTTCTATAGGTACCCATTGATCGATAGCGAAATCTTCTTCGACCAATATGTTAGTTGTCTATTAATAGTCTACACAACATACGCGATAGTAAAAACCTAACAACGTCGTACAAAATATTTTCATTTATTTTTTATCGTGCTCAATCGAATCGTCAAAAAGGTTGACCGATAATGACCGTGCTGAATCGGATATTAGCGTTGTAGATATTTATTTTCTCCATCTGTTACTCGCGAAACGCATGTCTCGCGATCCCACTTCCCCCAACCCCTGCGATTATAACTCCTCTTAGGATGAATTCAACGTTTCGGATAGTGTAGGCGGCCGTTTGCAGTATTCTTCGTTTGTTGTACAACTCAAACCTCATTTTATAGCAATTTTTAAAAGACCCGCGGCGATGGGTTACGCGGAGGTAGTAATTGGATGTCGCGGACATGCGTGTGCGGAAGATGGTAGCGATGGATGGTTATTGGATAAAAATGCTCGACTGTAACAATTTTTAAGTTTGCCATCCAACCGAGTATACATATATCATTATAAACTGTGTAAAATGGAACGTTTTCAAACTTTTACCCAATGGATTTTCATTATCTTCGTTTTGTGTAAAAGTTGCACACGTTTAAAATTATTCAAACTTTTAGTACATTTTAAATTATTAATAGAAAATACTTGTATGTATATGAATACAGCTATTAAAAATGCACACAATAGATGTTTGACCTTTCTAAAAATATATAAGAATTTGTTTTTTCAGAAGTGCGATATTTATTATTTGCGCAGGACCCTATTACAATTATACGTCTAGATTCCCTTATTTCCCTTTTCCTCTCAATCCCCTACCAATATTTTAATATAGAATATTCTAACAACATGAAATATAAAAATGTATATTCGATATAATTATGTTCATGGACAGTATAAAGAGTACTACAGTTTTGAAATTTCAATTAAATTCGAATAAAAGTTTCACGCAAAGAAAAAAAATCAATTTCACTAATTATTTTATTTGACATACATTTTAGTGAATATTATAATAAGTTAATAATGTTATTGTATCTTCTTCTTCTGCAGCCTTCAATATAATAATTGATTTGCAACAATTTCTACGATTTTCTGTCGTTGGTTTTCCATATTATTTAAGTTAACTTTACAATTTTTCATACGGAAGTAATTTCTTAATTAAAAAGTTTTTCTACTTGCAGTACACAATCACACATTACAGAGTTGATGTACAAATTTTAATTTGGGGCCGAAATATTTTTTCAAAAAAGTAACAACTTTTAAAAAAATATGATAGCCGATGTTTATATTATGGAAGATAGTCATGTAGATATTTGATTATATCTATCTTAAAATGTTTTATAAAAATATCATACCATGGTATCCCTTCCTGTTTGTCTTCCGAACTTCATCTATTACCACAAAGGACAAATAAGGTTTTAAAGCCGACCCCTGATACATACCGACTACGTTTGTAACTCCACACAAATTCTTGACATTAGTCCTCGACAGTGTTTGGAAATATCTAAATAAATATATCTAGATAAAAATTATTTATATTTTATCCTATCTAGATAAATTTATACTCAGTTATCTTTATCTTCATCTAGATAAAAATCTTGTTATCTATGAGTACCAATCTAGATAATTTATTTAAATAGACTAAAAATAAAATTTTAAAATTTAAAATTTTTTTATATTTTTATTTTTTACATTTTTCTGTACATTATATACCTATTACACAGATAATAACTGACAAGATGACAATCTTCTTATGAAGTTTATTTCAAAAAAAATTATTTTATATTTTATGTTTATTAATGTTTGAAATGAGTTTAAAAAATGATATTTATTTTAAAATGTTTTTAATTATGAATTTTTTACCTAATATCTGTAGGCTGTAATATTCTGAATATTTTCAAAACCAAACATGAAATTATCTCATATTTATCTAGATAAAAATGTATTTATTTTTATCTTTATCTAGATGAAAATATAGTATAACTATCTTTATCTGTATTTTATCTGTATCTAGATAAGAATTAGTATAGTCATCTTTATCTTTATCTAGATAAATTATTAGTTATCTATTCCCAACACTGGTCCTCGAGTCTTCATACATGTCTTGAATCAAATTTATAAATATTTTTTTCTTTTCTCATTAATGTTCACTAAAAAACTTCTCTTGGCAATCGGTCATACACCTTTTCTAAATCTATAAATACCATGTATATTTTTTTCTTCTCTTCCTTATACTTCTAACAGTTATTTCTATCAGTTATCTAATATAAAATAATGGTTCCATTGTCGATTTTTCTGGCATAAAACCAAACTGATTTTCTGATATTGATGTCTCACCTTTTATTTTTTTCTCTATCATCTTTTCTCAAATCTTCATACGATGACTCATAATTTTTATTCCTCTATAGTTCCTACATTTCTGTATGTCTCCTTTGCCTTTAAACATTGGTAAAATAAAACTATTTCTCCAATTTTCTGAAATTTTTCCTTCTATTAACACATTATTAAAAATATTTTTCAATCATCCAATGCTTACATTCCTTAAAATTTTCTATAGGCACTCCATCTAGTCCTACCGATTTTTTTTTTCTTTGCCTTCACCGCAACCTTCACTTAATCCTCATTAACTAAACCAATCATCCTTCAATCGTACAAGATACACTATTCCATGAAACATCAATTTTACAAGGAAAATCACTGACGATTAATGACGTCCAGCAATCAACAATGTAATGAAAAATTTACGTCTTCGGTTATCCCAATACAAAAATTAAAAACCCAAGGAAACATTTTGTATACATATTTATCAATAACCTATTTTTATACACCTACAAATGAATGCACTCAGTGATCACAGTGGTTTGTTGCCAAATCACGTAGACCACGGACCCGCGTTATTCATTGTGTTTTCTGTTTTAAGAATTAGTATTACATTAAATATAACTAAATTTTAGCCATTGCTAACAAGTGAACAGTTATGTATGATATTTGATAAAAATTATAAATATTTAATAGTATGATCAAATTCATTTTGTTTATTCTTCATTTTACTTCAATTTTCTTCAGCCACAGTTTTACAATTAATTTTAACACATCGATTTGGAGGCCTGTATTGGAAAGGAGGACATACATACCTTGCACACCCGATAGTTGCGGCACTGACTACTTGTATGATAGAATATAGAAATAATGGATCTTGTAGAAACATTAATAGCATGATTATTTTTTTGAATAAGTTTTAAGTACAAGCTTTTTACACAAGTTGTCAACAAAATGTAAAGTTTTTTTTTTTAATATCATCGATGGGTTGCTAACATCAAGTTTTGTACAAATAAAAAAATCACTTAAAGCTTTTATAAATTATAAGATTTTTATGTACAAATAATATATATTAATTTTATACAAGATTAATATTCAACTGAGAACGTACACATTACGTATATATTTATGTCACCAATTAAATGATTTGTATACTTTACTTATTTTACTTAATAAAATAAATCATTATTATCAACTCGATATTGAGAAACCTGTACAGGATTCACATAGAATACAAATGTTATCATAGTTTATGTAAAACTTTTTTTGCAAACTCGACTTATAAATCTCCGTTCGTAATAATATAAATATCGATTTCTATATAATAACACACATAATAAACATAGACATATTATAACTTGATATAAAAAGCATCTAAATTTATGGTATCTATTCCGCTCTTTTTTCATCATTATGCAGATTTGTTATACATATCCCACTTAATGAAGTACTATGGTGTTCGCAATATCCTCTATTATTCATAACTAAAGGAACACTGTCAAACTACTAACATGAAAAAAAAATGGGTTTTTCGAATATTTCAGATTATATTACATAGGTCACTATTATGATTGGTTAATAGTAATGTTATACTTATTTATATTTTATCGACAAAATTGGAAGATGTAGACACGAAGTGGGGCTCTGTTTATTTTAATTAAATAAATAAACATGAGGTAGTACATATATTACAATTATTTTTTTCTTGTTATGTAATTAATTTCGTTAAAATTTAAATAAATAATTTTAATAAAATTAATTAGTATTTAAATTAATAAATTATTATTATTATATAATAATAATAATTAAGTGTAAAAAATATATATTATATTTTATTATACAGGTATTATTATTTATTACTATATAATAATAATTATTTGTTTATTTAAATTATTCGTTTAAATTTTTACAAAATTAAGTACATAAGAAGAAAAAAATAATTGTAATGTATATAAAACAAATACCTCATGTTTATTAATTTAATTAAAATAAACAGAGTTCCACTTCATGTCTACATCTTCCAATGTTGTGGGATAAAATATAAATAAGTAAAATATTACTATTAGCCAATTATAGAAGTAACCTTTGTACTATAATCTGAAATTTTCGAAAAACACATTATACATATATATATATTATAATATACTATAATAATATTTATTATTAATACTAATTTTTATTCATTTAAATTCGTATTATGAATAAAATTATTGTGAAAAAAATCTATTCAAAAAATCATATAAATATATTAGATTACTTATTTTGATGTAGATTATATAATAAGGTATAAGTATAAAAAATAGATAGATAGATATATATATATAAGAATCTGTGACACTCTTCGTGTGTAGCAAAGTATTTCTGATTATGAAATTAATTCATTCATAAACCGCACAATAGTATTCTTATTACCTTATATGTTTATATTATGTAAATAGACTATATTATATTTTAAATGTATATATATTTGTGTTTATTATTAATTTACTTATAACAAAAACAAATACTTTAATTACTATTTAGTATTTATTTACGAATTGCTATTTACTTCCACATCAATTCAACATTTTAATCAATGTGTTTATTACTCCGATGACGAATTTTCAAGAAATTTTAACAAACAGTCAAATTCACACCTTTAAGCAGACACACCTTTACAAAGTTTGTCCTTATATTTCAAGGTTTTCACGTGTATTAATATTCATATATTAAATTATAAGTATTGTCAAATTAGTACAATATAAGATCAACACCAAATATTACATGATTTCCGGAAGAACATATAATTATACTTGAACACAATAACGTATTCAAAAAGTACATAATATATTACATAGTTGTTAAATTTAAAATATAGTAAAGCAACCATATAATTTTATCATCTATATAAAAATACGAACAAACATTTGTTTACCCTCAGCGTGTATTATTTGATTTTCTATAGCAGCAAAAGTTAAATTATCATGATTAAATTACCATGAATAAAACAAAAAAATATTTTGTTGTATAAGACCAAATACGGTCAATTAGTTCTACTCTTTCTGATAAAATTGCATATCGCAGGTTTTCACTTGTCACTTGCATTATTTCACTTCTAATATTTATCATTAATAAAAAAAAAAAAAAGAATATAACACTCAATATTTTACTCCTAACTTTTACCTCCCCATACAAAACAATTTAAAAACTGTTTAGGTTAATCAAAAAAAAAAATATATATATATATATATATATTTATTTATTTATTAACGAGACACAAAAATAAAAATACTTCAAACATATAATACTTTGACATTAAATTACAAGTGGTTTTATCTCAATCATAAACGAGGTCACAGGTTCATTTTATTTATATTAAATAAAATGTTTATTTCAAAAACTATACTTATGTTTATGACATATTCTTTCTATGATATTTATACTTGCCGTGTGATTAATATAACAAAACTTCAAACTAAAGCATTGTAAAATGAATTACTATTCATAAGTGCAGTTTGTTAAATTAAAAATAAATATTCCTTAACACTAAACATTTTGATTAATTAAATTTAATCTGATTCTGAGATATAATATATATATATATATTGTTATACTAACTAATATATTTGAACAGTTTAACAATATAATGCTCAGCAATAAATCATAATATTATTACAGAACTAAAACTTATAGGGATCTTGGTCAATTGATCGTGAACAATTGAACAATTGATCACCGATAAATTGATTGCAGGTAAATCACCAGATTGATTTATCACCAAATAAAAATTCGATTTTCGAACTAGTACAATATTTAAATAATAAAAAAAAATACAATTATAACATTTATGTACTTAAGTATGAAATTATGAACAATTATTTTTAAAAACTCTAATCCGTTTCCATTATATTAATCTGGAGAATAATTTTACCAGCTATCAATTCATTATTCACCATTTCACCAGATATCAACTTATTATAAAATAAATAGTTAGATAAAATAACGTATAGTAAAATAAATAAAATAACTACACTAACTAATATGGTTTATTATTTTAATGTTAAATTATAAGACAAGTAATAAAAGTATTGTCACTGGAAAACATTTTTTCTGCAAACAATTCACAGTACGAAAAACATCGTAAATCGTCATAAAAAATATTGCATCAATTTTATTCATATTCAAAATCTGTAATCTATAAGAAACGAATATATATTTTTGAAATACCTAATAGATAATATGTAATTAATTTTTTACGTACAGTGAGACATAGGTGGAGTATTTTTAATTTTAAAATTGTTGATTGGCTAAAATATTAATGTAAATTCATAGTTAAATGTATTCTAACACAAAAAAATTATTGTAACTGTATATCATTAATATAATTATTATGATAATAATACAAATTTTATATTCGTAACCCTTTTATTATTATAAGTATTGCAAAAAAAAGGCAAACTCCCAGCTCACAAAAGATCAAATTTATGACAGTTAATTTTGGTTTTTATTTGACAAAATTTTATTCAAAAAAACAATCAAAGCAATTATTTTTATTTTATAATTATTAAAAGACTAGTATATAGTAATTTGTTATTCTATAAGACACGAATTACATAGTTCTATGAATTAATAATGTACTATGTGTATATTATGTATATAAGTAAAATCTGAAATTATTTGAAAACAAATATATAAAATAATTTAATTCGGCCCACTAATTTCAAAACTATTTATGTAACTAAAATTAATATTAAAAAAAAATAAAAATCAGAATTGTTGGAAGTCAAAAAGTTATAAAATAACCAAAAACAAATTGAATAAACAAGATAAACGCATAATGAGAAATGACTCCTCGATATTATTTAAAACTTTTGTGATGGTTTTTATTACCCTATAGAAACAATTAAACACATAATAACAGAATGCCGCCTTTGCATCGTCGATCTCAGCAATCTCAACGTACCACTCAACTCTAACCCAGATATTGAACCAAATCCGGAATGCAATAATGAAATTATGCATTATTATAATGAAACAAATTTGTATAATAAAGTTTGCCCTAATTAAAATACATTGGCAATTAAAATAAAACACGGCTAAAATTTAAGATACTATATTCTAGATTTATTAAAAATGTAAATAAAAAACTAGGGGTCTTTGAAGTCTAGAATAATAAAAATAATTAAAAATACATTTTTGTTTCACTCAGAATCTAAAAATAATAATACTAAAAATCAATAATACATTTGGTAGTGAAAACAAATATGAAGTGATTTTTAAAATGTTTATTATAAAATTTAGATCATATGCAAATAAAATAATATACTATCTTCTAATTAAACGTTGTTGTACACTTGTTGTACACATATCACCTCTATAAAATATTATAAACGACCCACATGTAAACATGGAGGCAAGCAGTATACACAATAACCATATGTATAGTTAATACAAATACATTTTCATTTCGTCCTATATAAATAAGTATCCACCATCCACCTACTTACGTTAATAATATTAATCATACCTGCACAAATGTGTGAACTTATACATAACATATATGTATACATATTCACCATTTATTTTTCTACAAATTAATTCATACTCATATATTATAATTGCTTCTTTATATTTTAATTTCCATTTTGATAAACTTCATTATTTTCTTGTGAAAAAATATGTGTATGACCTGAATACACAAATAAAACTTAATGTATTTGTATGGATTTGGAAGACTTTCAACATCGTATACTTTATAATTATAATGACATTTTTAATTTATTATAAAATAAATATACATTTTAGAATATGTATAATCCGTAAAAATAATAAATAAAGAAATAATATCATTCAAATTATATAGTTGAATAAAAAAAAAAAGTATAAATGTTAAACTTAAAATTTTCACTTTGGCTAAACAACAATAATTTCATTAAAATGGTTAAAATAAAATTATGATATGCTTAAATTATCAAAATAAATTATATTGATGCTCAGTTTAATAATTCAATTTTAGATTAGCATAGGTACCCTTGTTGACAACATCGCCTGAAAATAGCCGTGCGGTTCTAGAACATTCTATGTTCTGGAATATTCTAGAACGCACGAAAGGAAAAAACCCGGCCGGCGGTGACCGTCAATAAATAGGACGGACCGCGGCACGGCGGGTGTGTATTTTCGTCTTGCGCTTGATGAAGAATGTTTATATACAGTCCATTGTTGTTTTTTTTTTAATACATACAAAATAAAGTTCAGTGTTTTTTCTTATGTTTTGTTTGTGCTTTATTACAACTATTATACAAGCGAAGTTATTCCCTACCTAATCTAATTGGTAGGATTACGTCGCCAACAACCCTAAAATCAAATATCGGTACGGCGTATATGGCTTATGTAATATTGAAGCTTGAAATTATAATTAATTCAAAAAGTTTAAACTTTGATTATTATAGACGAGTGTGCGGTAATAGGAACAGTTCCACGGTTATGAAATTGGAAACTAGAAATTTCGTCATATATATATATAAACAAAATTGCTAACAACAAAATTAACTTGATTAAATGAATAGTAAAAAAATAATAATAATAGTTACTAATATGAATATATTAATAATCAAGTACAAATACAATTATATAATCCAATACAGTAGTAAGTAAAGCAAATGAAAATAAAAGGAATTGAGAAGTGGGCTTACAAAAAAACAGCGGGGTAGAATTATTATTGTTATAATAACATTTATTATTATTAATGATAATAACTTTATTATTTATAAATAATTTTCGAATGATTAAAAAATAATTTTTATATGAAAAATTGATTGATATTTATTCTAGGTATCTAATGATTTGATTGAATATGTTATTACAACAATTTAACCATAGTGACAGTATATTAATTAAAATTCCCTATGTATAACTGCTATAATCTAACATTTTATATAACACCATAACCTATTACTATTATGACTCACTAAAAACAATTAATAATATCTATGGAAAAATTATTTTTGTATCATAATACCCACTTATTTTACTGACAAAATTGACTTCAGTCAAAAATGTATGATTATTGTCTCTCGCCATAACTACACCTCTATCCGCCGCTGGTAGTGGTTCTGTTTGTTTGCCTTCTGAATAATTATTAAATTGTCAATGAAGTTAATAAACATTGTTCATTTGTCTGGTCAAAGAATAATAATTTAGTATACTATGAGATAACTAAAGGGTGGTAAACCGTTATGCAAATACTTGTACGACTTAAAAATATTATAAAATAATCCTTGCAGAAAAACACGCTATGTATGATTTTTTTTTTTTTGTGAACTGTATTCAGTTTTTATCCTCAAAATCAAACCAACATTAAAATATCTATTATTTTGTTTAGTTAGATTCAATTTAAAATTATAAATATTACAATTACTTTCTGAGGGATTCAATCTATACAAATTTCAGTTTAGAAAAAATGGTAAGTAAATATTAACCCACCATCAATGGTATAGCTTCAACATTAGGCTCAACCACAACATTTTCAATAAGTCCTCGTAGCACATAATAGGTGAGGTACTTTTGGAATAATAGTGTAGGTCCATCATGAAACTTGAAAATTCAATCATACCTTATGCATATTATAATATATTAATATCTATCAAGGTGGATCCGCATTGTTCGATAAATAAGAATGTTTATGATTTTATTTCTAGTTTTGTTTATCGATAATGACTGTTATTAGTTTTTAATAACCATTAGTATCCGTCAATTACAAAATAGTTTTCAGATGACGTCATGGTCGCATGGGATAAGGTAGCTGAGTCTAAACGCACAGTCACCGGTGATTTTGCTTTTGGGATGTCCTGACCGACATGAAAAAATAAATAACCAACCCTTGCCCAACTATTTTTACCCTAAAAACCAAAAACCTTTAAAAATTAGATTCAAAAATCATCCACGATATACTAATAATTATGGTAGTATTGAAGTTAAAAAAAAATAACAAAATAAAAATGTTTTCACGGTTTTAAAGTGGTTACCAATGTAACCTACAAATTTAAATGAACATATTTCTGGTGTGCAGCCTATAAATGTATTCAGTATTGAAAGCGTTTCTGCTATTGATGTGGTATGGTATCCATAAACAAAAATATCGTCCTGTAATCTATCAATTTATGCAATTTATGCACTTCTTTTCTATAAGTTTATTAAATTTGAATAAATCATAAAGCAACATCTAAATCATGAGTCAAAATTTAATGACACTCTGCGTGATGAGTGTATATTTTCATTCTCTAATGCATTCATACGCCTTGATGACTTTGTTGAATAATGTATTGATTGTAAACAAATAAAAAATTAAATTATAATATTAAATTGAAGGACAGGCCGTGACAAAAATTATCGATACAAATAATGTGATCATAATAAACATGCATTCTAAAAATTTGATTGTTTAAAAGATTTTTAATCTTATAAAATTTAAATATAAATTTAACCAACAAAAAATTAAGATTGTAATATTGAGTTTATTAAGTTAAATTAATGTTAATTTATGAATGACACATTTTCATGCGCACATGTACCAACACTGATATATAATAATTTATTTTAATACAAAATTATATCTAATAATTGTTCTCAAACATTTTTTGTCCCTGATAAATATTATGAATTTAATTGTTTTTAAAGGGAAAATATAAATATATACTTTTTTATTATTCTTTTGTTTTAGATTCTGAACGGAGTGATGGAATCTATTGGTTTTACAATGATGTGTGTTTTTTTTATTTTTTTTTTTATTTATTTTTTTTTATTTTTGTGTCTGACGACACCTTTTTTGGCAGTAAAAATGCTTCGATTTGCTTATGTAGCAACTTCTCTGAAAGGAAAGTGAATCTAGTTGGTACTTCGGGGGGTCAAAAGTAAAAAATTTCCAATATTTTTTAAATGCGACGGGAAAAACCATAAAAAAATAAGGGATAAACGGGAGTTTTTACGCAAAACCAGTTTTCGACAAAATCAAATTTTTTATTTTGCTATAACTCAAAAACTAATCTATGTAAATACTTGAAATTTTCACCAAATGTTTAGATTAGCGTATTTCAAAGTATTTTGACTTTTATTGAGCTATTTATAGACAATTAAAATTTTCAATTTTTTTAAGTATTTTTTTTTTAAATAACGATAAAATTTTTTTGGCTGCCCAGAAAATCTTGAAAATTTAATACAAGGTTTCTTATAAGTTTTTCCTTAACTGATAAAAAAAAATCTAAAATCGTAAGTCACAATTTTTTTTTATAAGTGCTCAAATTTCCAATTTATACGAAATATATGAAAATTGCGAAAATTTGAAAGTTATTTTGTAGATAAAAATTCATAAAATGTTTTCTGTTCATACTTAAGGTTCAAAATTTTAACACTAGCTTATCTATAAGCTACTCTTCAAAAATCTTTAAAAAAATGTACACCGTACTTAGAGGAAAAAATTTTATGACTGTTTGAAATTTAAATATTTACGAAATTGCATAAAACAGCGATTTATTCTCAAACGATTTTTAATATTTGTTATAATTCAAAAAGTATAATTCGCAGATTTTTGAAATTTCTACCAGTTGTTAAGATTGGTATTTCCTTTATGTCATATTTTTTTCAAAATATAATATTGATTTTTAAGCCACTTATAGGCATTTAAAATATTCGATATTTTTACATTTTATTTTTATAATCGGTGATATTGGCTCCTACAAAATACTTGAAAATTTTATAGAAGATTCCACAGAAGTAGTTCTTATTGTCATTCTAAAATTATTAAAATCCATAGGCACAATTTTTTTTTATAAGCGTTTGAACAGCGAATATTGACATAAAATTACATGTAAAATATAAAATAATGTATAATATTCTAGACTGACAAATGATATCGGTTTTTTTTAAAATGCTCTAACTCAAAAACGAAAAACCGCAACAACTTGAAATTTTTACCAAATCTTTATATTGACTTTTTCTATACATGGTTAAGATTTCAAAGTATTTTGACATATTTTGACTTATTTATAAACAATTTAAATTTTCGATTTTGTAAAATTTTTTTTTTAAACATCTATAAAATTTAATTCCGGAAAACTCTTGAAAATTTAATACAAGGTTTATAATAAGTTAAACTTATCGTAACTAAAAAATATCGGTGATCGGTTTACTCAAATTTTTTTTATAAGCCCTTAAAGCTCAAATTTGTATAAAATGTGTAAAAATCACGATAATTTGTAAGTTATTTTGTAGATAAAAATTCATAGAATTTTTTCTGTTCATACTTAAGGTTCAAAATTTTAACACTAAATAAAATAAAATGTAAAAAAATCGAATATTTTAAATGCCTATAAGTGGCTTAAAAATCAATATAATATTTTGAAAAAAATATGACATAAAGGAAATACCAATCTTAACAGCTGGTAGACATTTCAAAAATCTGCGACTTATACTTTTTGAATTATAACAAATATTTAAAATCGTTTGAGAATAAATCACTATTTTATGCAATTTCGTAAATATTTAAATTTCGAACAGTCATAAAATTTTTTTCTCTAAGTCCGGTAGAAATTTTTTTAAAGATTTTTGAAGAGTAGCTTATAGATAACCTAGTGTTAAAATTTTGAACCTTAAATATGAACAGAAAAAATTTTATGAATTTTTATCTACAAAATAACTTGCAAATTTTCACAATTTTTACATATTTCGTATAAATTGGAACTTTGAGCACTTATAAAAAAAAATTGTGACTTACGATTTCATATTTTTTTTTATCAGTTAAGGAGCAACTTATAAGAAACCTTGTATTAAATTTTCAAGATTTTCTGGCCGGCCAAAAAAAATTTATTGTTATTTTAAAAAAAAAAAATTAAAAAAATTGAAAATTTCAATTGTCTATAAATAGCTCAATAAAAGTCAAAATATTTTGAAAATTTAACGGTATATAGAGAACGCTAATCTTAACATTTGGTGAAAATTTCAAGTATTTACATCGATTAGTTTTTAAGTTATAGCAAAATAAAAAATTTGATTTTGTCGAAAACTGGTTTTGCGTAAAAACTCCTGTTTTCCCTTATTTTTTTAGGGGTTTTCCCGTCGCATTTAAAAAATAATAAATGTTTTACTTTTGACCCCCCAAAGTACCAACTAGATTCACTTTCCTTTCAAAAAAGTTGCTACATAAGCAAATCGAAGCATTTTTACTGCCAAAAAAGGTGTCGTCAGACACAAAAATAAAAAAAAAATAAAACAATAAAAAAAAAATTTAAAAAAAAACACACATCATTGTAAAACCAATAGATTCCATCACTCCGTTCAGAATCTAAAAAAACACACATCGTTGTAAAACCAATAGATTTCATCACTCCGTTCAGAATCTAATATATTTAAAATGCAATTATTTTTTCGATAAAACTGCTAAAATGTATTAATATTCGAAATTAGACGGTAAAAATAAGTTAAATTCAAATTTACATATAAGAATATAAATATAATTAATAAATATAATACAAATATTGGTCACTAATAATAATTTAAAATATATGTGTAAGATAAAATTATACAGATTATATTATCAAAAATATTAACTCATGTTTTCAAATAAATGAATACCATTACTCAAAATAATATTTATTTAAGAAATTAATATAAACTACACTCTCCGTTTAAAAATAATAGTTTTTTTTTACTTCTGACTGTATTATGTGTTTAATAAAAGGGATAGCAATTTCACTGTTGTTTGCTAGTCATTAAAAATATTCTCTTTTTGAATAACAAACAGTATATAACCATATAACTAAATGGTCAATAGAACTTGTACTGTGTAGGTAAATTATTAATATCAGCAAGGAGAGTGTTAAAACATTTAAATGTATGTCAATGACAAATATCTTTAAAAACAAAAAAATGTATTTACCTGCTTTTTATGAAATACAAATAAAAGAATAATTTACATTCAAAGTTATACTTAAAATGTAATCTTTCACTAGGGTTTGTATATTTTATTTTTATTAAAATTATTATGTGTCTTAGATAATTTCAACCATATTAATCAAAAGTACAAAATTAATTATACCTGTAAATTAAATTACATATTGTAGTTTTTACAATTTTATAGATTATCTACTAATCAAAACTGTAAAATAATGCATTTTATTCATACAACAATGTACGAGTAAGTTATTTATACAGAATAATATATAATATATTAATGGTAAATTATTAATATTTAAGATATATTTAAGGATTACTTATTATATTTATAGATAAGAAATTATTTTTTTTAGAACTTCTGTTTTATAATTTAGATACTAAAATTAAACAGTTAATTGATTTTTTTATCATTAGTATTTTATAAGTCACTTTAAAAATGTAGTATAAAATAATTTATTATACAATTTTTAAATTACATAATTTGTCTAAACGGGTATTTCACCGATGTCTATTGAATCAGTTGTTATAAACATGTTTCTACCTGAATTAAAAAACATGAAAAAAAAATTAACCAAATTTTAACTTACATTATGTATTCTCGAACACTGGTAAAGAACGTGATAAAATTCGAACTTTGTGTAGGTCATATTAACCTTTATATTAGGTATATTAGGTAAATTATATTACAATGCATTTAAAATGACCTTATGTTATTTGAGCTATCGTGACTTTACTGTATAACCAAGGTTACCCATCCTGTTTTTTGTACCTTTGTCTCGTTTTTCCCCAAGGAATCATAGAAAATTCCTATTAGGAATACTAAAATGTCCCGTTTTCAGAAATTAGTAAAAAATAACCATGGACAATTAAAACGTGTTGATGAATTTTTGTTTCTATTATATATAATTAGTATGTGTGCATGTGACGTGTATACACTGTTACTGCATAGTGGACAGTGATAAGTGACAACGGAGAATGACAGTAGCTGTGTGTGATGTATCCGATTAGATAACTACTCTAATAAAATATATAATATATAAAGAACGTAATATCAACGCAAACTTAAAATTACGTTTCAGAATTCATTATTTCAGTGTTACAGTAATTGTCAACTATTTTCTTTACGTAAACACTTTTTGTAATATGTATATGTATATATATATATGTATATATATATATATATATATATATATATATATATATATATATATATATATATATATATAAGGTGTTTTTTATAATAAAAATTAAATACATATTAATAAGTGTAATTTATTTAATTATTTATTTTTCTTAAAACCATAATATTACTTAATTTTGTTAATTATTAAAAAAATATTGTTTGTACCTAATCAAGATTACAAAAATATCTCCCCTCCCTATTATAATAATAATGTCCGAAAACACACAAAACCAAAAACTTATTTAATTCACAAAAAAAAAAAAAAAAAAAATTAATTACAAATACATACCAGTATTAATGTAAATCATTGTTTCTTTAATTTGTGCATCATGTATAAAAGTGCATTTTATTGTGATACAATTTGACGAAAATGTGTAATATTTGTATACATTTATAATTTTATTATCTAACCAAAATATCAAAACAAAAAAAAACACCCCCTTAGAAACTTTCAATCCAGTTAGATACTATTTGAAACTTGAAAATATGAGTTTTACTATACTAATATTATTCTTAAACCAGTATATTTATCTTTATACTCAGATTTTTAAACTTTTAAAAATACCTCGGGTACCTTAAATACTGATATAAATTATTTGATTTTTGATTAATTTATAATAAAATTATTAAATAATTATGGACTGTTCAACTTTGGAAATAATTCTTTTATATCCAGTGTAGACGGATATTAAAATGTTAAAATGTATCTTAATAAATGTTCATAAATATACACAATATATAATAAATATACTTATTCAGCTTAACCTATACACCGCTTAAACATTAACATAAATATAATAAAATGTTCGATGTTCAATGATTTACATAATAATGGTTTGTGAACAAGACAATTCCACCAATACACTGAATATTGTTTTTTATTCAAATCATAATCGTTGCTTGTACCAAAGGAACAAATATCTCGCCACAATGAATGCTTACACATAGCTCAGTTGCAAACCCGATTGCCCAAAGATAATTAATTAACAAGCGTATTCAAAATTGTAAATCCTCCTTTTTTCATAACAAATTGAAAAACCTATAAAAACTTCAATATCATGGTTTATGTCTCCTTGTAAATGTGTTAGATATTAAACACATATATTTTACAAATTTTAGTGAAAGTGCGAAATTTCGGTGTATTTAACGTTGCGGATATATAACAGTAATTTCATGAGTTTAAAAATGTATTGTATAAAAAAAATATTCAAGCGATTAATTTCCAATGAATAAAAAAAGGAAATTCAAAAATTAATAAATTTTATTTATTTAAAGACTGCACGCAAATTAATGCGATTCAATGTATTGAAAAATTTGATAATACTATTGCTTATTTTAACTATTGACTACACAAATATTATTATAGATTCTTATCAAATTTCGATTTATTTTATATTTTTGTATAACATATAAAAAAAAATTAACAAAAAATCTACTTTTAATTTATCATTTAACGTCAATAGACAACTGGACAGTTATAAAAATAAAAAATAAAACTTAAAGTATTCAAGCAACTAAATACTTTTGAAAAATATTAAAATCTCACAACGAAGTAACATTACGAACATAAATAATAACGGTAAGCGATAACTTAACAATTTAAAATAATTCAATAGCATTATTATATCAATACAATCTAAATGAAAGAATTGTAAAAACATATCATTGTAATATTATAAATCTTATTATAAGCAATATTAGATTAATATAAAGTAATATTTAGCATTCAGCCTATTAAAACAAATTAATTTAATACATATTTACTATTAATATTTATTTAAAATGGAGTTCTGAAGTTGTTTATTACCAAAATGTTTTTTCTAATTAGAAGTTTCAATAAGCATACAATAATAAAAGCTTATTCTATTTGTTTTTGTTCAAAAATGAAATTGTTCCTTCCAAATAAAAATAACAAAACATAGGAATACATTTTCCTCGGTCCATTGTTTAATTGCAAATAAATCGGTAAAACTTTTTTTTTTGTTTTTATTTACTGTTGAACAATATTCAATATTTAGTAGTATGTTCTCAAAATAAATATACTTTTCCAAAACATACACACAGTTAATTTACTATAGTTCAAATCCGAAGAGAAAGTAAGAAAATTCGAACTATATAAAACTACAGTTTCAATCATAAGAATCAAATCAGTTATAATAGTTGAAAGTACCTCAAATTTTATTTTTCCATTATTTTGAGGATTTTTAAACGAGTATATTAAAACGGTATAGTAACAGTACATATCGTTATATAATTAAATTTTATGTTAAACTTATATATATATATATCAAATATATTCCTATACATTATATACTTACATGATAAATCCAATAATTAAAAATATCAAAATTTCAATGAGAAAATCTATTATCAATTATATAACATTAGATAAATACATATTATAAACTATGAATATATATTTTCACTGATAAAGTTATAAATTTTAATTACATTAGACTAGAACTTTATAAACTTTATGGTAAAATGACAAATGTATAAGAACACGTCGTTACACAAAAACTACTTTAAGCAAAATATTGAAACTAAAAGTAACAATAAATATAAAATTATTTACAATCTAAACAATACTTGTTTCATTTAACATTTCAATTCATAAAAATATTAATTCCAACAACATTAGCTTCCAGTACACAAATTATTTAAAACAAATTTTTAAATAATGAAGTGTAAAAAATTGTAGATCGATGACGCTGGATAACAACTCCATCATTATCACTTAAATAATTGTAGTACACAACTTCATAACTTTTTTAATATTATGTAATTACATGTAAGTTTTCATTTTTTGTCAATTTTGGTGTTCTTGAATCCAAGACGAGGCCCAAGAAGTATTGTCACTTCCGATCAGAGGTGATTGTGAGACAACTGTAAAAGTGTACTCAATCGAAAACGATCACGTTTGGGCTCAGCGAGATAGTGTCGATCGATTATAAAATATACCTTGTACCACATAGAACGGCAGATAACTCTTTGAAAACCTTTGAGTTTCAGGAATATTGTGGTACATGGTACGGTTGGAGCAGACTTTCCACTGTGACATAAAGTGTAATTATATCACCGATTACAATGCCCTTGAAAATTCTGGGATCCCCAACCAACCACTCCCACCCCCATTTTTCGTCACCCATATTAATTTTCTTCCAGGCTTGAAAACAACCTACCTTATATGCCTACCTTTTTCATTTGATACAATATGAATATTATTCATATTATTCATATGAATATATTCATTGAATAACTCAAAAATTGAACTGGAAAATTTGATTTCGATATAATACTAACGTAAAAATCAAATATTTTTACTCCTTTTTTTATTATTTATCTATGTACAACTACTTAAACATCAATGTAATTCGAACGAAATACAATTATGTATAAAATGATAATACCATTCGAACTAAGGAAAAATAGTGATTTTAATGTACACAATACACAAAAAATAATCAATTGTACTACACCGCGGGCGCTCGCCGATATTTATATACTTGTTTGAAATTTTGAAGTTGCAACAGATCGATACATTTGGATTATTCCATTGCGTTGGCAAAGTAAGAACCTCTTGATCTCATAGTCATGGGTTCGACCCTCATGTTGAGCGCTATTTAGAGTAATGGAAAATGTAACGTCGATAACTGATCAAGAGGGCATGCACGTGTCGAACAACAAGAGCAGCTTCGCACATGTGCGGTTAATGGCGATGACAATTTCATACGTTTGCGGGTCAAGTAGTTTATGACGTCCTAATAGTTGTAAGAGGGGTATAATACATGAATGATATGATGTTTTTGGTTACAATAATGGCTGTGAAACTGGGTATATTAGATATTATTAAATATGAATTAAGTTTGTTAGGTATATTAGACCCGTACTACCCATAGTTTCTGATTTTCCGTGTGTTTTGTGATCACCAAAAATAAATACTTAGCCGCATGTAATATGTATAAATGCACATGCCTTTTATCGGTTTAATAGCCAATTATTGCGATTTGACCTATATGACCACTATGTTCTCCGAGTGTGGATATGATAAACATTATTAACTACTTAACTGACTTTCTGTATCGATGTTAATCCATTAAACTCTCATTATCAAGAAATCCGATCACATATTCATAAAAAAAAACTAAAACTGCATATAGATAATCTTAAATGTGATAAACTACTTACTAAATCTTAATCTTAGAAAGAATGATAGTGTTGAGAGACCCTTTGTAATAACGTGAATCGACTATAAATCAATAAGTTGCTAACGAATTTACAGAAGATTTGTAATTATGTTTAAAGGATCGATGGCAGTTAAAGAAAATTAGCTATTTTTGAGATTTAGTTAATATAAAATTTTCAAATATTAGACACTTATGCTACGTAGAAATCATTTAATTTTTTTTTCAAACTTTAAATAAAAAAGTTGCATCAATCCTTAATCGGTGATATAATAGTAATATATAAGGATTTATGTAAAAATTTAGCCTGTATTAGAGATAATACAGTACCTGTTAAAACAAGACTCAAACTGATCAGAAAATAATTATTTCAAAAAAATTATCAAGTTAAAAAATGAAAACGAATTACTGTTTGTTTTATCAATTTATATTCAGCATTATACTGAGCGATATCCTCTTCTGTGATATAAGCTAATCAAGGCTAATGGAGAGTACAGTTCCAGAAAATATGAATTACTTTGCTTGGAAACAAAAGAAATACGACCATGTACGATTATGTTTTTTGCTCATGTGTGTCCATCGTATATTTTGTGTTTTATTTTATACATCTTATAAATGTAAATTTTGCACTCACTGATATGTAAGCTAATTTATTATTGTCTCTCGATTGCATTCAATTGGTACACTTTAAGCATTGCTTCATTGCGTTGGTTTAAATTTTTAATTTAAATATTAAATCATACATAACACGTTTGCGCCCTTTTTCAAAGATAATCGGAAAAAATCGATTGTGGTTACAGCGACCACATGTATAAATTAAAACATAATGCATTTTAATATGTTCGTAATGACAATTTTACAAATGTTTGACAGAGTTAATTTACTGTATAAAAATTATATTTTAATTCCGTCTTATAAATTATTTATAATTTGTATTGTTAAAAAAAAATCTAGATAAAATGTAACACTACTACATGGTTCTCGTTAAACCATTTTAACATTGTTAAACATTATTAAATAAATAACAGACATAAATAATTCAATTTTTTAAACAATCAGTTGTGGTTTATCTGACATTAGGTACGTATGTTATTTCGGGTAGATATAGCTATACAAATGGATATGACTAACGCATTAAATTGATTAAAATTGTCCGAATATTATGATAAATTATAGTTCCTACAAGAATTGTCATAATTTACTCGCCACCGTTAATTTATTATTTCGTTTGAAAAGTTGGTGCGCTTTGTAATCATACCCTCAACGGGTTTAATATTCCAAATCGAGTTTTTATGACCCATAACCGTTATAAATTTCATACAAGTATTTCGATAAAATGTTAACTAAATGATTTTGTAATATACAGGCAACATCCATACGTTAAATCATATTTTATGCTCGCTGAATTGGACGTTAACTAGTAAAAAAGGTTAAATTGAATTATTAATTATTTTCTTTTTTAGTTCATTTGATAATGAATTTATTAACTCGATAATAAAACAATATCTATAACTGATGAAATAACTTAGTTTTTTCCAATTTAATGTTTGTTAAATATATAATAAAATTACTTCCAAATTTATTGGATATATTTCTATTTTATCACATTTGAAACATTGAAACTATAAGTTAGTGAATACTGAAAACATCACACGTTAAACGAAATAGATATTTAAAAAATAAAAATTAACATTATCATTTTTATGTAAAAAAATGTGTAATTTCTTCCCAAAACAAATTTATTTCGCGTTTTTTTTCGTGATAACTATTTAAACCAAATAAAGAAATACGCATTTTTATTAATACTTGTGAAACTTGAACTCCTTACTTAATCTTTATACCTGTATACCTGTGTTCAATATTTAAATCATATCCATCTTATGATAATTCGGTGTACGCACCAAGACACGTTTACCTTATACATTCTCATCTGACTTGCGTATTATTATTTTCATAGGGATGTAAATGTGAAAAATAGACGATAAGCGTTAGCGCACTACGAATAAGAGCCACTGAGGAGTCTTCATTTGATATATTCATCTTCAACCTACAATCGGTTCGGTTTTATTAACCTCTCGTTTTACGAATCCACGGTGACCGTACTACCAAAGTAATTACAAAAATTCTAAGGGCAATAGATGATCAAAAAACATGCACGTAGGTGAAAACAAGAATAGAAACACACTTGTGTGAATCACATTGATGACCGTTTAAAAACTCGCTAATTGGGTAGTTTATAATGCCCAAAAAGCTATGGAAAAGAGAAAGGGACACTATACGCAAGTGTCAGGTTTTAAAATACAGATAAATAATTAAATAATGTTATAACATAGATATTGACAGTATAAAAATAATTACAATAAAAATGATAATAGAATAGTTGGTTACACAACGAGATTTTGAAAAGGAATGTTTTTGAACTGTATTTATTTAATATAATGCTAAATTAATGGATAATCTTAATGGATACAACTTGAATGATATATTTGAAAGATTGGATAAGAAAAGCATTTTTCATCCAGACTTTAAGTGACAATTTGAATTCATCATACTTTCATTATCGAGATAGCCAATCACGTATTCGTCAAAGAAAACTAGAACCATGTACAAGTAATTATTTACGTGATAAACTTACTATTATAAATAAACATCAGAAGAAAAGATAGTGTGTGTGTGTGTTTGAAACCGTCGCGACAGCGTGAATCAATTGCAAATCAATAATCAACGTAGTTGTTTACAAACAGTCGGAGGATTAGTGATTATGTTTGACGGATAATCGATAGAGCAAAAAACTGAAATTATTAATTATTAACATGCAAAGACAAGTGTGAATAGTGAGGACTGATTTCGGAGACGTCATGCCTATTTATATTTGGCATCATTTTCCTTTGATGAGTCCTCGTCCAGGACATGAACCCAAATGAAATGTAATGCTAATAAACTTATGGTTGATCTCGATTGCTTTGCTTACAGAGCGAGAAACACGACAATGCGTTTTATTTTGTAAATATACCATTACTATCTACTACCACTACTACTACTACTACTACTACTATTACTACTGCTTTTGTACGCGATCGGGAAACGCGCCGGAACCCGGACGGGTCCGCGTGCACTGCGTACGAAATACTGAAACGCGTATTGTGTTGTTTGCGTACAGCCTCGGCACTCGGCGGCGGCGGCGGCGGCGGTGCGCGGGTATACGTGCCGTGCGTAGTCGTCCAAAAGCACGGGCTGATTAGGCAGTCGATTTTCTCTCGTTTGTTGAAAATAAAAAAAACAAATAATAAAAAAAAAAAAAAAATAGAAAAAAAAACATGCACACACCGAAGGTTAACGGTCTTGCGTAACCGACCGTTTTTAAAACGTTACATCTCCGAGTAAACACTCGTGCATAATGCCGGACGGTTTCACTTTCGTGTGATACATTTGTAAAGCACACGTATGTGTCCTCCTTTGAACGTTCAACGCGTACAACGATATTCCATTACAACGTACTCGCGCGCGTGCGTGTGTCTGTGCGTGCGTGCGTGCGTGCGTGTAATGCTAAAACAAAAAGTGTAATATTTAAATAAGAGGCATTGTGTGTAGTCGTTACGTGGCGTGTGCACTATGCATCGCGTACACCCGTACCGCGGTGCATGTATGTACGTGTATCTGAGAACGCACTCCATTGTCGTTCGTAGTACACGCGTAACGTTGGAAATCGTCAGGATAACCGTGCGGTACACACGACGTGCTCGCGCTTATCTGACGCGCGTCTGTCCGTGTATCGAACGAGAGCGATACGCCGCGCCCTCCTCGTCCGCACCGACAAGGGTTGACTTGGACGCGGTACACGATTGACGGTGCAGCACCGGCGGAGTCGAATGTTAACCGTTTTCATCATTATGTTTCCGATAACAGAGAGAGTAATATTGATCGAGTTTTCACAGCACTGTAAAGTGGCCAGCAATCATTATTTGCTTCGATATTACGCCTTCGTCGCCGTAGGCATATCTTCGTCCCACCGAACCGTTAAACACCTAGACAGTTTTCGTTTCGTTTTCACGTTGTCTGACCGATAGATGCGCTAAGACACTGCATATGTGATGATGATGACTATAGGACAGATAATTTCGCGGCGCATTTGCATATTTTTATTTGTCAGTCGAAAATTGTATAGTTTCAGTTGGTTTCTTTTATTTTTGTGTGTAGTTCATGACCAGGAAGTAATAACTCTGCGTATCGAATTACGCTTTTCAAATGTACACATAATTTAAAACTTTTACATTTCCTTGAATATTTTTTAGATTTTTTAGATTCTGAACGGAGTGATGGAATCTATTAGTCTTACAATGATGTGTGATTTTTTTTTTACTTTTTTATTTTTTTTTTATTTATTTATTTTTTTTATTATTGTGTCTGACGACACCTTTTTTGGCAGTAAAAATGCTTCGATTTGCTTAAGTAGCAACTTTTCTGAAAGGAAAGTGAATGTAGATGGTACTTTGGAAAGTCAAAAATCCAACTTTTTCAATACTTTTTAAGTTTATATTTATTTGTTAAATAAATATTATTTTGAGTAATGGTATTCATTTATTTGAAAACAAGAGTTAATATTTTTGATAATATAATCTGTATAATTTTATGTTACACATATATTTTAAATTATTATTAGGGACCAATATTTGTATTATATTTATTAATTAAATTTATATTCGTATATGTAAATTTGAATTAAACTTATTTTAACCGTCTAATTTCGAATATTAATACATTTTAGCAGTTTTATCGAAAAAATAATTGAATTTTAAATATATTAGATTCTAAACGGAGTGATGAAATCTATTGGTTTTACAATGAAGTGTGTTTTTTTTTTTATTTTTTTATTTTTGTGTCTGACAACACCTTTTTTGGCAGTAAAAATGCTTCGATTTGCTTATGTAGCAACTTTTCTGAAAGGAAAGTAAATCTAGATGGTACTTTGGGGGTCAAAAGTAAAAAATGTAAATACCACGGGAAAAACCCTAAAAAAATAAGGGAAAAACGGAAGTTTTTACACAAAACCAGTCTTCGACATAAATTTTTTATTTTGCTATAACTCAAAAACTAATCGATGTAAATACTTGAAATTTTCACCAAATGTTTAGATTAGCGTTCTCTATACACCATTAAATTTTCAAAGTATTTTGACTTTTATTGAGCTATTTATAGACAATTGAAATTTTCAATTTTTTTAAGTATTTTTTTTGAAATAACGATAAAATTTTTTTGGCTGCCCAGAAAATCTTGAAAATTTAATACAAGGTTTCTTATAAGTTGTTCCTTAACTGATAAAAAAAAATCTAAAATCGTAAGTCACAATTTTTTTTTATAAGTGCTCAAAGTTCCAATTTATACGAAATATGTAAAAATCACGATAATTTGCAAGTTATTTTGTAGATAAAAATTCATAAAATTTTTTCTGTTCATACTTAAGGTTCAAAATGTTAACACTAGGTTATCTATAAGCTACTCTACAAAAATCTTTAAAAAAATTTATGACTGTTTGAAATTTAAATATTTACGAAATTGCATAAAATAGCGATTTATTTTCAAACGATTTTAAATATTTGTTATAATTCAAAAACGAAAAACCGCAACAACTTGAAATATTTACCAAATCTTTATATTGACGTTCTCTATACATGGTTATGTTTTCAAAGTATTTTGATGTATTTTGACTTATTTATAGACAATTTAAATTTTCGATTTTTGTAAAATTTTTGTTTTTAAACATCTATAAAATTTAATTGATTAGGTTATTAAATAAAGGAAATCGAAGAATTATTATCATTAATAGATGTAGGATGATGAATGAAACTTAGTAATATATACAAGATACTTTATCGTTTCATCGATTTTCTATTAACATTTTAATATGTTCTTATTTTATACATTTTTTGTTACTGTCCCGGCTATGTTTTCTTCCGAGTGGAGTAAAGACTTTTTCTTAGAGTTTATTAATTGCTATAAACATTATATAAGTATCGTGTATACGTTAAATGTATACAAATATTTTGTTTATAGCAATTTATAAACTCTACGAGTAAGTCTTTACTCCACTCGGCAAAAATATAGCCGGGGTGTATAGCCAAATGTTTAAAATAAAACATATTAAATGCTAACAGATAATCGATGACACGTCTGAGCACGTGTATTTGCGTGTTTCGCAAACATCTAAAACTGTGGCCGTCCATACACGTACAATTCGAATATAATATTCATCTGCTATGAATATTTTTAACAACAAGATTTCCTGTCCGTAATATTTTTTATCCCCTACTGGTTCTACACGAACCAGACCAATTTGATCGACTGACGGACAAGACTGACAGTAAAGCTATGCGTGGACTGTTACTGTTTGAATACAGGTTTCCCAAGACCATTGGCGTCCCTAGACCCTTTTATACATGATCTTACAGTGTACTTTTATGTATTTTCCTATGATATAAATAATAAACAACAAAAATTTGAAGCAAAAAAAAAAAAGCTATGTAGAGGAAATGACTGCTCCATCCACCCCACCTTCTGATGACACCTCTGCCCAAGATAACGGTTTAACATTTTTATTTACGAATACATTTCCAGGACCACTTTTACGCTCCATACGGCCGTCATCTGCGTGAACGCTGATTCGGTGACGATAAAATGACGATTTAATCCGGAGGTCAGGCAATAATAATGATAATAATATATTCAACGGTCCACGAGAGGCGAATCGTGTAAGAACAAATCACCCGCCTGACCTCGGGACGACTAGTAGCGCTGTGTCGTAGCTACGTGCTCGGATTTTTGCACGATAAGCCAAGCGCACGGACGTGACGGACTATGTCATGACCGCAAAGTCTTCGGGTGCCGACGACGGTGTCCGTTGCGTCTCGCTGCGCTCTGGGAACGTTTTCGCACTTTGCGGGACATCCGGGACGAAACGCCGCCGACCGGAGCGTACGTACCCGCGCGTGCGTCATCGGCACAACACCGACGAGGAAACGGCCGGTGGAGTGGACCGCGGTGGTCGGCTTCACGCGGCGTCGTTTGTTGTGATGATCATCGAGATCGCTTACTGCGGCTGCGACGAGCCCTACCCGCTGCGAAACAGCCAACAAACAAAAACAAAAAAAAAAATCTATCCGACTCGTAATTAACGACAATTAGATGCTTATAATAACAACGATAACAATGCACGTCGGGCGTATCGGGTGGTGACGTCAACCCGACGGCGACCACCTCGCGCAAGGTCGCGCTCGTATTGTACGTGGGGGGACACGCGCGCGCTCACCGCGAGTCCGAACTTGGAACGATCGTCGATCGACACGCGCGTGACACGCTCAAACGATCCACGACACGCGCGCCCGCAACACGCGCGTAACACCGTCCACACCGGCCACGCACGTCGCGCTATCGTCACTGCTGCCGAGCGCCACGGCCACGCGCCCATCCGTCGTAGCTATTCGCGGTGTACGTTGACGCAGCAGCAGCAGCAGCAGCCAGTGACGGTCGCTGACGGCCACCGGACGACCACCGCGGACAGTCGCGCGCCGCAATGAAAACCTCCGGGACGCCGCTGTTCGCGTTCCAATTCGTCGCGGCCGCGTTGGCCGTCCTCCGGCGATCGGCCCACGGTGAGTACGAGTGGTCGCCGGAAGTTCCGCGCGGGCACGTGTGAACTGCTGTTCACGCCGGGACCCGGAGCCGCAGAAACTTACATGTTTGTGAAGGGGTGGCGTCGTGTACCCACATCGTTAGTCACGATTCGGGTCAAGTTTACTGATGGTTTTCGGGTGTCCGGGTTGCTAGGTAATATCGCGGCTTATCGTTAATATTACTTCGGCGTCGGGTTGAGTCTTCGCTCATACGACCTTACAAGTCCAACGGCTGAACCTAACGTTGAGGTCCGGGCAGGAGAAAATCACTTGTACGATAAGTTCCTGGATAATCAGTCGGAGAAACGGTGGCTACGTGCTCCTGGTTCCGTTCATCTGCGGCCACCGGATATACCCGAATCGGTTCGAAACATCACGATCCCGACCGGCAGAACAATTCCCCTTATACGTGGTACCCCAATCAACGACACGATATCGCAAAGGTTAGCCGTTAAATGGTAGGTCCGATGAGGGATGATTTTTTTTTATACCGACCCATTGACTAAGTTGCCTCCATATCGTTTGCTTTCGCACAAAATCTAAAAAAAACCATTACAGTCGACTTGATCTCAAAAGTAATAATTTCAATACATATTCTCTACTCACGCTAATTTTTTATTATTAATTTATTATTATTTTTTACTATCTTTTATATTTTTCACGATACCAACTTTGAAATTCTTAATATTATTATTAAGTAAAATGAATGTTTCCTTTTTCGAATTCATACGTATACTACTCTCTATGATGGTTTAGAAATTATGTAATTACGCTAATAAAAGTACTGTGTGACGATATGTAGATGTTATTTGAAATCATTTTCAAGTTATGTAAATTATAGTATTACATAAATTATATAAATAATATTAGCCAAAAATATCAAGATAAATGGATATTATTTTCTATTATAAACTATAGTTAGTAACTTAATAATTTAGCAAGTACGTTTATTAATCAATTAGTTAACAAATAATATTTTTTCAATACGCTTTCCGTGTTTGTACTTCATAAACGAACATAACTTTTATGTTAGTGACTAGAAAATTGAAACGTTCAAAATTATTGTTCATTTAACAGTAGGTAATAATAGTCTTTACCACCACATACGTACATTTATTATCAAGCCATGATGACATTAATATGAATGATGTCGTAAATTCGTAATATTTTCTTTTCCCTTATGAACTTAAAAAAAGTCATTAAAAATATTTGCTCTTTCTATTTATTTCCATGATTTATGTGACATTCATATATTTCACTACAACAATCTTTGACTTCATATTGTTTATTTAATAAACTAATATATATTTACGTATATATAATTATAATTTAGATGGTATCTAATGCTTCAGTAATATGTGTATTGTACACGTTCATTTTTTTCTAATAGTCATAAATTAAACATATTTTTTAAAATAAATGTATATGAATGAATATTATAGTTTGACACGAATGCATTTCACCAATAGTGCTGAGTAAACGTTATAAATGTCGTTATACCAATAAATAGTAATAAGCAATACATATTCAATGTTCACACATTAAGTTTATGTAAAACACAACATTTAGGAGGTAACTTCCCGATTACTACTAATGATTCATTTTACTAGAACACACATTTTTCATTTATTTTATTTAAACTTTGATATAAGATTTTCCTTACATCCTATTATTTTTAGTTATTAATTCTATTGATAATATATTATTTTTATATTTGTCACATGAAAAAACTCCTAAACTTTATTAATATAAAGTTTCTCAGGAATTTTGACTCATTGTATTCACAATTTCATAAAGTTTCCTTGATTCTGTGAGTATAAGCAAACTTATTACTAATTATTAATTATTGATTTATTTTATATTCTTGGAGCTTAATCTAAAATGTTAATACATAAATGTGATTCGATTACTTATTATATTAATTGTATAAATATAATATTAGCAGAATGAATACACTTACTATTGATACTATAACTAAAAATTATATAAGTACATAATCAATATGCTGTACAAACAAATCATTAAAGAATCAATTCGTTTAATTTCCATTCCGAATATAAAGAGCCATGATCAGCGGGAGCTTATCATTTATAAAATATAATTGATCATGACACATGGTATTTTATAGTACATAGACTCATTGTTTTGACTCGAAATCATCTGTATTAAACAATATTCAACGTGAAAATAATACTCAATTAGGATGACCTTCAAAGTATTTAGGTGTACCATACGCTAAACAAAATACATTGTTAAGTTGTACATGTATTCGATTTACTTTCAGTTTTTTTTCAACTTCAGCAAAATTTAATTTAATTCATTGTTAAAATTTCTCTTAAAAAAAGTAATGTAATATCATTCTTCGAGCTTAACTCTTTTTTTAATTTACATAAATCATGGCAGTTGTAATATTGGTAGTACATTTTTGATACTACTCTGGTTGTGAAATACTTATAAGTGTTACAGTGCCTATTATCTTAACTCTAGGGAACTTTTAGATCAGACAAACTCGAGTTGGGTCCCAGATTTCAAAAACAGCATGAGTTGGGTCCTGATATACTTTCTGTAACACACGAGTTGGGTCCCGGTATATTTTATAGAGTACACTAGTTGGGTCCCGGTATATTTTATAAAGTACATGAGTTGGGACTAGCCTATTTGCGTTACCCAGAAGACAGGAAAATTAACCGAATTACTTAATAATAATTAAAATTAGTAAGTATATTATAAGTAATTAGATTAATTTTAGAAAATAAAAAATATTATATATTATTTAGTAATAAATATTTGTATTAAAATATAAAATAAGTAATAAATATTTGTACTAAAATAAATATAAGCTAGGGAATACATTTAGATAAAACTTCTTTTACAAAATTTAACCGCGTCAATTCTCCACTAGTAAAAGAAAGCATATTTTCTCTTAAAAAATTTTCTTTTTCTAAGGGATTTTTTGATTGTCTGTGTGCGATTTGTGGTTGCTGCAAACTCGGCCCAAATATTATATTGCGTCATATTATACGTTTTACTTTCTTATTAAAATAATATAATAAAAATATATATATTACCGCGGACCCAATTCGAATATTATAAAATAATACCGCGGACCCAATTCGAGTATTTTAAAATAATACGGCGGACCCAATTCGAGTATTTTAAAATAATACCGCGGACCCAACTCGTATTTTTTTTAAGGGATCAAATATCTCAGGACCCAACTCGCGTTTTCGCTTTGGATCACACCTATGTGCTCAGCTACGGTTGCTACCTACTAGTGCTGAGTACTAAATCCAGATTAATCCATATCCGGATTACCGATCCGGATCGATACGGATTGAAACAAAAGTAACAATCCGTTTAATCCGGATTAGAATACCCAATCCGGATTATGATATAAATCCGGTTATTATATAAAAATGTAATTGAAAATTTAACTGTATATAAATAACACTAATATAAACATTTGGTGGTGAAAATGTCAACTATTTAATCTTGTAATCTTCGTGGGTTATTCTATTATCGCGCGTGTATTGTTATTGTTCAGAGGTGCTATAAATAAATATTGTGTTGTGTTCTACAACGTATTATCAGATATCAATTGTACTTTTATTAATATTTAATAACAGGCATTAATAAAATAAACTTAAACACCGTTGATTTTTTATTTCAAAGCCACATGGCGTTACACTTGGCTATGAATTGTACAGATATACGCACATAAAAATTTCTTTTTTATTAATAAAAATAGTAAATACCAACTTGCTACTTTCTAAATCCTAGTTTCTACTGTATAGGTAGATGTTTAATAATAAATTGTGAAAAACTTGAAAACCCGGGTGTATTTGCTATTAGGGGTCTTATAACATTGAGTCGATTGTCAATAAGCCTGAGATTGTAATTCGTATTATTTAAGTTGATAATAATAAAAAAAAATAACTAATTATCTTAGAAACAATGAAGCCGGATTGAATACGAAATCCAAATCAACGAATTAAATCCGAAATCCGAATCAACGGATTGAATCTGAAATCTGGATCAACGGATTGGATCCGTGAATCCGGATAAAACGGATTGATCCGAAATTCGGATTAAATAATTGTAATCCGTAATCCGGATTGTCCAAATTAATGCTCAGCACTACTACCTACGTTCTAAACATTTAATTATATTTTCATGGTATATCTAATAATTCATACTACTTGATTGTTGTTGAAATTATTATTATTATTACAATTTTATGAGTATGTTTTAATTCATATAATTTGTAGTCAGATAAATATTAAGCAACCTCATCGTGGTATAAAATTAATATTAATTTTATATTAAAACAATGCATATGCATCATCCATTTCTTGTCTTGTGATAAAATCTGTCATTTCATATAGTTAAAAAATAAATATTAAAAATTAAAGGATAATAATTTAAATAATGTATATTTTAATCTACGATCAAGATAATAAGGATTTTTTTCGTTCGTAATGCATGATTATTATTTCTGATCCAGCGATACTCAGTAATATAACACACAGTAATATACTCATTGGGGATATGATGAGGAAATTATCTCGCTATTAGCATTATTTTCATTTCAGTAAACCTTGAATCTATTATGAAAATTATAAAATAGATAAATATTAACCTTGCAGTTTAAGCATATAATTTTATAAAAAATAATTTAAAAAAATAAAAATTTTAAGGAAATTTCAAGTATAATTATAAATACTATTTAAGTCCCAACTTAAAACTTTATAACTCTGTTTAAACTGATTTAATTCTTACGTAAAAATTATTTTTATTTTTAAACATAAAGAATAATAATTAATAAACTACTCTTTTCATTTTAATAGTACGAGTAGTTTTAATAGTAGTAATCGTATACATAACAGTATAACAGTATACCTATTATGCATATCACGGATATTAAAGTAAACGAAATATTAGAGTATTATTATTAGTATTATTTTATTAAATTCTTTCGTACGAAATCCTTCGACGCATTTTAATTTTATATAATATGCCTATTTTTTAAAACAATTTACGTACGACAATGACGGCATCAATTTCTATAAATATTTTTCTTTAATTTTAATTTAATGTCTACAATTCTATGTTTTTATCAATTTGATTAACAAACTTAGCATTTATATTAAGATATAAATGAGTACATGACTACCACAATTTTTAAGATTCGAAGTCACCTAATAAGTTAATAAATTATCAAAATATATTTTAACTATATCGAAAATGCATTAATTATATTTCTTCAAGTTCTAATAAAAACCATTTTAAATTTAAATTTAAATTTACTCAAACCATATTTTACTTATTGAATTTTAAGATTTAAATTAAAAAATATATAATTTTAATCGTTTGATAATTTTTGCTATAATGATATCAAACAAACACTTATTCTAATTATTTTAGGCCAAGATTGTCCTGATGGCGTTCCAGTAACTTACGTTAAATATGGTAATGCGGCTCCGAGATCTGTAGTACAACCAATTTTATTATATGCTAGTACTCCCGGAGTTGCAATTACAGCAGAATGTTATAATAGGTGATACATTTTTTTTTTTCGATTTTATTTATTTAACAATAAACAAATACTTTTTGTTTATAGATGTAGAAAATCAGTAGATTGCGTTGGCTTCATAATCGACTACACATCGACATCGTGTTACCGTGTTCCTAATATGGGAAGCTCCACTGATAATATAGTTGACACACCTAATGTGAACTTCTTTAGAAAAGCTTGTCTTCGAGGTCTGTATCTTCACCAAAACTTTATAAAGTTCTTTATTATTATATTATACTGCACGTCAATATTAACAGGTACAAAACAAATTGTTTATCTTAGTTCCAGAATCTTGTAATCGAAGAGCATGGCCGATTGAGATCTCTATGAACTATGAAATCACTGGCTATCAATTTTCTGTCTTACCTAATGTCGGTGACAAATGGCGATGTGCCCAGTCTTGCATTGACCAAAACAATTGTAAATCGGCCAATTACTATCGAAAAACCAAGATGTGTTCCTTAAACTCTGAAACTCGCAGAAGTAAACCTGCAGCATTCAATCCAAGTCAAAATCAAGTCGAGTACTTGGAAAATGAATGTGCTAATACGTTACCAGGTTTTAAAATATGATTTGAAACATTTAATGGTTATTATATTTCATTTTATTTACATTTCTAGGTGTAAATCAAATAAATTCATGCTGGCATGAACCTGTTTACGATAGAACATTACAACAAGTGGATTTACAAGTAGAAAACATTAATATTGAACAAGTGAGATGGTTTTAAATTACTTATATAAAATAATTAATAAAAATGACTAACGGTCGTTTAATATATTGTATTATTTAGTGCAAAGAAAGATGTGAAACTGAACAATATTTTAGTTGTAGAGGCTATACTTTTAAATGTCCTACAGATGGGTTTGGAGGAACTCTTTGTCTTCTACACGGAGATGATACAAGCACAGTCGGTCCATTAATCCCATCACCTTGTTCCACTTATATGGAAAGAATTACTTGCATTGACTGTAAGATATCAATTTTTTTACTCGAAATTAATTTTTTCTATTGACTGGAACTGTGAGCGTTAAAAATCCTCTCAATATTACATTAATGTACAATTTAAACAAATTGCTGTTTTTAAACAATTTGAATTTGTCTATGAATAATAGTCATGGCATTAAACTATTTACATCAATACTACTAAATGTACAAGACAAATAAATGTATGATAATATTTGTGCATAAATATTGAATTTCAGTAAGCGTTTCATGTAGCGATGACTCTATGTTGGTATCTTTGAGATCACCAGGCTTCAAAGGTCGAATGTTTGTATTAGGAAGACCAGAAGAATGTGGTGTTAATGGTCGTCATACTGATATAACCTCAATAACTCTACCAATTGTAGAAAATCATATGCAACGCAATCTTTGTGACGTTGTGGTAGCTAAATCAGCTAACAGCAACAGAAAGTTAGCCACGGCAGTTGTTGTAGTTCAACACCATCCAATAATACAAACTGTTGGTGATAGAGTTACAAAAGTTTCATGTGCTGTTGGTTCGAGTCCTAAACATTCATTCTTAGGATCTAAACCACAAAACATTACATTAGATGCCACGTTCGGCGTAGCAGAACCAAGGTATGTGGTTATGATGAGGTTTAAAAGCAGTCAATAAATCACTGCGTTGTACATTTTTAAACTTTAAGCGAATATTTACTTTAGCATTCACAACACAATATATAATGATGGTGGATATGACCCAAATGGCTTAGTTGGTTCGGCGAATCAAGTGGCTAAGATGCGAATTTTGGAAGTGGGACGAAACGTAAAGCCAGTATCGGAAGTAAAACTTGGCGATGAACTAGAGCTTCGGATTGACGTAAACCAACCATACAGTAAGAAACTGAGAACTGTACACTTTATATTACATACTTTGAAATGTTTTCATAATTAAACTATTTTAGATGTGACACAGTTAAGAGCAGGTCACTTAGTTGCTAGTTCTGGAGATGGTCTCGACTCCTTATTACTTTTAGACTGGAGAGGATGTCCTCCAGAACCTACGACATTCCCAGTTTTGAGATTATTACCTCCAAACTCAATGGTTGCCCGATTTAAAGCATTCCGCTTTCCCTCGTCGCCTGTACTTCGATTTAGTCTCATGATGATGTTTTGTGATCAGGCGTGTAAGCTAGTAAGTTCAATCAGTCAATATTCTAGGTTTAGTTTTAACTTCACTTTCAAATTTTTCTTAATATATATATATTTATAAAGAGTGATTGCGGAAACGGACAAGTATCCTATGGTCGAAAAAAACGTGATGTACCTCCAACAGAAACCAAAACAAAGGAAGTCCCATTACAGCTGGCAATTGTAGTACGATCTCTCGAAGAACAGGAAGAAATTATAGCAAGTCAAAGTCAACTTAGCAGCAGTAGTATTAATAATAATGAAAGATCATCAAGAAAATTAGAAACTCCAGGTTTGACTAAAATTTAATTTAATAAAATTTTAATTTTAATCTAGCTAACATGAAGTTAAAGTAACTTAATAATTTTATTCTTCAAAAATTTAATTTTTACGCTTTAACAAGTACCTATATTAAATATACTTGTTAAATTCTATAAATTTTATAGAAATGTGTAAAAAAGAGGCTCATTAAATTAGATACAAGTGTATAATAATTATTCGTCGGTCTATGGACTCATTTTTTCATAAGATATTTTCTCCCTACTGTACTTGAAGAGTCAATACTTATTAGGTGTTTTTACAATTATATAGTTAGTTTTTACTGTAACAAATAATCAGTTTTAAATTTGAAGTTCAATAAATATGACATAGCGAACAATTAAATATTCTAGTAGTTTAGTAGTTCTAATAACTTTTTTTACAGTCATACATAGATAATTTGGGCATCTGACTATAATATAGTCAGTATTAAAATTTCAATATTTTAGTACTTTTAACTTTTCACACTTTTATATTATTTATATTATTGTATATTAAATATTTCAGGTCTCAAACATTATTCAATATATTTATCAGATTTTAGTATCTAATTACTTTTAACCTGATTTAGAAAAATTAAATGTACTGTTTTGAAACTCTAATATTTTTATACAGTGATTCGTAATAACGAATGGTGCATCACTTGGCCGACTGGATTAGCAATCGCTATAGTTCTACTCACTATGCAGACATTGATTGTAATGGGTTGTTGGTCATTTTTTCGACGTTCAAACCAGAAATCCATTAACGATCGCGTGACTTTAAATTCTGACTTTCAACCAAGACATGTCACTTGGGCTGATCATCAATAACTACCACTCAACGCTGTTTTGTTAATACAACCGTTACCATTTGTTTAATATATTTTAATCTACTAACTTAATGTACAAATTATTTTATAGCCAAAAATATATTTATCACAATGATATAATTAAAGGTTATTTTCATATTACCTCTTATAATATAATTATTTATTATTTACAATAAGCATAACTTGAATAATATCAATATTAATAAATCTATCAGATAATTAAGACATAATATTATTGATAATTATATCATAATATAAGACATAAATTACTATCGAATAATGGCTTAACTTAATTAAACAACCATTTACGCTTGGTTACCACAATTAATATTAATTATTTTTATAATTATTAATAGTTTATAATATTATAAATTATTTGTGTTGTAATTAGTCTTAAAATAAAGTATTACTAAATATTTACGAACTTTAAATACTTGTTAAAAATCTTAAATCTATTAAAGGTTTTTTTTAAATAATTATTATAATCATATAAATTTATTTATATTTGATGTTTCGAAAACAAATATTACAGTGCATTTAATTTTACATATAATAGACTTAATTACTAATATAGGTATTTACAGTAATAAAATATAACTAATTAAATATAATTTATTTCAAATAACTAATATCTTTAAAAAAAAAAAAAATCGAAATCTTTAATTTTGTTACAATTAGAAATTATACGGTTAATAGGGCCAAAACGACTGTAATTTTGATGATGATAAGAAAAGAACGGAACAGTATTTCTAAAGTTGAAAGTTAGAACATTGAAGTATATACTTCATGATAACTCAAAGCAATCAATATCATTATTAAGAAGGTTGTAGATAAAATAAAAAATCGAAATATTTTCTTGTTGCTGATAAAGGATCAACGCCTAATTTTAACTTAAATAAATAATTCATGTAATTTATGTTATTAAATTTAAAATAAAGCTTACAAAAAATGTATTCTGGACACTTACGATTTTGTTTATCAACGTAGACTGATAGGGATTCCATATAATTGATTCATACTATAAAATTAGACGCACAGTATAGCACTTTTAAACAACTGAGTCGTTGAATTCGCGAACATTTCTATATACAAACCCTAGCATTCGCATTGCTTTACAATGTATATCAGTGATATGTTTATTAAAGGAAAGAAATATTATTTGAGAGAGTTATTTCTAGATCTTTGACATAATTAATTTAATTCAAAGTTATATTATTTATCTTATAAGTAACATTTATTGAACATTTACTACGTGAAAACTGTATTTGAAAACATTTATTAACATTTATATTTTACTTCAACTTTTGTAATTTTAATATAGTTTATTATTTATCAAGGACCGTGTTATGAAAAAAAACGTTGAGAAATATAATTTTAAAATTACATTTTTTCCAATAATTTTCAGATGAACAGACCAACAAAATCTAAAAACAGATTAAAAGTTAATAAGTATGATAACTTATACAGCTAATAGAATAATACAATAAATGCAGTCTTATAATTTATTAAAAAGTCAAAATATTACTACAATATTTGTTCATGCACAAACTTTTTCTTTATAAAATATTATTTTTTACTTTTTATTACTTGGGAAAATATAAAAAAATATAATTTGTTAAAAGTATTAAAAAACAATATTGGTTAAATACATAAAACAATAACCCAAAATGATATTTAATTTATCATAATCTGTGTAAATACCGAGCACAAACATAAATTACCTTATACCATTAACTACTTACGAATATATTTAATTATACTTATTTGTTTATAAAATAAGTACTTTATTATAGGATTATCATATTTTATTTGGCAAAAACCGGAACACATATTTTTTTTCCTATTGTCATAACTTTTATTGATTTTTTGATTATACAATTATTACAACATACATTATAATATTTTAAATTAACCTAACCAATGTCCTTCGAGTGATGTTATGCCATTCTTCACTTTGTTCTTTGAAATAGTTTTCGAACATTTTAATTTGATCAAAAATATTATTTTCGTTGATACAAATTGAATTTCACGATCTGTCTATGAATTACTCAACTATTTATTTTATCATGATAATATTATATATTTTCAACTTGGAGTTTAATAAAATACTAACATTTATATTATTGAAGTCTAATTCCTGAACAATTCCCGTGGCGTCGTCGATTGAAACAGGAAAAAAAAAAAAAATTCCTGAACAATTAGCTGTCCCAAAACACATTATCGGGACACCAGGACACCATACTCAAAATCAGTACTATCCTGGCCAAACCGAGACATATGACAACTCTACTATATAAAGTTTATCAGTTGCGTGATTGTTCATACAATGACTTAAATTAACATATAATGCTCAACAACAATGCTCGCATAATAGTGTGTACATATGAATATGCTAATAATGACAAATAAAACGAGTATAAGTTATCATAGTTTGCAGTGTTGTTAAAAAGTCATTCATGTAGGCTGAGGCTGATACAATTTTTAAGATATTTTCAATGTAACTAACTATATGATTTCGATAAATATTTCAATTTAATTATTAATAACATAAGGTATTATATTCTTATTATTTCACTATGGCTTGGGTTGCTTTCTGCTTATTATATATTATATTTTAAATAAAATAAATAAACAATCATCTATTACTATGTAAACAGTTATATAGTAAATTATTAATTTATAATATTATATTCCATTAAATAATTTATTTTTGTTTTAACATCATTGATAGACGGTTCTTACACCAAATTTAGTTGTACATGTTTATTTAATGCGCATATTTTAAATGTTATACACGCTTTAATATACTCGTATATAGTTAACGTATGTATCTACTAATAATAATATTTAATAAAACACGAAATTATAAATTTATTTTCCCAAAATTACGTTGTACAATTTTAAATAAGTAGACAGAAATATTTTTAAATAAATATTCAGTTTCCCTCATTGAAACATTAGAAACGAGTATAAAACTACAGACTGCAGTGTTCAATAGAGTCACTGATCAGTATTTTTAGTACTTATAGTAGGTACCATTATTTATAAAAATATAAATACTGCAATCAATTCATTCTTAGGAAGGGGTGATCATCCTGTAGTAGGCCGGCTTTCAACTTTTTACTCGCAATGAATTAACGACGAGTTTCACTTTTGTCGTTTATTCACTTCCAATGGACGTTGTTTGAATATAGGATGTGTTTAAAAATATTTTAAGAAAAAAAAGTAAGTACTTTTAATATTGTGTTTTATTCACTGAGATATATCTATTGATTAGGCAGTTTGAATACATACACATCAGAATGTATGATGAGACTTGGTTGAAGCGTGTAAAAAGTCTCACGGCCTGCATAACACTAAAAAAAAAATAGGTACATCATCATGTGAAATACATTTTAAATAAATGTCAGTAAAAATATTGAACCATTGAATCACCCTCCCCGACAAAAATGTCTAGGCATACCCCTTATTACAATGTTATATATATGGTACTGGATGAAACATTGAAAATTTGATATCATACAATTAGTAACCACCATTGATTTATACGTCACAATACCTGAGCACAATGCTTATGATTTCGTTACACCTACCTAATAATGTATCGATTACATAATAGCTGATAAAAATAACAGCATTATTTCCAACAATAATATATACATATATATGTAGGTATATATATATGTATAAAATAAAAGTTTAATAATTTTTTTTTATGTTTAATATTTAATATGTCACATAAAACATGATGATGGTCCATATCAATAGAAATATATTAAACACATTCAAATGCAATATCAAATAAAATTCAAAATGGTGATCTCAAAAAAATCATAAAAAAATGTGGAGAACTTGTCTATGTGATTATGAAATAACGTAACTGAACCAACTTGAATAGTATAAAGATAATATAAATATAATTAATGAATCATGAAGGGAAATCTAAAACCGCAAATTTTAACTTTAACATTATATAGTTTACTATTTAGGTAGTAATATTTTAATTATAAAATAAAAGAAATGTAATACATCATATTTTTGTTTACTCTCGCCTCATCACATGCTCAAACTATCTCAGTATATTTTCTCTCATTATGTCCACTATCGACGCTACACCAATACAAACCCTCACATATTTGTTCCTTATTTTATCTTCTTTTGTTATTCCACTCATTAAATAATAAATAATAGTTATAATAATATATAACAATATCAATAATGTTATAATAATTAATTATATACCTACTATGAATAAAAAATTAAATAAAAACACAATTTTTGCGTCGAAAAAGTAATAAATGTTATCAATATATTACTGAACAATAAAAACGCATGAGTTAACTGGCATACAACTCCACAATTACTGTACATAATGAGATACTCCCACAATGTTAAAATAACAACTAGCTATGTAAACCATAGTATATAGCTGCACGTTGAAATTGTTTCCCCAACCATGGGTTCCCGCTCATAATTCAATTAATGGTGGTGTGTTGTTAACATAAACTTTATATACTATAGTAGCAACTCACGGCAATTATCGTTGAGAATGATGAAGCTCTTATTATGCGTCCATTATTATGTTTTTGAGAAAAAAATATCAAATACTTCCTGGGTACTATTCTTACTACTTAATATTAATTGACAATACTTCATCAATATTTTCAGTATTGACAATAGTATTGATCGTATCATGTGTTTATTGACGGATTGACGAAAATCCGTATTTTCTGTTTTTTTTTCATCAATTCTGGTTTACTGTCAATAGTATTGATCGTATAAAGATTAACATCAATGTTCCCATCAATACTCGGTGTATCTCAAGTCACCCAAGTGTGCAAAACATTACTTTTATTGTGATTTCTTCGTTATTGTGTTTTTATTTTGTAACAAAGAACGATAATGTAAATGAAAAACCATGGAATCACCTGGTCCACGGGATTTTTCAACTGAAGAGGAACAAGAGTCCTTGTTAAAATTCATTGAAGAATATGAACTGTCGCCAGAAATGTGGAATCCAACCCACCCCATGTACTTAAAGAAGAGTTTGAGATATTCAGCTCTTGACCGCCTATTACCATTACTTCATACGGTAAATACAAAGTTCGACAGAAGGGAGAATGTAAAAATGAAGATACGAACAAGTTGTTCGTAGTTCACTACGAACAAGTTACAGAAAAGAAATAAAGATTTCTACATCATCAGTTTAAACTAGTGATGGGCGTCATCGAGATATCTTGATTATGAAAATAATAAACATATCTCGATTATTAAAATAATAATTCGATTATATAACCGAGAGATTATTTCGAGTGATAACTCGTTATTTTAAAAACAATCAATTCTTGATCTCGAAATGTATATCGAATAATTTCCATGGAACGATAGAGGGAGGGAGGAATACTATTTTTAATCTTCATAATCAAATAAGTAAATACTAGTTGTTAATTTTGAGTATTTTTATTTTCGACTCGTGCTACTCGTGGGACTGGTCGTTAGACAAATATTGATGAGTATAGGGTTATTCTTAGTCATTTATGTTTTAAAGTTAAATATATATATCTATAATTTTTAAATTACTCAACACCAGAAAAAAAAAACAAAAATTTCTCAGGACGTATATCTCGATTATTAATATTTCAATTGAACATTTTGTATGATTATTTGGAGATATCTCGCGATCACAAAAATGTCTCGTTTACTATAATTTCAATTCTTGAAACTATTCGATTATGCTCATCACTAATTTAAGCCACGATGTAGATAAATTTTATAAAATATAATATAATTAATGTTAATAATTATAATTTTATCTACATCGTGGTTTAAACTATTGATGGGCATAATCGAATGATTTCAAGAATCGAAATATTATATATATAACCATAAACAAGACAATTTTATAATCTATTCCGTGCGGTAGATACCGCGGCCCCAGACGTTCGGGACAGTCGGTCGTGGAGGAGAAACACCCGCAATTCGATCACTGGTGGCTCGATCTATGCACGTGGTACGGTACGGCGGTGGCCGGCGGTCTAGCGAACGGAACGGCGAGCTGCGGTATCAGACGGTGGGATACTCTTATCAGTGCAGTTGGACGGTCGGCCGCCGTCGTCCTGTAAACACATCGGGGTAAAAATACGAGCACCGTCACTGCTCGAGATGCGTATGGGTCGGCTCGACTGGCGACGACCACAACCGCTGCAGCTGTTGACAACGTTGCGTCCTCCTCCGGGCGGCACGACAATCCCTCCCTGTTGACTGTGATCACTGGTTGTGACGGAGGCGGCGGCCGCGGTGACGGTCAATGTCATCGTGACCGACAACGACGACCACCTACATGGAACTGACAAAAGTATGCCGGCTATGTCTGGCCGTGGCCGACTGGCCCATCGACGTGTTCGACGAACTGGCCGACAAGATCGCGCAATGCCTGCAGGTCCGCATATCACGCGACGACCAGCTGCCCAAGCACGTGTGCGTCAAATGTCGGGACACCGTCAACGAGTTTCACACGTACTACCTCAACGCACTAGAGTGCCAGAAACAACTGGATCAGTTGGTGGGCGCACAGCACAACATGGTAAGTTATCGTGCTAGATGAGTTATGGTCAACGTATGTTATGTGCTGTTGCGGACATACATAAACGTAGGTTCCCAAGATTAACATTAACAGGGGGTTCACATAAAGTAATAAAACAACTGTTATATATGAATACATTCGCAAGACGGTTTTTTAAAAACAGATGTGTTACAGACACACATAAACTATGATTAGGATTACATAAGGGAAACTATACGAATAATGTTTAAGAGATGATTCTTATAGATGGACATCAGTGTTCGGGTATTTGTCAAATATAAGCAGGCAACGGAGACTGGACTTAATTTCATAAATTAGTTATAAAAGATTAAGGTTAATTCCATAAACCTGCCTGACACCAAATATTTAAGTACACTTTACTACAAGAGCAACAACAAGTATTCATTTAATAAGAAAGGTAATCTTGCAAAAGTACTAAATTATAGGGTAAGAAATGTATATGAATTTGGATATTAAAACTCAAATATAATATAACAATATCCGGGTCAAGTGAATCACACAAAATCTAGGTATATAAGGAGGTTCCTAACAGACCCACCAGCAGATGTATTTTAATCCGATCAAAGCAAGCACCTTCTCGCTAGTTTGTTTTATAAATTAATTTAATGTTTTGGATTTAGAATTTTTTAATAAATAATTAATAATTTTTTTTAATTTATAGTGTTTAACTTAAATAATGATTTTAATTTTCTATTCCTTATTCAACTACCATTGTTGAACTGACGGCACGCAACAGTGCCTTGGTACGATTTTATCATAAAGATCTTTTTTGTTCAGCGATCTTTAGTGCTCATGTTTCACCACCTCAATGTGAAGAAGATAATGTTCTCTGCATAAACAACAACAACAATGTCTGTGGCTTTACATTATTACATCATCACACAGTTTACATGAATAACTTTGACTAACAAATATCCTATTTGTTTGTTTTAAGTAATTTTCTTTATCTGGTACTAGTTTATCAATTTAAACTTATCATTTAGTTAAAATATTAAATATGTAAGCATTCATCATGTAAATATCTATGTTTCCTTTTCTTAATTCATTATTTATTAATTTACTATCATCTAATTTGAACATTAATTTAAATACAATTAATAAATCATATTTTCAATTAATAGATATTAAGTTGTATTATTTAAATTCAATAATTTGAGGGTAGTGACAGTAAAATTTAATCTGTTCTGTTATTTTATAATTAAAGTTATCTTATTATAAATAAGTTATATCAATTGAAATAATTTTGTAAATTTAATAATTTGTAAGAATATGATAAAATTTATATATTTATTGTATTAATAAATACATTTCTATCGACAGGCTTCCAGTAGTTTTGAACCAGTGGTCACTATTAATTATGATGACCAAAATACAGAATATAAATCCGAATATAATGAACCTGAAAGTTGGTCTGAAGGCAATCAATCTGAAATTGAAACAAAAGACTCAGTTAAATTAGATTCGTAAGTAAAAAGTCTATTTTGTTTTATTATATGTAATTTTCATTCTAATAATTAATTATTCATTAATCAACTATTTTGAATTTTTGTTTAAAACAGCACATTTGAAATTGATCAAAAGCCAAGCAGGACTAAAATGCGTAAAATTAAAATGAAACTTTTCAAGTGCACAAAATGTGACGAATCTTTTAACACGAAACATGCCTTAAAAGAGCATAAAAATAATGCCCATCCACATACTGCATATAAATGCAATTGTTGTGATAAGACTTTTGATACTATGTGCGCACGTCAAAAACATAAAAAAGAAGAACATCCTAGTGTTACCTATTCGTGTGATACATGTGATTATCGTACTCCATATAAAAGCCGAATGCAATATCATGAAAACAGACATAAAAAAGTATACAGTGTGTTTTGTGACACATGTCAAGCAGGTTTTTTCAATAAAGATGAGTTAGCCACTCATGAAATTAAAAACCATGGGGCAGAACCTTACCAATGTGATCGTTGTAGTAAACTGTGTACATCCAAAACTAATTTGTATAGTCATATGAAAGTGCACACAACTTCTTCAGAGTCAGTTAGCTATCAGTGTGAAACTTGTGGAAAAGCATTCAGACGCATAGGCAGTTATCGGCGACATATACAATCACATTTGGGTCTAAAATATGAGTGTTCATATTGTAACAAGCTACTAAGTTCAGCCCACCATCTAAAACTCCATGTACGCATACACACCGGTGAGAAAAACCATGTATGTGAAATGTGTGGCAAAGCTTTCACAGTTAGCAAGTATTTAGTTGAACACAAAAGAATACATACCGGTGAACGACCATTTAAATGTGACTTATGTTCTAAAGGATTCACTCAAAAAACTTCTCTGCGCATACATACCAGATGGCATACGGGAGATAGACCTTATAAATGTGAAATATGTGATGACAGATTTGTCATTAATACATTCTTACAGAGACACATAAAAAAACATCATCCAGATCTTGTAGAACCTGTACAAAATCCTTGCTCTAATTCACTTCAAACTTTATGAAAATTGTATTTAGACTAAAGATATTATTATGCGTTTTATTTTAATTACTTTCTTCATTGTTAAAATAAATATTTAAATGTATTATGTTAATACACTAGTTTTATCATAAAATATATATATATATATATAAAAAAAAAATGTTTAAGTTAAATAATTTTAGGCGTAAGACTTGATTATCTTTCAGCTATCTTTATTACACGTAATATATATTTCTCATAACTCGTATATATTATAATTAAGTTATGTTTTAATGGAATTCAATAAGAATAATAAACATATACAGACTTAAATATCACTTATAAATTATATCTTCCATTAAAGTACAGTCAATAGAAACATTGTAAACAATTTGAATTTAATACAAGTTGGTTATTACTGAATTTACATGGTTGGTATTGGATCTATGGGCCAGTATATATATGTTTTCTTTTGTTCTATATGGCCAGTCTATATAGAAAAAAAGTTAACATTTGAAATGAATAAACTATTATTGACTGAAACCAATGATATATAAAGCATGAATATTGTTCTTCAAATATGCAGATAATTTAAGAATAGTAACTCAACAAATAATAAATATAAAATTCATAAGTGATGCAAAGAAAATCCCTTCCTCCAGATATAAAATAAGAAATTCATTTTTTTTCTTTTATTGAGCAGAAATATAATAGAATAAAAAAAGATCAAGAAGCATTCAAATATTTAACAGCTTTGAGCAAAGGTTTCTGAACTAGGTAAGCAAGCATTTCTTGTGTAACATGTAATCATTTTTTAAAGTTTTCCATTGCCAAAGATATGTCATGATAATTTGATGGAGAGCTCAATGTTTAAGAGAAGGAGAAAATAATTCTTGAAAATTTGAGCGAACTTTTTAACGATAATGTAAATTTTTTTTTTTAGATTTGTAATAAACTACTTCATTGTTATATTCAAATTAGGAATGTTACATCACTTAATTTCAGTTAATTTTAAAACTTGACAAAGGAATCAATATTTTTTCGACATAGTAAAAAGAACAAGTAGAAGAAACAACTGCAAAATTAAGAAGTTTCAAAAGTTCATTTTTAGTTTTTTATATGCTGAAGTAGCAAACAATTTAAAATATAATACTCATACTAAAGTACATTTTACAAACATACCCTAAGGCCTTCACAATTTTTATAAATTAATATTTACTAAAACATCTACTGCCAGAGCTTGAGATTTTTCAGTAACAACATGTGTTTATTAATTACTAATAACAAAAATTGTAATAGCAATAATAAGTATTCTAAAAGATGTATTTTGTTTTACTTGTTAAGTCATTCTTCACATTTAACCAATAAAAGAATTTAGCTGAGTAGCTAAATTTAAAATATGATTTTTCTTACTTCACAATTATATTAAAACAACATAAATAATACTGTTTTCATGGTAAAAAAATGAATTCATAAAAAATAACACATAGTTTACATCTTTTAAAATTTACACATACACATTTAAATTTTCCTCACAATAATACTAAAAAATAGTTATAAGAAATACTAGAAATAATAATAACAACAGAGCAACAGTATAAAAATTAAGGACAAGAAATTCAGTAGTTAATTTTTAGCAAGTCCTTTACCTTAATTTTTTTTTTCATTTAATATTATAAACATAAGTAAAAATTGCATGTACATTGCAATTATTTTTCCATATTTCTTAATAAAATATTCAAATCGAACGATTTTCTAGTCCTGAGGAATCGGCATCTTCATCAGGTAATCCTACAACAAAAAAACAATACAAGTACATAAATACAATAGTAATACAAAAACATATTTCATCTGCAATCTAGGTAATTTAAATGCACTAAAATATAAATAAATTTTAAATTAAAATTATTATTTTTAAAATAATATAATACACCAAATAAGTTCAAATACAAATATTGTTTATTGTGAATTAGCTATATTATAATTAAAATACATATCAATATAAGTAGACTCAATTTTATAACCATTATAAAACTCAATTCATTGATAAGCTGATACGATGATAAATTGAAAAGTAAATAACACAAATATCTTGATAATTTAATTTGTTCACCTACCCAAGAGTACTTGATACATTTTTTAAACATCATTAACATTTTAATTAGTTATTATTCAGTATAAGTATTCAATTTTTTTTTTTTTTTTAAATACTTAACATATAAAACCCAAACCACAGATATATAGATTTACATGACAATTATTAAATACTAATCATTTACCTTGTTTTTTATAAAACAAAATATATGCATTACAGTAGTCTTCTTGTCCCGGTATCGTTTTGGTAGCAGTTTCATCATTATAATAATACCAATCTTCTGATTCAATATGTTTAGTATATGATGTGTAGTGACCCATAGAAGTACCTAACATAATAAAAATAAATTATATTTAGATTATTCTAAAATAAAAATACTAATATAACTTACTTCCAGTATGGCAAACACATGCATATAAATCATAAACAACTTCTTGTTTCATGTCCAAAATTAAGCCATCTAAAGGAAACACTACACTATCTTGTAATTTAATCCCCCAATTTTCATGAAAAACAAATCTAAAATGACAAATTAAATAAAATGTTAATTTTATTTTTAAGTTAAAGTTTCAAATAATTACCTTTTCAAGTAAACAATTAAGCACCTAGGGTATTTGGATATAGAGAGTGTTTTAGTGGCGCATTGATTTTTTTGACAGAATGGACACCACCAAGGATTATTATCATCCAGAAGTTCACTATAAACAAAAATATCACATTTAATGAATACATATTATATTATATTTTTTTTTTTTTTTTTTTTTTTTAATATTATCTCCTTTCTCAATTATTTGCATGGTCCAATTGATTTAAATTTTTCATTGATAGAAAAGAAATTATTTTCTGAAGTTCAAAGAAATGATTTTCATTATTAATTAAGAAAATTAATGAAACAACATAACACATCTATAAAATTACCATTAAAATAATAAAACTATTTTCAATACCTTTGACAAAAAGCATTAATGCAATCATATATTGTAAGAGGTTTATTTGATCGCATTTCTTCAGTAGACCCTGGATGCAATTCAGTCTCAAGCAAATTAATATCAATATTTTCTTTAAACATAACAGCTAGTGTATCACCGCTACGGAACTTAACCACACTACTTTTAGGTATCACACAACCAGTACAATGTAAATCCCACAAACATCTAGAGCACATAGTCCCTTGACCATCAACTAGAGATAGTGAGAAATCTTCAGAGTATGGATGAAGTTTAGCAACTTCAGTATAAAGTATTTCAGCAGAAACTTCACTTGGTAAACGTATTAATGCTGGCCGACCAATTAAACCTTTATCATCTGTTTGTTTTATTACAATTGGAATAGTCAAACGTCGAATAGCTTGATTTATATTACTGGCAGGTTGATCAATGGGAATTAAATCGATTTTTGGATCAATTTTAACTCTGCATACAGGACAATCCATTCTATCTTTTTCACCACTAGAATGAACACAACTCATTTTAATACATTCTTCACATAATACACAAGTGCAGTCTTTGATATCTTTATGATGTAGCATATCAGGTTTACATTCTAAGCAAATGGTACAAGTTTCTCCTTGTTCCACTGTTCCAGAATCTACATCCATTGGCTCCTATAATAATAATAATATAGAATAATTTACTTCAAGAATAATCTAATACCATCTAATACATGTCTAAATTTATTTTACCGATCATTGATAGATACAATAACCAAAGATTAATAATTTAAAATTCCATTTTTTTTTTTTAAATATATATTTATATACTTATAGAAAATATAATAAACAAATGTTACAGCACATAGAACATGTTTTAATCCTTGGAAAATTGATAAATTGATACAAAATATAAAAAATAAACTATTTAACTACTAAAAGTTAACTTACAATATGACCATCTTCTTCAGTACATGCCTCTTTATCACCATTCATGAGATCCACATTTATTTCTAGCACTTCAAATGCATACAAATCACGATTATTGTAGTCCACACTCCTAACAAGGTGGTCATCACTCTGATTCAATTAAAAAAATATTATTTTATTAATAGAATTCAAAATGTAAAATATGCTTACTAATATTTTTGAAATATGTTTATTGAAAACTTCTGCAACAACCAACATATCGGAGCATTTATCTCCTCCAATCAAATCAATCAATTCATTTTTAACTTTTTTAATATCATCCTGTTTATTAACAGTAATCAAGTATTTAATTGGTGGTTTATTTGTTGCACTTACAAATGTTACATCTAAAAGTAATAAAATATTAAAACCATTTCAATTAAATATTACAATTAATTGATCTTACACATTTGTTGTTGAGTAGCAAAAGGTAATGGTACTGATAGATACATAAAAGGCTCGTGCATAACAGATACATAATTACACTTAAGACATGTAACCTAGAAAATAATTAGTTGTAAATTACTACTAAAATAAGTTGATTTTTTTATTTTTATTAGTACTTTTATTAAGTACTTACAGTACTTTCAAATTGTCCTTGAAATATTCTATTTATGATTGATTCTTGTTGTGAAGGTTTTTCAACAACAGTAGACCCTAACGAATCAGCTTCCACCAGTTCTGTTTTATATAATTTAGCATCGTCTAATTTTACACGCTTAAGATCCATAAGTTTTGAATCAGATGAGGAATCACAACACATTTCTCTTTTTCCATTCAGCAAATCACTAACTTGAACTTTGGTTTTGAGACTATCCGATTCACATGAAGATATGGTACTATCAATTGGTGACACATGTATATCAGAGTCAGAATTGTCTGATATTTTTTCTAGTAAATCTTGATTCTCAGATAACTTATCTGTTAAAATTTCACATATAGTTTGAGGTAATTCATAATCAGACGAACTAATAACAAACTCATCAACATCACGTGGCAACAATTTTCTGGGATTTGGAGACTTACGAGTTTTACGTGAAGTTATTATTTTGCAGTGTTTGGAAATATGCATCAGCAATTCATCATTAAGGCTGTCTAACAGAAGTGCTAAAAATTCTTGACAATCATGCTGACTGCAATCCCGGAACTGTGCGTATCGTTTTCCCAATACATATTTGAACTGATGAGGATTAATAATGCTAAACTGTCCATGCCAAAAACGTTTGGCAAGATCAGAAAATTGTCCAATCAAAGAATCTTCAGATCCATCAGTGTCAAAATTCAAAAAGTAGGTAACAAGACTCTCAGTAGACAATAGAGCTTGTAGACCTGCGCTCATAAAACACGTATTTCCAAGATTCCGAAGACCACAGACACCAATTTCAGCAGTTGGATCGGATAAATCAGCATCAGCAGTAAAAATTGAATTTAGTCCTAATCCAGGTGTTTCAGCTCTGGAATCAGATTGAAGGCCACTAAACTCATCAAAATCGCTAGGACCTGGAAGTGCTATAGGAAAACTTGAATTAGTTGATGTAGGAAAACAAGAAGTTGAATCTTCAGTCCTAAAATGTGATAAATAAAACCATGAAAGAAAATTATCTATTTAATGTATTATTAACAAAAACAATGTAAAACATTATAATTGTTCGAGCTTAATACCAAAAGAGAATACTCAGTCTACCAATCGGTTATCATCAAGTACAGCAAACTTACAATCACCAATCCAATTCAACTATCTTAATATATGTCGCAGCCAATTGAGACAAATTATACAGTAATCATTAAAAAAGTACCATACACATTACTTTTTTTTAAAAGTAATTGAAAATTCATTATAAGAATTTACCAAAAATTATTGTTAATAGTTTGAAGTATATTAATATTTTAACAACAACATCATTATTGTTATATCATATTAACAGACTACAGTGTACAAGACATTAAATTGATATAAATCGAACATAATCAGCATTCAATTTTAGAAGAGAAAATCAGGCAATGACAGTCTGTCACATTGTACAAAAACAGTGAATTCTCTTTTGGAAGAAAGTATAATAGGTAATCTAGTTAAAATAGATTTCATAATAAGTTTGAAAACAACTCACCATGAACTATCGATAGTCATCATCTGCGAAGGTTCGTTGTTGCGTAGATATGTATCGCTGTCAGTTATTTCAGACAGCTCAGGCAGTGTTTTAGGCAGTTCCTTATCAAGGTTCTCGGCCAGAAACGCCGAATCACCAAAGTTCTCTTTGTCGTCTGCGCGCAAGTAATCGTATCGGTTACTGTGCAACGAACTTAGAATGGACGTGTCGACTTCCGAGGTTTCCATAAGTCGATCAGTCTAGATATCAATGGACGAATAAACAATTAGACATATGTAGGAGTGATGGAGACAAATGGAGAATTAATCAATGGAAAAAAAAATGTTTTTTCTATTAAAAACACATGCATCACGTTGAGTATGCGACGCACGTGAACCAACCGAACGAGGGGGAAGGAACTAAATGATATAAAAAATCGAAAACGTAACGCACCTGAACACTAGCAAGCGATCACCACGTCGGTGCCCGTGCCGTCCGCGTACTTTCAACGAAACGCGTGCAGTCCGACTCCACCGGTTCCAACGAAACGCGTCCAGCACCGTAAACCACAGACACCGGTTAGCGCGCGCACGGAACTCCGACTGCTACTTATCAACGACTTAATGGTAACCACGACCACTGAATACTGTCGAGAAAACGCGGCGACATTCCCAGTGCATCGACGGTCCACTTGCACGCGTGTCGAAACGAACTAATGGTTTTCGCGCGCGAACTCTCCTCAGTTCTTATTGTCACGACCGTGTACAATGGTGAGCACTAGAGTGACCGTAATGAACTCCGGTTGTGGACAATAATAATAATAACACACTGATCCGTTTCGACAATTATTTTTTTTCTTGGTTATGCGGTTTCAGAGACAACAGTGCTACACACCGGGCAGCATACTCCTTGACGAAACAATAACATATATTATACATGCTGATATTACAGTAAGGTTTGGGTTTTGCAACGTCCTTGCACGGACGCCCGGTTCACCTCGTGCGTGTGCGACTTTGTGTGATATCGTATCCTCGAGGTTGTCAGCTGACTTTCTTCGCGATATGATTTCGTATCGTTGTAAATATTACCTCGCCACACTTGCGCGTCTCGAATTCATGCGTCTAATTTGTTCGGTTCCCGTTGCGTTCGTTTTTCAAGTTTGCACGTTATTATCAACAGTATTTAATTCTGACCATGTGATAACAAAACTTCAAATATTCATAATTAGGACATCGAATGAAACCGGGCGTGCACGTTTAATGAATACAACGTGTGGATATTAGACGACCGTAAACAATAATAATCGTAGTGATCACGATTATTGTGTCTATCTATAATCTATAAATAAAAATATATGTATCACTCTTTAATCTTGGTTGTGATTAGTATGTTGACGCACTTTGCCTGCAAATTTTATGTTTTGTCTAAAATTGAACGTAGTACACCCAAGGACGCCCGCAGGTGAAAATTCAGGAGGGGGGGATAGCCTTAATTTTTATTAATAATCAAACACATTTATACTAATTAAATACTTTTATTAACTAATTGAACACAAATTGCAATTTTATTTTATTTTTCCCAAATTCGTGTACAACTTTTTCAGCTAAATGAAGTTCTTTGGATTTAATTATTTTAACTAACAGGAAAGCTAGGGGGCAGTTGTCCCCTCTACCCCTCTTTGCAGGTGCCCTTGAGTACACCCTATCGACGGGAACCTTGGGGATGTCTCAAATGATTTTGTTGACCGTTGTATATATTATTGCTATGAAGGTAACGCGTTAACATTTCAAGAATATTGGGCGCTGTGAGTCACACACAGTCGAATTTGCAGCCCTGAGATTTAACAACCATTTGGAATGCGTCAAGTCAAAAATAGTAATTATACTTCACAGTAATATATTATTTGATGTATCGATTAACTTCTTAAAGACGATTAGATAACTCTTGATCACAATGAGTATTGTAAACCGGCGTATACATTAACATAATAATAATAAATACTTCAAAATATCTAAAATAAATTTACCTAAAAAGGTGAAAACATTGTACTTCGAAGTATTTAATCTTATTGTATATTACGATCGTGCATTTATAAGGTAGTTTTAAAATTCCATTTTTCCGTCACAACGTTATTATTATTATTATTATTTTTATTATTATTTTAAGTTATTACCCTTTAGTATTAATTCTAAGATTAAAATGATTTAATGTAATCTATTTATCTATGTCTTAGTCTTTTCTCCTTCCTCTCAACTATTTGGGGTCAGCTACCTTTGTTTTAAACCTTCACTCCCCTAGATTTTCTACATCCCCAACGCACACACCAACAATCCTCATATCATTCTCAATAGTATTCAGCCATCTCTTTTTTGGTCTTCCTCTTCATTTTTTCTCTTAAATGTTCATTTTCATAATCAATTTCACTGCTTTTGTTTTCTCTCGCCTCATCATTTATCCAAACCATCTTGGTCTTCATCTTTCTCTCATCTTGTCCATAATTACCGTACACCATTACTACCTCACACATATTCGTTCCTTTTTCTATCTTCTCTTGACACTCCACTCACCCATTAAAGCATTTTCATTTCCGCAACACTAATATTCTGTTATATTCTCTTTCAACCGCCCAACACTAATTCATATAGCATAGTTGGTCTCACTACAATATAGTTGCTATTCGTCCCGGTTTGGCCGGGACAGTACCGATTTTGAGTATGGTGTCCCAATGATTTATTTCGGGACAGCCAATTATCCTGGAATGATTCTTTAATAATGTATGTTTGTATTTTATTAAACTCTAGTTCAAACAACCATCAGTGGCGTATTTACGGGGGGGGGATATGGGGTATAGATCCCCCCTTGACCTTTTTTTTTTATATAGGTAGTTGTCTCATTTTCTGTATTTCTCAAGTATGATATTACTTTTAAGTATATCTGCTTAGAAAAAATGATTTTGAGAATGTATATAATGTACGTATTTATGACCTTATAGGTGTATTATTAATTATTATATATTTCATCCCCATCTAGCAAAATTCCTAAATATGCCACTGACAACCATAATATTATTGTCATGTTAAAATAAAATGTTGAATAATTGACTGACGAAATATGTTTTTAATAATTCTCCTAACTAAATGATTATTTTTTTTGTCGAATACGTTCTTCGTATTTTTGTTTCCACATGATAGTTGTAGTTATCGTTATAGAAATCGACCATTGTTTAATATTTTGTCAGTTGTAATGAGCTAATCACAGTAGAGTAGTACTGTAACGTAGAGTAGGTAATCATATTATAAACAATGTTACTTTTAAACTTTCTATCCAGAAAGGAGACGTCGCAGTAGTAAATGATTAATGTATAAATATATTTTTGTAATAATTTTATCTGTATAGTTAAAAGATCAAAAAAATTTATGCCAACAATAAAAAAATTTCCCGGTTTTTGCTAAATAAAATATGGTAACCCTACACTACACTCCTGTAAAATTTACCTTTCAGCCTTATTGAAATTATCTTATCACAAAAACGCCCTACACTTCTCTTCATTTTATCCAACCACACTTAATACTATAATCGTATAATTTAATCATTAACCGTTAATCCTATATTAATATATTATCCATCTCTTTGTACAAATGATACTGAACATTTAAAGTTCTTGACTTCACCTATCACATCACCGCTTTTTTGATCTCATACCCTCGACTTCTTGGTATCTTCCTCTGAAGTCATACTCTATATACTGTGTTTTATTTCTTCTAATTCAAAATCCATTTCCTTCAAGCGCTAACCTCCACTCATCCAACCTATTATCCAATTTCTTCTAAATTTTCTCCTAACAAAATTATATCTTTAGTAAACAATATATACCATGATATCTAGTCTTGTACTCGTATCTCTTTCATAACTTCAGCCATTACCACAGAGAACAAAAATGACTTAAAGCCGATCCCTGATGCACACCAACTCCTGAGTTAAAATCTTCTGTAACTCCACACAAACTCTTAACACTAGTCCTCGATCCTTCATAGATATCTTATTTATATCAATTAAATATTAAATGTATGTTTATATTTGAAACCTATTTTATTATTAATTTCCACGTTAAAACTTTTCTTGGCCCTCGTCTTGTCTAAATCTGTAAATACCATGCATAATTTTTCTTTCCCTAAACTTCTTTACTAGTTGTCTTACACAAAATAATTGCTCCACTATCGATTTTCCTGACATAAAACCAAACTGATTTTTTGATATTGATTTCTCTTCTCTATAATCTTTTCCAAAATATTCAAACTATGACTCATCAGCTTTATTATTTTATAGTTCCCACATTTCTGTATGCCTCCATTGCCTTTAAATTATTGTACCAATAACTCTCCAATCTTCTGACATTTTTTCCTCCAATAAAAACTTATTTAAAATATAATAATCTCTTTCGCCCATCCAATGCTTACATTCCCTAAAAATTTCCACACCTCAATTCCATCTGGTCCTATCGCTTTTTTATTTTTCATCGTCTTCACCACAACTTCCACTTCCCCTTAACCAATCAATTATTCATTCCTTGGAATACTCTCTAAAGCTTCTTTTGCTTACTCCTCGTTTAGTAACTTCTCAAAATATTCTTTCCATCTCTTTTTCACTTATTCATCATTTATTAACACTCTCTTATCTTCATCAACCTATGATAAGTTATTACACTTTCTCCTGGAATTACTTTAAAATCTTTTACTCTTTTAATACTGTCTCTATTTCACATAAAGTAATCAATCTGTTACCTATTTCTTCCACTCTTATATGTTATATATAAATGCTCTTCTCTTTTCCTAAAAAATGTATTTGATTATCGCAAGCTCATACGATGACGTAAAATCCAAAACTTTTTTTACCAACCTCATTTCTTTCGCCAAATCCATATCATCCACACACTTTTTCATACTACTCTCACTACCTACATGTCCTTTCATATTACCTCCATTTACTTGTATTCCTTTCCTTACTTCATCAATCTCACGCCAGAACTTCCTTTTCTCTTTATTCAGATCTTATTTGTGGTGCATACGCACTTATTACATTTAATATTTTATCTTCAAATATTAATTTTACCGTAATAATTCTATTACATTTTCTTTCTACGTCGATTACTATACTTTTCATCTCTTCATCTAATAACTACTCCAACCCCATTCCTAGAACTAGTCCTACTTGAATATATTATTTTATAGCCCTCTCCTATTTCTTTTGCATTTTCTCCTTTCCATTTAGTTTCCTGAATACAACAAGCATTAACTTTCCTCCTCTTAAATATTTTAGCTGATTTTTCTACTTCTGCCTGTTGACTTTCCAACATTCCACATGCCTACTCTCACTTTATACCTATCATACCTAGACACAGATTTAACTCAATGGTGATGTTCCTACACCGTCGTTGACATAACCCGTGTTGGGTGAACCTGAACACATAACTAGTGAAACAAATACTACACTGAATGTTCAGCTGGTATCACATACTTCATTATCTAGGCCTCCTCCACCGTTAACTACTCATATGATAATTCCTCTCAATTTTCGTCCCCGTGCACTTCGATCACGACTTCCTTTCAAGTTTTTTCGAATTCTTTCAGAAAAGAGTTAAAATAATTATTTATTTTCTGTAAAGTTTTATATCTTTGTTCAACCCACAAATAAAAAAAATTAAAATAATAACAATTAATAAAGAAAGTATATGGTAATAATATATAGTATTAAATAACTATAAAAAACGAAATTATTCATTGAAATCGAAAAGCTAAAAACCGAGTTCATTAAACAGATATGTTAATAAACATCAAATAAATATCATCATCGTTTATTTCGTAGAATTCTCTTACAAATCAATGTCATATCACATTCCTTAATTGTGGCAACTCATGCGTTAAAAATGCGCGACTCACCCAAGATCGATGATACATCAATTCAAATGAGAAATTAACAAGAAATCTCTTACAATTATTCTTTTCTAGATTTAAGCTAATGTTCTAAAAATAATTTGATAAAACTCAGGTTTTGAAAATGGAAAAAAAATTTGAAATAAATCTTTATATGGCTGCTATATAAAGAACGCGTTTACTTGTTTTCTCAACTATTTCAGCTATACTCTCTTATATGTACACCATAGTATATTATATTATTATTATTATTATTATTATTATTATTATTATTATTATTATTATTATTATTATTATTATCCTTAGTATGTATGTATTAATATGTGGGAATAAATGGTGACTATGCATTTGTCCAATTTATACGTACACGCCTGACCCGTCATCGAGTAGTCAGTCGTGTAACAGCTAAGTAGTAGTGTATTTATTCCTTGTGAGCGTTTAAATATTTTTATAACTACGATATATTTTTACGACTCAATAAAACAGTGTATTAGTTTTTATACCTATTAATTGTATGAATTTATAACTTCCATGTTGACTTCTAAATTTACGAACTCAAAACCTTACTTGTGATCGGCGGAATTAACTGAACCGATCACAGAACCCGAGCCTACGGACATAACCGAGCACAATACTCTGTACTGGATTACATTTTCGTCTGCGATGTTTTAGAATCATCATTGATTATAAATACTTATTTTTAACCCACTTGTCTCTCAGTGCGTTTTGTAGCCACTAGATAGAGTTATATATTTCGTCTCATTGTACATATTTGAATTGTTATTTGTTATAAAAAAATTGAATTTAAAATAACCCATTATAATTTTTATAATTATTATAATATTAATTATTGTAATAACTATAGTCGAAATGAATTCGTGGTATTGTATTTTTTATTTTGTTTTCAACTCTTTTAAGGTTAATATTTTAAAATGGTTTATTATACTTGAAATATGTCTACATATTTACAGTGATAATTATAAAATATTAATAATTTACTTGAAAAGCTATATAATGAAATAGTTCTTATACATAATATGTATTACATTTAGCATTTATGGCTATAGTATGTTAGTTACACTGTGTAATTTCACATTATGGTTCATGACTTTGTGAACCGTCAGTTTAATAATAATAATTTATTTACGGAAATAATTCCAGTTACAAAAATTTACAGTTATGTACATACTATAAGTAACAAGTTAAACAGTTTTGTCTAAAAAAATTAAAGTATTAATATTAAATACATGTGTGATCTTAAAAATATATGAATAGTTATAGGTAGTACGAGTTAGTCAGTTACATTGTTGAATTATAATGCAATAGAATAAATAATATTGGTTAGAGAAAGAAAGAAAGAAAAGAAGAAAGGTATTAATTAGATAAAAATATGGATAAATTATATAAGGTGAAATCAAATAAATTTAGATCTTTAAATAAATTTCCTACAGACATAAGCACGTTTTGAGGAGTGATAACAGATATTTTGAATAAATAGAAGAAATTAAAATATTGAAGAACTTCTGGAGTTAGATTGGTTAATTCTAAAATTTAAGCACTCAAGGATTTCTGCATAAATAATAATAATTTATAGAAAAATTTACAGTTTAAGATAGTAATTCTTCTATTTAGGGGATTATTTTAAAAATATTATAAGTTATGCCATATTTAGAATGTGAGAGTCTTTTAAAGTGGGATTTATACAATAAGTATCTTTTTGGGTGGTTTAGGTAAAAAAGGCTTTGAAAGTTCGCCCGTAACTCCCCACTTAATTTAAAAATGTATTTTCAGAATTTTAAAATAGTTTAAATAATATTTATTAAATTTTAATAAATAATAATAATAAATTAACGACATAACATGGTATAAAAACTATAGTGATTATAAAATGTAAGTGTTAGATGAGAGTCACCACAACGTTCACGATAACCACCAAAAATGTAGTAGTAATCACGGTAGAAGTAATACGCTTATGTATTTGCCAATGACAAACACCTATTATCGGTCAAAATTTAGTTAATACCAAAGTTTTAAAATATTTAAATACCAAATAGTAGTACACATAAACACGACCCATAAAAGGAGGGGATTATGAAAGGTTTGATATATTAAATACTTTTAAGCTTATTAATAACAATTATTTAATAGTTAAACATCACATTTTTAATTAAAGTGTTATTACCTAATATTCAAAAATTCGATTACAAAAAAATGAAATAAGCTTCATAAAGTCCACAAATTCCATGCGTTAGACGCTTTAATCTGAATTCAAAATGCTGTATGACTTATTGGTCATATTTTTATTAGTTTGTAACTAAATTAAATAGTGTACATGAGAAACAAAACATCAAAAAAATCAATTCAATTTTATTATTTATTTAAATAAATTATTATTATTAAAAAAAAAATAACCGTTCATTTTGGTTAACAACGAAAATTATCAATGTTTAACAACTGTAAATGAATTGGGCTGTTATGGAGATGCAATATGAAAGCACGACATACATTGGCGCATTTAGGAAGACAAAACTTTAATAGTTATAGGGGTGGCAGTTTTATTGAAAAATTTTATAAAATCAAAAAATATATAAAATTGATTAACGTGTATCAAAATACTTTGAAATTGTATACTGTTAAACCTTAGGATATACATTTTAATCGGTTATTAAAAACAAGTAAAGGACATGTTTTTCATTAATTGAGGGTGGAAAAGGAAGGTTTAAAGAGTAGCGACAAGTTGGGAAAGGGGCAACAAATTAATTTCGCTCTGGGGCGCATATATCCTAAATAATCACTGACGAAATATATACATATTAGTGTTGGAAATATTGGAATAATTTCAACAATTCAGAAATTAGTAATGGAAATATAATAATAATTAAGATATTATTAAAATCGAGTTATTCTCTTAATAAAAATAATTAAAATATTTATATTATTATATAAAAAAACTAATCAATAATCCACTTATTGATACAAATTTAAATACTTTGTTATAAAAAATTCAAAATACCTACCCAAAATTTTTTTATTTTAACAATTATAATCCACAAGTACATTACACCTATTATTTTTTAAAGACAAAATAAAATACATTTTAAAATAAAACACTTATTTGCATTAGAAATAAAGATAATTATTATTAATAAATCAATACATTTGAATTTATGCCCACAGGTGGTATATTATATATATTATATTTGTCATGAATTATAAAAATGAGAATAAAATCTGTGACATGGTTTTGTAAACAAGAAACTATTAAATAATGTATTATAATATAGAAATATTTCAAGTCGATATTGTTTATTTATTTATATGATTCCTGATGAAAGACAAGTAAATAGTTATTAATTTGTTATTTTTGTGTTCTATAAATTCAATTTCGAGATCAGGTATTTGTGATAAATAGAATGGTAGAATAAAATAATACTTGATTTTAAGTTATTACTGCTTTTTAAAGTTCAAGTAACTCGTGTATTTTTAGTAATATTTTCGTTCAATTCTTTAAAGTAACTAATATTTTATTAGTAACTAGACAACCCATCACGGCTTTGCCTGTGATTGGTTGTTTCTTTGCCTTCGGACCATGATACATTGATATGTAGAATTTTTTATTCAAATATTATTGTTTAATGTGATCAGCGAGTAAATATAAAAAACGGATTGAAATTTTTCTAGCGTTATAAATGATAAATATATTTTTATTAAAAATAAATACAGATAAAAAAGAAATAATTTATGGTTGATAAAGAATTAATATAAGAATTTTATAAGACTTCTGAGTATATGACGTTTTTTGTTTTATCTCCTGTTGAAATTAAAATCATAAGATGATTCGGGTCCTCAGTTCGAGAAAATGCCACGTACAATTGTCCATGTGAAAAGCACTCTATACGAAAATCTACGCCAACGTACTTGAATGTTTGACCTTGCGCTTTGTTTATCGTAATGACAAAAGAAACTTTAACCGCGAATTTAAATCGTTTGAAAGAAAACGGCAAATCAGAGGGAATCATGGGAATTCTTGGAATAAATGCAATTTCTCCTTTTGTTGGCCCTGTAAGAATTACGGCTCCTATAATGTTATTTCGCAACGATTTTATTTGTAGTATTGTACCGTTACATAAGTTCGGTGGTTGAAGATTACGTAATAATGTAATTGGAGCACCAATTTTTAATTTTAGTTTATGAGGAGGAAATCCCGAAGGAGAAAGAGAATTGAGAAATTCTTGTCGATAATGAATAGCATCATCTGTTGATGTAACTGTATCAATAGATAGATATTCACATAAGTGTCCATCGAATTTTAGAAGGATGATATCATTGATTTCTCCTGCTGTTACATTTCTCGGAGAGATAATAGCTCTTTCACAAAACCACTGATAAGATTTATTGGACAGATTAAAAATGTCAGGATAAACTGTAGAAATCAACTCTTCCACGTTATTGACCACCCTTCCAATCGTGTGATTGACAGAAATGTAACCATTTTCATTTTCTAAAGTTCCATTTCCAATTTTCAACAACTGTGCTTGAAAAATTACTTGTTGCCCCACGTTATTAGCATTAATATTTGCATCATTATTAACAACATCTCAGAGGTCAACATAATCATCCACACGTAGTTGTTTTTGATGGTTACGAATAAAGTGTTATTTTATAAATAATATAAATATATATATTTGTTATTAATAAAGTGTATTTTTGCAAACATATCTACGGTGAATTGGCTGAATAATGTTTTATAATAATGTAAATGATTTAGACTTGTTTTCTAACCATAATCCTATAAGAATAAAATTGCATGCAGAGACAGTTTTTGTTTGTTGTCTTTGTGTAATATTAATGAGATATCCGTCTTCACCTCTAGTATACATTAACGGATATTGCAGTGCATCATAAGATATATTCAATTCGGAAACTCATTCAAGTGTCCACGCCGACCATGCAGCACTATATCTCTGGGACCTATATCTTCATTAACTAATAATACAGCTACTTCATCGATGATAGGTGCATTATACTGACCTCTGTGTTCATCTTAAGGAACTCTATCAGCATGAATACTTAACTTATAGTCTTGCAACTCATCAAAGGACCTCGACTCTAGATTAGATCTGAAGTTCTGTATGAGGTGATTATTTTCACGCAAAACTGTTTGCAATGATGGAATAATATTTATTCGAATAGATATTTGATCCGATTCTGACATAAAATATATTTGTAAAAATTTAGCATTATTTCCAATTTCGGGTAATAAACTACCTATTAAATGACTCTTAAAAATGGGCATGAAGTTCCCTTCAGCTATTTCGTTTGCTCCAAACGATGTCATTTGAATCAAAGAAATGTTTTGACAGAGGGTGAGAATTATCAATTAAACTTTTAATTAGGTCTGGAAGATCCTCAAACCGGTGTGAAACAACTTTACCGTCAGCGCAGCAAAGTCCATGGGTTTCATCTTTCCATTTTTTTTGCATGGAATTTAGGACATAATATAGTCATTGGTCCTATTTGATAAAACACTATGTGCGGAAAAACGCGTTCGGCGTCAGGCGGATCGTAACACGTTTGTGTATTGTTGGCAAGAGTATTTTTCGCAAAATGTTTCAATAGTTTCCATTATTGATTTCGGCAAATAAATTGTTGTACATAAAAGATTAGTTAATACAATTGAATTATACACAATATAGGTACAATTGTTTTTAATTTTTTATGAACTTTTTTTACTGACAAAAGTGATACTAAAACCTTCAGCAGAATGTCGGGTTTCAGCCAAATCGGTTCAGTAGTTTTCTCGGTTGGCGCGGTCGTAGAAAACGCTTTAAAATTTTATATAATAGTATAGATAGATTATTAATTTAGTAGTTACTCTTATCATTCGTTATTTTTTCTAGTAATCGAGTTATTCCATTATTTTCACTCGATTGTTCCCACCACTAATATATACGATATAATGTTTTATTTGTTTTTCTAACTGAAAGAAGTTAATATTTTTTAACATAGCTAAGGTGAAACGAGTAGATTACATTAAGTGAATAATTTTTATATTAATTCAATTGCGCATCGATAAGTGGGATAAATAACATGTAGACATAATATTATTATTAACTATAGTTGTTAACAATGTAAACAGTTTCCAAGCCAATATTATATAATATACACAATAATTTATTTATTCGTAAACATCAAGGTATTCTAGTTCGCTATTTTTTATGAATATAATTAAACGCCAGTAAATCAACCTAGTATACAAACATTATGAACTATATATAGTTCAAACCCGCAGTATGCAATTTATTACTTCATAATCATAATAAGGCATAAGTTAATACTAATAGTTTGGTTACTTAAATATTTCAAACCTTGAAAAAACATTGTTTACGTAGAATAGGAACAAAGGCGTCTTTGGGGGAGCAACTTATGCATTTGCCACAGTCTAGAGTTTAGCTATTCCAAAATTGGCATATCATCAAAATATAAGTGTCTTTTATAAAGTCATTGATTTGTTGTAAATCAGAAAAACTATACATGTACCGTACGGGTCTTTATGTACAAAGTATAAATCATTAAATTTTTGGACTGGCTTAACATCCTCCTACACCCACATTAATCGGCACTTTGGTAAAATGAACCACCGATTAGGCATTTAATAAGATCAGTTGATTGCCTTACGCAAGGAAAAACTAAAATGACGCAACTGGAATTGGCGCTAACCGATAGGCAATAATAAAGCCTAAAATTTTTAATTTTATATTAAAATTTATAATATTATATTATACATTTAATCAAATATAATATATACATGAGAATGGTGATATTGCACTAGTGCACATATATTTGAAGTAAAACCAGAGTTAATATATAATATCAGTAAAACATATCCAGAGGCGTATTTGCATGTTTTTCGCTTATAGGCCAGGTTAAATAAATAAATTGTCGCTTTTAATAACTAAAATATTAGACTAAGTTATAATTTATTTACTATAAAATATACATTAATTAAATAACAACATTTATTTAAATTATAACACATAATTTCTTAAAAGTTAATTTTTTTATTAATAATTAATGACTTTATAAAATAAATAAAATTAATTCTTCAAATTTGAATACGATAATTAAGATATTTTGTAAACTGTTAGCGTGGTAAGCTAATGTCTATAGGATTATATTTAATATATTTTAAAATAACATGAAAACCTAAAAACGTTTATAAATATTGTAATATGTAATCCCGTTAATGCGTAAAACTGTCAAAAATTTGCCACCTCTCAAAATTTGCTGCTGTAGGCACATTCCTATAATGTCTGCATATAAGTACGCCACTGGACATATCTGTTTTCTATGTGACCGAATCTCTCATACTACAGTAATTCAATAATAAAATATATTATTAATATATAAATGGCTTATATAAATGCACATTTAAAACTGATATACCTACCGACCTCGATTTTAGTACCTTACCAGACTACAGTCACTATTTACAATTAATACTATATACTAGAGATCAGCCCGGTCTCGGGTCAACCCGGACTGGACCGGAATCCGGGTTGGTCAGGTCTGGTTGAAAATGCTTTATTTATTCTTGGTTTTGGTCCGGGTTAGGATAGTTTTATGATGGGTTGGGTTGGTCCCGGTTTGTAAATTCAATAACCCGGTTTGGGTCCGGTCTTATTAATTTTTATATTTATATAATTTATATTAATTTATATAAATAATATTGTTTATCACTTTATTTCCTATTGTTTATAAATACCATGCGTAATGTCAATATTATTTATATATTATAGTATTGACTTTACTGTTTTGATAGAATATGACGACTGACGAGTGAAACGACGCATGATATTTTCTTATCTATATTAATTTATTGTCGAACAAATATTCACATTACGAATTGGTCTGGGTTGGTCCGGGCTTTTAAACATTTTGTGAACTTGGTTTAAAATTGGTCTGGATTGAAAATATATTTTAAGATATGGTTGGTCCGGTTAAACATTTTTTTTTAATTATCTGATCCGGTCCGGTCCTAATTTGTTAGGACCGAGCTGTTCTCTACTATATACTATACTAGCTGAACCCGTGCACTTCGTAACCCGTTAAAAATCCTACCTCTTACCTACCTGTGATTATGCTAGCAGTATATTTTTATACATATAAATAGATAGCTAAATTACCTGGCGTTGTCCAGGGAAAAAATAGTGATTTATACTGTAAGTGATAGCTGCTTTCTTTCGTCGAATTTTTCATTTTGATAATGCTAATACACATGTGCAGATGACAACTCTCTCTGTCTGATTCATATAAAAATTTAGCTAACACATGCGCATTAAAATAAAAAATACGACGAAGGAAAGCGGTGAATACAACATCATATCTAAATTGAAATAGGCTGACAACTAATAAACCTCATACCTCGCGTTTTATACTAAACTTAAAAAAAAACTACGTTTTTGAAAAGTAATTTTTATTATTTTGGAAAAATACTATATAACTACTGATTAACCAATATTTCTTTATAAACAATATTATTAGTTTTTTCACCAGGGGCATATACGTATAAGTTTTTTTCTGAGCTTACACGGGAGCAGGCAACATAAAATTGTCCATAAGTGAAGCAGGGATCGCTGATGTCAATTCCTGCAACTTTCATTGTCTGTCCTTGTGCCTTATTAATTGACATAACAAAACAAAGTTTAACAGGAAATTGGACACGTTTAAATTCGAAGGGGTACTCGTTTGTTATCATTGATATTCTTAGGATATATACAATTTGACCACTCGCTGAGCCGGTAAGAATTTCAGCTTCAATAAGGTTTTTTTCCATTGCACAATTTGGGGGCATTTAAATTTCGCATGAGAATAATAGGCGCACCAATTTTTAAATCAAGTTTTTGTGGGGAGAGACCTGATGGATTTAATGAGTTAAGAAATTCAGTCGGGATATCTATAGCTTCATTTTGATTAGTAAGTGTATCTATGGAAATATAATTTTTTTTATCAGCTACAAACATGGAAAGAACTTTTTCGTTTATGATGTTGACGGTGTCGTTTTTAGGGGCCAAAATTGCACGTTCACGTAGCCATTCATTAGATTTACTGGAAAGATGAGAAATTTCAGGATAAACTTTGTTGATTAAGTTATTTTGATCAAGAACCGAAATCGCAAATGTAGAATTTATGTGTATCATGCTATCCTTATCATTCTGAAAAATTCCGTCACCAATTTTCAAAAGATGTTGTGAGAAGAGCTCGGCATTATTATCACCGCCAAGGTGTACACGCATATTGGTTGTTAATCTCAAAGATGTTATGTAAGACCAAAGATATGATGACTTTAGACAGGCGTTGATTTCATCGCTTTTAGTGCCTGTAGGCACAACTGGCAATATTTGTCTAAAGTCAGGAGCAAAAAGAATAACGATTCCGCCCATTGCGCGATCATTATTTTTAAAATCCCTCAGCGTTCTATCAAGTGCCTCAGGACCACCTTTATTCGCCATTGTTGATTCATCCCAAACAATAAAACGTGTCTCCCTTAATAATTTACCCAAAGAACTTTGTTTCTTCACACTACAAACTGGGCGTTCGGTAGTCTGAAGAGCCAAAGGTAATTTGAAAGCGGAATGTGCTGTCTTGCCATTTTGTAATAATGTCGCTGCTATCCTGGAAGAAGCAACTGCTAATGAAGTTATTCTCTCTGCACGTAGCTTTGTAAGCAAGAGATTCAGCATGAAGGTCTTGCCAATTCCATCAGGAGCATCAAGAAAAAATAATTCTCCAGTATCTTGGAGAATCTATCCAGGCATCTTGAATGTTCGACAATACATCGATACACAAACATTGGGCAGCGTTCCGACTTTTACGAAAGCTTCACCTAAAATGTCGGTCGGTCCGTCCTTCGTAGCCGCGGAATGCCCGAATGCATTCACCGCTATCAACGCCCGTTGTTTTTGTTGCTGTACGGTGGGGGAAACCTGATCATCATAAGCATAACCGTTGGCCGTCGGACACGCTGGGGGATCAGGGAGAATCGAATTGTAGTGATTGTGGAAACCCAGAACGGGGTCCCAAGAGAGGTTTTCCATTAGCAACGAATAACGATATGAACTATCACGTCGCGCGACGGTGATATGGAAGGGGAAGTTTGGGCAGCCACATTTAGCCGCCGTCCGTTGCCGCGAACCTCACCCACTACGTAACAGGTCATTATTTATAACTCCTTTGTTTTTAAAGTTTGAGAATCGATCAATAAACCTTCTCCACAATGAGCTCTTCAATTTAAAAAAAAAAAAGAACCGGATGGGCCTCGCTCTGCTGTACAGGATAGATCATTATAATGGATTTGTTAAATTTGAATGCAATGATAGATATCATTGTATACGAATAACGATTCTGAACGGAGTTAATATGTTTGTCTAGGATATCATACATTGTTATTTATAAATATTGTAAAAAGTATATTTTATTTTGAAACGATAAATATATTTTTTATTAAGGATGGGTTGGCAGTTGCATACAGCAACATAGTTTGTCAGTCTAGAATATTATACATTATATTATATTTTACATATAATACTTATATATTAATTTTATGTCAATATTCACTATTCAAACGCTTATAAAAAAAAATTGTGCCTATGGATTTTAATAATTTTTGAATGACATTAAGAACTACTTCTGTGGAATTTTCTATTAAATTTTCAATTAAATTTTCAAGTATTTTGTAGAAACCAAATTTTTTTTATCACTGATTATAAAAATAAAATGTAAAAAATCGAAAATTTTAAATGCCTATAAGTGGCTTAAAAATCAATATAATATTTTGAAAAAAAAATTTTTCATAAAGGAAATGCCAATCTTAACAGCTGGTAAAAATTTCAAAAATCTGCGACTTATACTTTTTGAATTATAACAAATATTTAAAATCGTTTGAAAATAAATCGCTATTTTATGCAATTTCGTAAATGTTTAAATTTCAAACAGTCATAAAATTTTTTCCTCTAAGTACGGTATAAATTTTTTTAAAGATTTTTGAAGAGTAGCTTTTAGATAACCTAGTGTTAAAATTTTGAACCTTAAGTATGAACAGAAAAAATTGTATGAATTTTTATCTACAAAATAACTTGCAAATTTTCGCAATTTTTACATATTTCGTATAAATTGGAACTTTGAGCACTTATAAAAAAAAATTGTGACTTACGATTTTAGATTTTTTTTTATCAGTTAAGGAACAACTTATAAGAAACCTTGTATTAAATTTTCAAGATTTTCTGGCCGGCCAAAAAAATTTTATCGTTATTTTTAAAAAAAAAAATTTAAAAAATTGAAAATTTCAATTGTCTATAAATAGCTCAATAAAAGTCAAAATACTTTGAAAATTTAACGACGTATAGAGAACGCTAATTTAAACATTTGGTGAAAATTTCAAGTATTTACATGGATTAGTTTTTGAGTTATATCAAAATAAAAAATTTGATTTTGTCGAAAACTGGTTTTACGTAAAAACTCCCGTTTATCCCTTATTTTTTTAGGGTTTTTCCCGTCACATTTAAAAAATATTGAAAATTGATTATCAAATAAAGTACCAAAGTACCAACTAGATTCACTTTCCTTTCAGAAAAGTTGCTACATAAGCAAATCGAAGCATTTTTACTGCCAAAAAAGGTGTCGTCAGACACAAAAAAAAAAAAATAAAAATAAATAAAAAAAAAAAAAACACATCATTGTAAAACCAATAGATTCCATCACTCCGTTCAGAATCTTAAAATAAAAAAAAAACACAAATCATTGTAAAACCAATAGATTCCATCACTCCGTTCAGAATCTAAAATCATAACGATCGGTTCAGTATTTTCCGAGAACATATGCCTCAAGGTTTTCATTTTCACATTTATATATTAGAAGATAGTATAAATATATACTAATATTATGACATATTATAATAAAACGAATACGAAAAAGTAACGTTATTTGTAATGCATTACTTAATTAATGAAAAAGTAATATAATGTGATAAAAATTATTCTAGTTAACGCAAATGTAATTTGAAGTAACGAGTAACGTAATTTCATTATTTTTGAAAAATAATTTACCCAACACTGATTACTCTAAGCATTTTCTATTATTTTTTATTATTATTTTGTATACCTAAGTATTGAAATAACCATTGGTTATAGAATAGATCTATTCTAATATCAATGAAATAACGTAAGATATAAAAAATTAATATTGTTACAAAAACATACCATGACTATTAACTTTTTATTCTTAATTCCCAGTCGTACATTTCAGTTCATTAATCACCTCCTCCCCTTGACTGTACTTCAGATACGCTGCTAATGCTAGTACATCTGAAATTCCAATTATTATATAAATAGGTTTAACTGACACAACACTCACTATCAACATCGTGTGTCATGAATTGTGATATTTGAATCACGAATAACATAATTAAAAAAAATCAATCACCCAAAAACATTATGTTCAATAAAAATATTTATTTTTATAATTATATACACACACACACACACACACACATATATATATATATATATATATATATATATATATATTAACTACTAAGGTATTAAAAGGAACACTCTAAGGCCATGTTCTCACCAAAAGCAACTGATGACGGAAACGCGATAGAGATTCAAGTCTAGTTTTAGTTGAGTTGCCTAGTTGTTCTAGGTATACGAAACTAATATGAAACTTCAATGCAACTTCAATGCATATTCAGATATCAAAATGTCTTCATCCGATGAGGATATGGTTGTAGCATTTATGGATTTGAGGTATAAAAAACATAAAAAAAAAAAAAAAATGGGTTCATCCATACTATTCACTCAACGTCAACCACAGTTCATTTATACTAACGAGAGGATTAGACCAAGACCCAGCTAAATTTCATGGTTTCTATAGAATGAGTATTGAAAGTTTTCAAGAACTAGTAGAACTAATGAAGACTTCAATTCAAGTTTTTTTTGAAATGTCATTTCATGCTTTTTCTTTTATGTCTTGTCGAGTATAATTAGATGATGTTATATCATAGAGACATGGGTGACTTTCTATAAGTTGTACGAAAGCTATATTTTCTGCTTGTTCATTTACCATTTTAAATAAATTATTAACAAAATATTAAATTGATTGTACCTTATTATAAACCAGAATAATAATCAAATAATTGAAATATTCACAAAATCGCAACTATTCACACTAGCAACTAGACAGAGAGACTGACACGTCGAGTTGCTCAAAAATAGTTTTCAAACAGTTGAGTTGTTTTCCAGTCCGGTTGCGACCTGTGAGAACATGTCAATTTAGTAATACGTGTCGCGTTGCGTCGCGGTTGCGTTGCCGTCATCAGTTGCTTTTGGTGAGAACACCGCCTAAAGAAACTGAAGATGTTGCGATAAATTCATATATAAATACGCTAATCCGAGAGTGAGATATAACTTTGTATTTAACATGATAAAAAGTGTTTCATAAAGAACGCAGTTTTTGAAATGCTAGTTAATTGTTTGTCCTTAGATTGATAGTATTGTTCTTACAATTTCTGTCATTTATAGTTGTTGAGGTTTTTATTGATTTGTTGTATGGGATTTTAACGAGGTTACTTCCTCATAATTTTGTGGAAAAAATCATCCTAAGTGACGAAACACATTTCAACTTAAGTGGATATGTCAATAAACAAAATTTTCAAATGTTGAACCCAAAGGCAATCAAGGGGAAAAATATACAGCAAGTAATCATTTGATGTGGCTTTTGGGTAGGTGGGATGATTAACTACGGTATATTTTTCTAGTCGAAACGGGACAAAAAAAAAAAAATACTTTTTTAAATATTTATATTAAAATAATTATATACTATTATTGTTTTAAGGGACAAAAAATATTTATTTTTTTTGTTTTTTATAAAAAAAAAAGCTCTACGTAAAGAAAACGGTTGACAATTACTGTAAAACTGAAATAATGAACTATGAAAAATAATTTTTTGTTTTCGCTGATATTGGGGTATTAAAACATATTAGGTTAATACGTCCATATTAATACATCGTTCGCCGCAATAGGTATTTTTACGAGTATATTTTATTAGTATAATTATACTCCAATACACGCACCACACAGCCCCGATTCCGTACAACGTCAACCGTGCAATAATTCAGTATATACACGTTACATGCACACATAATAGTTAAATACAATAAAAACAATAACTCATCGATAGGTTAAAATTGAACATTGTTATTTTTTACTATTTTCTGATAACGGGACATTTTTGTGTCCCGAAAATTTTCCTGGGGACAACGGGACGAAGATGCGAAAAACGGGACAGTCCCGTTCAAAACGGGCCGTATGGTCACATTATGATTAACTCATATTTTTTTGAAGATGAACATGGAAATGCAGAAATAGTGAATGGAGATCGTTATCGAAACATAATATCCAATTTTCTTTGACTTAATCTAGTTGAAACGGACACTAAAGAAATGTGGCTCTAGCAAGAACACTTCACACTTATCATTGATTATACATATAGATAGCTCACTACAATAAGAAATATGCTGCGCGTATAAATCGGACACCGCTGTAAAGCGTTGTTATCGCGTGCAGTTAATATGATCGGATAACGTTGCAATCGCTATAGTGTCGTATTGGTCGGCGACTTTCGTGTTCAACGGCGACAATAGCCGGCCGGCACCGGGCACAGCGACTATAAATAAAATTAGATATTATAATATTTATCGGAGGTTTTATCAATGCTAACGGTAATAGTCGCGTGGGATACATATGTATCACGGAAGAGTTCGATCGTATACAACTGCGTCTAATCGATAACTAAATCGTAAATAGTAATAATTAAAGACCGGATTTATATGTTTTTACATATTGTTACTGGGTCTATGCAGTCTTATGAGAGTAAAAAATGTGGACGATTCGCTCAATTCTGAATGCGTAGAAAAAAGTTTTTTTTGCATATTTGAGAATATTTAACCCATTTAGCATATTTTGGAATATTTCGTAAATTGTGAGAAAAAATTTCTATTTATTTTTAATTTTAATATTATGGTACCCAGAAAATTTTTTTTGAACATTTACAATTTACTTTTTTTTTATCAATTTGATATAAAGAAAACACGCAGAGTTATCAAAGTTCATCTATAAATCTTGCGTGTTATAGCGCTTTATTATAATAAGTTGCCGTGCCGTTCCCTAAACATGGCTAACCTGCAATGTTGGCAGTTCGCAGTTGTATTCTTACTGATAAGATCAACGTATGAGTTTATCAAATATTCAAATATCCAAATTTTGTTTTACACTATAAAAAAAAATATATTTGTGTTATAATTACTTACATATTTAAGTGTCATTTTTAAAATGGACAAATTAAAAAAATCAGTGAATTATAAAAACCTTTTGAAACAATGGATAGAACCACATAACAAAAAAGATATTATTAAAAATGCATATTAAAGCATATAATGATATTTATTGAATATTTTTGCATATTTTATAAATTTTTGAGAGAATATAATGAGAATATTTGAAGATTTTTTAGAGAATATTAGCATCATATTTTGGGTATTTAAAGAGAATATAAATCCGGTCATTAGTAATAATAAATGTAAGTGGCGAGTATAATCGAAAGGTATCTAAAATTAGACTTATGAAAAACCAATTGCGATAAAAATATGACATAAATAATAATAATGGGATACAATAGTAACCCGTGCGACTAACGAAGGGTTAAAATTAAAATCATATCATAATAGTGTCCAAACATTGATTAAATATACATGTATATTTAATCAATGGTCCAAGCATAGTTCACTTCTGTTAACTATTCGGTACTGATCACAATCTAGTGTTGGCGACAGGCGAATAGTAATTAAAATAAAATATTTGCATCTTCATGAACCGTGATCACACAAACTATTTAAAAGTTAAGAGAACTGACATCTATTTTATACTTTAATATGTCAGGTGGTAATAAATGCATTTATTTTAATTGTTTTAAAACGCGTAAAACAAGTAATAATGTTTTTCGCGTATTTCCATCTAACCCAGAAATATCAAAGAAATGGATTCTTAATTCTGGTAACTATTTTTCGTACTTGAAAATAAAATTATTAAAATGGAAAATATTTATCTTTGTAATTCTATTATTTCTAAACCTTAATTTTAGGAAACATGCGTCTAGACGCATTGGATCCAAAAAAGTTAAAAAAACGGTACATATGTTCTGATCATTTTGAAAGTAAAATGTATTGGAATACGAAAGATCCTAAATCACGGCTTATTCGTAATGCTGTGCCTAATAAATATTCAATTAAACAATTTTACTATAACTAATTATTACTAACAAAACTCTTATAGTGTAGATAATCACGACACAAAACATGTATCTAACCTATACATTGTAAAATAATAATAAAATATTTTATTCCGCTAAAAATATTATAATATATTGTAGGTATATGTATAATCAATGATGTTATGTTATCCACTACTGTTAATTCACAATACGACATTACACCTACCTAAATTAAATAATAAGGGCCCTGCTTGTCCATTTATTAAGGTTATTCCTGGCTTATGCAGGCAATATATAATTTTATCACCACCGCCCAAGGTCTTTTTGGTCGTAAATTATCATTAATGTGAGTGTGAATCAACACGGGTACTGCCACCCTTCACCCATCATACATGTTGCATGCAATTTTTAGGGATAGGTAGCTCGTGAGTGAGTTGATTCGAAGAATTGACTCTTTTAAATGAACTGAATGAGTTGAATCAGTGTGCCATAGTTCAGTGACTTAGTGTGTTTTTGTCAAGATTTGTGTCATCAATATAACTTTTTAATTCCTGAGTCATTATTGATCGCCTTTATGAAGTGTTATCAAAAAATTTGATGAATTGGGTGTTGTGGTTGACTCAATGAGTTGACTCAGTGAGTCAACTTATTTAAGTGAACTAATTCAAATGAACTGATTCGTGTCCCTGAGTTGAAAATCCCATCCTAGAAATTTTATATATTCTGTGGTATGATTGCTTTGCATCGTTATGGCGTGAATTTAAATCGGAAATTTTTAATTTAATTGGTTTTCAAATACTCGTATGTTTCAATTAAGATAATGAATCAATTTTTGTTAATCGAATTTGGAACGCCGGTACATAGAGCCGTCCTGAATATTTTTAGGGCATGAGGCAAATTAATTCAGGAGCCTTCAATTATCACAATAATATACGAGTATGATAAAAAAAAATTCACTCAAAGTTTGTAAAATGTTTTAAAATATAGTTTTCTAAACTTCAACCAATTAAGATCATTTAAATAAATGCATCGATAAAATGGATTACATTTTTAATAATTTCTCAACATCGAAAATTTCTTCACACACCGGCAAATAGAAAAATACTTTCGAAATAATTTATTGCTATCATTAATCTCAAATGTAAAACGCCAAGTATTTCTAATTGGTCTGGACAAAAATGAGACCCTTTTATATTTATTAAAAATCAGTATGTAATTATTTGAAGCCTGATGATGGATTGACTTACTACTAGTAATTTTGTTAATAAAAGTATTTTTTTAAGTAAATCAGACGTGTGTTGCGTTTGTAATATAATACTTATATTTTACGAGTATACATAAGAATATTGTATGCACATATTTTTATTATTTCCAATGTGCACAATTTGGTTTAATGTAATTTGGTTCTGTAAATAATAATATTTTAATATTTGAAATATTCAATTGTGATAGACCAACTATAATCGAAATTAAAAACCGGTTTGTTGATTGACAAATATTATACTAAATAGCAGATAACGCTTATACTGCGAAATAATTAAACGCGGGTTGCGGGGTTAATTACTCACGCACACGCCCATGTCAACTATACTGTCAAACTGAAAAATTAAAAATATAATATTTTACTCCAAACAATTTTCACGGGAAAATTATCACATTTTGTAAATAGATCCAATTTTCGTGGTTTTTTTTTGTTAGAAAAAAAAGAGGACTTTCACAGAGTGAAATGGAGTTGGATTTTCAGTAATGCTATTAATAAAAAAAAATTGAATTAAATAATAAAAACTTTTGTGAAAGACGATCATATTCAAACATTTAATTTGAGTTTAAAATATAATTTTTAAAATCATAATACACTTATTGTATTTATGTTATACAAATTGTAAATGTTTTCTATTTTAAATAAAAAAATATATGTACATGAAAAAAAAGTTCACCTTTTAAATGTCTTCCCACATCCAAATAAAAGCTATGCAATAGCTTAAAAAAAATAAAATTATTGCAAACAGATAGCTTCACAAGGCGTGAGTTTTTTTCTGAAAGGCATAATAAATATATATATATATATATATATATATATATATATATATATATATATATATATATATATATATAATATATAATATTGTAAATCAGCTACATAAATATAATAGCAATGACGATCTTCATTAATTATAAAACCATTGGTTATCATTCGTAATTATAGTGTAATTTAGTAATTAAAATGAAATTAATTATATTAAATGTACGTTATTGAAATAACGTGATGAATTCTTACAATTTATATTGTAAGTAGTTACATTATTTAGTGAAACGTTATGTACAATGTCAAAATATAATAACTTATAAATTATAAATTTATTAAATCAATATATTTAATTATTATATTTAACGTAGTTAATTTTTTAAATATACATTTATACACAGATTTTTGTGGATATTATAAAAGAATAAAGAGTGAGTAATAATTCAAATACACATTAGAACAGTTTATTTAAGATAAAATAAATAACTTAAAATAATGCAAGGAAAAATGAGGTTGAAAAAAGTAATCATTTTAATTTATGAAGTAGGCAAATTATAATATTTTAATTTTGATTATTATGTAAATATAATAAACTAAAACACCAATACTACAATGGATTGTTCGCATTAAACTTAATACGCACCAGAATATGTGTTTACGTTCGATTCTCGGTGACCGCACCGCTCTGCTCCTTCGCCAGCTATAGAAGTTGAGTTATACATTCCTCCCTTGAATGTTTTGACTCGTTGGTTAAGTAGTCAATTCGTATGAAAAAAGTTGTCTTCCCCTTTTCTCTATGACTATCCCTGCGTTATATTTATCAGCTTTTCCTGTTTGGCATTACCATTAAAAATCAATCAAATAGCTACTATAAATGATCACCTGATGATGCCTTAAGCTGAAACATGTAGTAAACATTTGAACATTTATCTAGGAATAAAATCAATATCAACTTGACTATAGAAGATATATTTTTATTTGATTGTACCAATTTAATACCATAATATCTGATTATTAAAGATATTAATTAAAAAAGATTTTTCCCTTTCATTAACATTTTGATTATTTAAAGCTGTATCAGAAATGTTTGTAAATAGTCTAAATAAACAGCAGCTTCTTAAAATAAATTTAACGATTTACTTATTTTTTCTTGATTGTCAATATATTACAGTAATAATAGTATATAATATTGTAGACAATAAATAGAGTTAGGGTTCTCTAGTTCTGATAAATTTGTAAAAAAAGTATTTGAAAATAGTTTTTGATTTTAAATAAGTATAGATAATATTAGAAAGTAAAATACTACGTCTACGTATTTTTTTTTAAATATTTAAAATACGTATTTGAGTACTTGGAAAAGTATTTGAATACTTTTATTCAAATACTTTTACTCGAGTACTCAACAAGAGTGAAAAATGTCAATAATAAAAATGAAATTTATTTCTTATACTAAAATTAAAAATATTTAAAATTAATTTCGATTAAAATAGATAAGTAATGAACTTCAAAATTGGAGAGCTAACTTAAATAGATTTTCTGGAACAACAATTTTCTAAATGATTCACCTTAAAATGTTTACCATCATGTACATTATACTTTTTTTTTGTGGTAGTTTTCATCAATGACGGATGTATAGACGCCGACTTTTAGATTTTAGCACGAGGGCAAATGAAAAACTAAATATAGATAGATTGGTTGGCGTCTTATACACAAAATTCAAATACTATTTTTACGTTGTACCTTCATTATAATCAGAGCATATTTTAAGAAATGTTCAGTGGGTGGCACTTTAACAAAATTGTCTACCAGAGGAACATAGAGGGAAAATCAACTCCTATCAAGATGGTCGTTACGATTATGTGTTAGTTAAATGACACGATCATCCACCTCTGGGTAGCATTCAGTTATCACTGGGTGGCACTAGTGTCACGTACTTTATACGTATGTTAAAATATGCTTTGGTCATAATTGAAATATGGGACCACTCTTATTTAATCAAAGTATAGGGCAATTGCTTCCGTTGCTAACGTGAAGTGTACGCCTATTTTTGTATATCATACATTCAACTTTAATCTGCTTCTGCTTCCTTTTATTTTTTAAAAGTCCAAGTAAAAATTTTTTTTTACTCGTACAAAGGATTAATGCGAGTAAATACAAGTCGTACAATAGTACTATTATATTGTTGGCCAATGACGTTAGATATGATATACTTAGTTCTATTCATAAATAGTATGTACTCCTATGGCAATATACTATTACGTATAATTCATTTGTCAATAGGATTACTAGTATGAATAACCTATTCTGTTTTTAGAAAATGCACAGAGATACAATTATCAAAAATTAGATTAAATAAGTTCTAAAGCCAAATTATAAAAATATATTACAAGTATATTTACAAAAATTAAGACTAAACATAATTTTTTGTTAATTGCTTAAATTTATAAAATTATTATACTTTTGTTTTTAATTCAGACGACTTTAGCTTGGTTGAATTGGTTCGACTTCAATTTAAACTATTGAAAAAAATGAGGAGGATGCCCACATCCCTTCTTCCTCGGAACAGCCCTGGATGTATTTTCATTTAATGGTCCAATATTTTAGGATTTTCTTATTTTAACTATTCGATCCTTCCCTCCATCTATTGTAAACGCATTATTTAATGATTTCATCATGGCCATTATCCTAACTATAGCCTAGTTTTCACTAATGGATCGATTTCGGCAAATACCATTGGTAACTCTTTTTTCATTATTAGCCTTTCTATGAAGTTTTCCAACAACCTTTCCTTATTTGTAATGGTTTCCATCATCAAAATCCAGGGAGAACGTGTGATCGGTGTCTCTCGGCGACCGTCATCGATAGGTTTATAATCAAGTATCTATGATTCCCCGAATTCGTTCTTTCGTGGTAAAGTTTTTTCCACGAGAAATAAAATTAGTTGTCAAAATAAATGTTTTTTTTTTTTTTTTTGTTTATTAGTATAATTGTGTCAATACACCAGGTATTTTTACAATGTTTTACAATTATAACTTAATTAATTTAGTTTAAAATGAGATTATGGATACAGTTTTAACTTAATTATGATAGTCCTCTTCTTGAGCTTCAGCTGTTTCAAGTAAGATATCTTTAGGTAGTCGTGGCTTTAGTCTGCGATTTTTAGTTTTTTTTCTCATTGATTGAAGTGAAAGGTGCATTATGAGTTGTTTTATTAGGTCAATGTTCCGATGATACTGATGCTGAAGATGATGATGGATACTGATGATGATTCTGGAGGTAACAAGACATCTTGTGGAAGACGTGGCTTTAGTCTGCGGTTCTTGGTTCTTTTCCCAATTTTGAAGTGAAGGGCTCCTTCTGTTGTGTTAAGTTTCGAATGAAATTTTTTAAATTGTTCATTAATCCATGTGGTTAGGTATGGAATTCCAGTGTCGTTGTGGAGTTGTGTGTTTCGCATGTACCATAGGGCTTTAAGAGCTATTCTAAGAAATTTGTTTTGTCATCGTTTGTAATTTTGTAATTTTTGTTTGGGATGCTGCTGCCCATATTGGGCATGCATATGTTATTAATGGTCTTATAATTGATGTGTATATTAGTAGTGAGCATTTGATCTGAAGTGTTGAGCTGTAGTTTATAAGGGGGTATAAGATTTTTAATCGTGTGTAGGCTTGGCTTAACTTTTTGTTTATATGCAATTTCCATGTTAATTTTTCATCAAGGTGAACTCCAAGATATTTAATTGATTGATCTTTATCATTCCATAATACAGGCTGATTTTTGATTTTTAATTAAGTTGGAAAAATAAATGTAATATCAATTAAACTAGCTGAACCCGCACTTCGTAGCCCGTTAAAAATCCTACCTCTTAGTAAGTATGAAATGAAAGACAAATAATATAATAATTTCATTATATTTATTTTAAAATAACATTAATTTTTCTAAAAACAATTCGTTATAATCAATAATATTTGTTTCATTTTATCTTAATATGAATTGATGAACAATATTTTTAGTCAATTTCTGAGGAGTATAAATGAATACACTTGACGGTTTTCTAATGCGAGAACACGCCACATATAATTGGCCATATGAAAAGACCGGATTTTCTAGTTACAACCCATAAATCGACATACACGGAAAAGCCAGGGAGACATGACCCCCTATTGCACCCTCCATGAACAGTTCAGCCTGTCCTTTTTTATCCTTTCCCTGATTTCACAATATTCGTATCACACATGAAATCAGTGTCCCATTCTTGTCTCCAGTTTGGCCACAATTGCATCCCGACTCACTCCTTTTATTTATCCTTGAATGATTTTCCTTTTTGCACTCGTCTGAGGACATTATTAAATGCAATGCTCCTCATCTATTGTTTAATTGGCCTGATCTCCTTCATAGCCGCAGTCTTTATTCCATTATATGTTTTATTAATAATGTTTCCTTTATTTAATCATATATCTTCCAATTTTCCAACATTCCCTTGATGAACCCTCGGTAACGCGCGTTATATCTGAATAGTATTCTGCGCGTGTGAGTTAAAAAATTACCGCATCAAAGATATAATTTAATTTTCTTCTAAAATTTTAAAATAATTATTTTTAGTGTCAAATAATTTTTGAATATGAACAAAGTTTAATACTAATTTCATTCAATGTTCAAAATGTAATTAAAAATATCACAATTAAAAAAGATTGAGTTCAATGAAATAATATGCTACCTAATACAATAAGAAAAATATAGATCTAATGCATAATTATTGAAAATTATATTATATTGCTTTATTTATTCTTAAATTCTTAAAAAATTTTTTTTTAAAATAATGAAAATTTAAATGAGTCTTAAACAATATTTAAATAAAATAAAGATTATTCTGTGATATACTTTTCATATTGCAATAGTTAATTTTTTTTTAATTTTTAATTTTTTTTTTTTTTTTATTTGCTTTTAATTGCAATAGTTAGTTTGTAACAATTTATACCAACAAAATTGTTGGAATAAAATGTAAAAATGTTGTAATTAGCGTAAAAAAGAATCACAAAAATAAGTTAGTAAATAAGTTAATAATACCTATATTAATAAACATACTAATAAACGACCGTAAAGCCTCTACTCTATCAAAATATTGAGTCAGTAAAATTGTATCAATATTTTGTGCAATTTACATTTCCCTATTATTACTCAATATTTAGTAAATAATATTCGTCGGCTATGACGTATCTAAAATTTAAGGTGTTAAGTTTATTGCGTATTTACAGAGACAATCAATTTAGTGGCATTTGCTATGTTATAAATTATTATTGTTTTAAAAATGTATGATACCGAATTAATTTGCATATAGGTAAAAAACGAGAGGGTGTTGGATAAAAGATTGGTATTAACAAAGAGCGAAATAGGTATAGTCATGATCAGGGGTCGGGACTTATAGCACTTAAAATGAGCGCTTTAAGAAGCACTTAAAACATCATTTTAAGCACTCAAATAAGCATTTAAAAAAACTTAAATCTAAACAAAAATATTTAATTAAAAAAAAAAGATCTGAAATAGGAAAAATAAACAAAAATTTCTAAATTGTTTTTTTCTACATGAACACGATTAAGTACTAGACATATTTTGAAACTGTGTTGAATATAAAACTAAAGATAAAAAAATATATTAAAACAAAAAAATATAGTCTATATTATAATTTTTTAATTAAAAAATTAAATAAATAAATAAATCTTTATATTATAAAAAAAAGTTTAACTTTGACTTTCGAGACATTTTGCTTTATTGTTTATGGATTTTCCAAGGCATTTTGTGAAAAATAAAATGTAAACGATATTTATAAATAATTAAAAAAAATCTTAGGGAGGTCAGTGGCCTACATCATCGTTTATAATTAAGCAGAGTTATGCGAAAAAGCAAAAATAATCAGAAAAACAGGAAATAAGCATTTTTTTTTTTTAAAATCGTCGAAAAAAACAATAAAAAACACATTCAAATTTCATAATTGAACGTGTTATAACATGACATACACATCCATAACTCTCTGCTACATTTTATGTCAAACAATAAAAATAAGCAAATGCATTAAGTCCCGAGCCCTGGTCATGAAAAATTATTGAAATTATTTATTAATTATTTGTGTATAGAAAAATAATATAGCGAAAATCAATAGAATGAACAAAATAAACCTTATTACCTTCTCAAATTCATAAGTAAGGAAACAACACAACACGTATTTTTACATTTAAACTGATATCATATCGTATATTGCTTATTTTTGCACTATTTGATATCTTAACGTACAATAATATTGAATACTGTACAAAAAATGTCCAACAGGGTTTGATTTCTTCAATATCTAATCCACATTGTCAATAATATTGCGCAAAATCAATTATTGTGCAATGTTATTGATCGTGTATAGACCGCTTAATGAGCATACTAACGATAAAATAAACTTGATTATAATTCTTATCTATAGATAAGCTATTTTAGGAAATATAAAAAAAAATTTGTATCATTTGAGTAAATGGTATCGGCATTGATTTTATAATAGACTATTATAAAATCAATGGTATCGGTAAAACCATTGATTATAAATAAAAATAATGGATTAATATAATAAAAGTATCCCTGTATCAGCATTATTCATAAAGTGACATTAAAGCCACGAATGTTATGAAAAAATATTAGAATACTTTTTGTATGAATACGGTTTCTATAAGCATTCGTCTTTGAATATTTGTTACAAATATATATGTACTTATATGCATTATTAGTTATAAATAATTATATTACTAATATTCATATATATATATATATATATATAAAGGTATTTTGTAATACTTTTTATAATCAATGGTATTATATAGGTACTTATTAGTGAATACCTACTCCATACAAACGGAAATTAGCGATTAAAATAAGCTAATCTATGTTTGACGGGTAAATAATAAATATTTAGCGAATATTCACAAGATAATGTACATAGTTATAACTAATTTTCCGTTTTCTGTGTTAATTTGCAAAACTTTACTCTTTTTTGCTAGTTTTTGATAAAAGATAATAATATTTAATTGATAATATTATATTTTTCTTGTCATTAGTTTGCAAACAGCGACCCATCACAATATTTTACGACCCAATATTGGGTTGCGACTCATAGATCGGTAAACATTGCTTAAGACTAAAACTATTTTTATAATCTGTAGATAGGTATTAAAAATGGTCCCAAATGAACTTGTGTTGGATTTGAATACCATATTATTTTGACTAATTTGGGATAAAATTAATAAATAATTCAACTATTCATATTAATTAAATAGGAAGTAGAAGAAGAAGAAGAGGAAGTATGGCTTTTTTGAATGCATAAATAATTATATGATTATTACTATTGTCATTTGAAAAGTTTATAAGACATTGACTTGATTGTAAGCATTATCAATTATCAAAGCTATAATAATATACAATACAGTTTTGAATACAGACATTCATCATAAAAAATAATATAATATAAAATCAATAGTAATTGTACACAAGTATCGTAAAATATCAGAAAGGTATATAAAAAAATAATGTTTCAACTTTTATTAAAAAAAAAATGCATAAAATAACTAGATAATCAATTTATGCATCGCGCATAATAATTAGTAACCTTGAAATATTTTTATTGAGTAATATTTATTTTATTTTTTATTTTATTATTTATATTAGTTGCCTTCTTACTTGTAATAAATTTAATTTCAACACATATTTTGAATATTAATAAAATCATATTATTATGAATAAGACTTAATGCTTATTGTATTATGAAATGAGTTATATTTAACACTATCAAGTAATAATTCATCATTAATAGGTGTCACCGGTGTCAGAATGTAAAATTGAAAATTAAATTACAAATTATCAGATAAGGGCACATAACATATTGTATATTTAAATACAAGGGTAGTCACCAATCTGAGGACAAAAGGTCAAAAGAATGTCTTAACAGCATGACTGAGAGAGCAGCAATTATTTTTATCGAGTATTTGAAAGAGATTTATTTTGAAGTTAGTATAACATGAATCTTTTATTATCTAATTGCATAAATACACACATTATTAACAATTACTTTTGTTTTTAAAAAAAATATACCAATGATCAAGTAGTGTTTGATAGTGTATCCCCTCCATATCACTCCATCCCCTTTCAAATTACATTTATATACTAAGTAATTATCTTACAGTATATAAATGTAATTATCTAAATTAATCAGTAAATATTATTTGGGACTTACCGAGAAAATTAAAATATAGTTGGCGCTGATACCGCTGACCAGTGAAATAGAATTTGTTTTTATGTTTTTATAGCAGAGGAAAAGAGGTCTTATAACCGTCAGTAATGATATGCAAACTGGGTAAATAATTTTTAGAAAGAAAAATAGATAAATTATAACAATCCATTTTTCAAAAGGAAACATTTTTATTATCAATGTTTTCATTTTAATTGATCACATAAAAATCAAAAGGTAAACACTATAATAATTCAGTTGGATAATTGCTGATTATTAATTACAACAATATGTTAACGAGTTGGGAAAATGTATTTTACAAATAAAATTTTACTATTAAACACAAACAAAATTCTGCTACAGTTAAAAAATTTACTATCAGACAGCAAAAGTACATTACAACTTAAAATAAATATAGATAAAATAAAGAACATATAAAAATAATTCACCAACCCCCACTAGTAAAAATTGTCAACAAAAAAAATAAAAAGTTATCAATATTATTGGAATTACTATCTTTGTATATTGAATGTAAATATTTATAAAAAATTGTTCAGGTGCAACAAGGGGATGTAGCAAAGCCATTACCATCATAGTTTGACTTTTAAAAAATGAAAATCCATTTAAATTGTTTAACAAAGTTATGGCCAAGAATATAAAGGTGGCAATGCAGAACTATAGTTGTAGTTGTAAAGCTGTGCCTTGATGAATTCAACTTTGTCTTCGGGTTCTGGGAATGTGCTCGCTACACCAGTTTTATATGCGTATTCAATTACTTTAACAGCGATTTTCAAAGAACACTCCTTAATGGATTGCAGTGGTGGATATAAACTACCATTTTCCAAATCTTCCTCAGTCACGAGTGCAGCTAATGTCTACAAATAAATCAAAAAGTTGTATAAAACATATTCTGTATATATTATAAATGACAAATCATACTTGAGCAGCAATAATAAAAATTTCTTCAGAAATTGTTCTGATTCCAGCACAAATAACTCCAAGTGCTACTCCAGGGAATATATATGAATTGTTACCTTGGCCTGGATAGTAGGTTTTCGACTTATAAGTCACTGGATTGAATGGAGAACCACTAGCAAATATGGCTTTACCCTAGTAAATACAATAACTAATAATAATACAATTTAAAAATCATTAGACTACAAAACAAAATTTACATCTGAATTAGTGTACGCTTGTTCAGCAGTGCATTCAGCTTTGCTTGTTGGGTTGCTCAAAGCAAAAATAACTGGATGAGCATTGTATGATGATACTTCTTGAATGATTTCTTTTGTAAACACACCACCAATAGCAGCTGCACCAATAAGTACTGTAGGTTTAACTTTTTTGATAGCTTCAGCAAGTACTTTAACAGGAGCCACAGGCTTGGCGTAATCTACTTTATGTCCAGTAACTCCACCTTCAGGACGATCTTTTACTACAAGACCCTTGGAATCAAAAAGCCAAATTTTTGATCGGGCATCTTCCAAAGATGTACCTTCTTTAAGCATAGCCATTACACAGAGTTCTGCAATCCCTAAAGCTGCCTGTGCAATATTGTAATAATAATATTATATTACTATATATATTATATGTTTATTTAATTTAATTTAAGAAAAAAATGTCTTAAATTTATAAAAATTAAAGACTGATTTACACGATACCAGTTGGTGTACCAGTCAAAGTCGGCAATAACTGAATGCTAGCGACTGGAAACATCTAAATATAATCTACCAGAAACTGGAGAAAGCCAGTGGGCACTAGTGTAACCTGATAGCATTTCCTGAAAAACAAATATTTTTGTTCTGCTGGCTTATTTGCTTCCCCTTCCACTACATTACCACAACGAAATCAGTACTCGAATTGATAAAACACTACAACCATTTGTTAGTATCTAAACTAGTAACGGCATCGTATAAACGATGGGCGCCAATAACCTCCCAATTCCAGTTGCCAAACGCCAGTGGCCTTTCAGCTAGTACGCCAGCAACTGGTAACATGTAAATCAGCCTTAAGTATAAAAACTTGTATCATCTGCAAATTATTTACCTCTCCAGCACCTTGAAATAAAATCACATTATCGGATAATCTAGTTTTAGTTATTCGAAGAGAAGCAAACAGACCAGCTAAGGCCACAGATGCTGTTCCTTGGATGTCATCATTGAATGTGCAATATACATTACGATATTTATCCAAGAATCGGAAAGCATTAGAATTTCCAAAGTCTTCAAACTAAAATATACACTTAATTAAAATTCAGCTAAATATTTATTTAATTAAGAATAAAATATACTTAAAAAGGTATACAATAATAAGCATATTAATAATCATATTATAAACATGTATTTTTTTAATGACTTCTTTCCTAATATAATATATATAATTTTAAACCCTCCTTCTTGGACGATTCCTGTGCATGGGCCTGGGTAAAACAATAGCAAAGATAGAGGATAGTCATAACTTATAACAGAAAACAAAAAACATGATTTGAAGCATCAGAAAATATTTATTCTACCAACCCAACCTAGATTTAATTTTTATTTTAAAAATGAGCACCTACCAAATGCGATAATGATAAGATTAAAATTCTAAAAGAATTCATAATAACAAATACTTACAACTAGACTAGACTAGCAGATAGTCACAAAAAGAAACATAGAAGAATTGCAACAAATTATAGATGTTATTCAGAATTAATTCAACTGTTCAAATCAAGTAAATTATCATGAAAAAATATAATCAGATCATTTAACCATTATCAATTCAATAGTTCTTTATGCTTGAAGAGCATCCGTACTTAGTAGCTACTAAACTTGATAAAAATAAGCTAAAAGCATTCAAAAAGAAAATATTCCGATAAATTGTTAACCCCTACTCCATAATAGAAAATTATCTATTAGAAATGAGGGTTGACTATGAAATATATACAAACTGGAGACTACATATTATTCAACAAACTCAATATAGAGAAACTCAAGAGCCAGAGAGAGAGTATGACAAGTGAGAGAACATGTGCAGAGAAGGTAATTTAAAAGAGTGAGCCAATTTATACATACAGTCAAAATATAGTATATAAAATAATTCAAGACAGAAAATATTTTTATATTCCTTAAATAATGGGAGAATTGAGTTAAAAAAAAAGGATTAATCATAAGAGTACTGACTAGTGTAAAGGCAAAATCGCAAGGATCAACAAGGAAAAATATTATATAAACAATATTGGACACATAAATGACTAAGAATAACAAAAAAAAATGTACATCTTACTTGAATTAGACAATTTTGTCCATAGCGTTTGACAACAGCTTGCATGAATTCATCAATAAAATCATCATATTTCTGGCCAGTGACACGTTTTTGTCTACAACCAATATAATCAGGATCGTCCAATAATAACTGTTAAAATATATTTATTAAAACACAACAGACACTAATATGTTAAAAAACTTACTTGAGTATTTGTTCCACAGTCTAGTGTAATAGGAAGACATTGATGTGGTTTGATACCAGCTAAAGCTGTGTATAATGCCAGTTTACCAACTGGAATACCCATACCATAAACACCAAGATCACCAAGACCTAGAATTCTTTCACCATCAGTTACAACAACAGCTCTAATATCTTGTTCAGGCCTGTATATTTCAAGAAAATTATTTATTAAAACACAAAAAGTTTTATTACATGCATAAAAATTTGAATTAATTTGTAAAATATATTTTATTTAATTAATTTTTTTATTTATACAGAATGATTTTTTGGCACATTATTTTGGATAATTTAAGTTGTTTAAAAAAAAAAAAAAATTAAACAAAACTAAACAATCTAGTCAATGTATCTCAAAAAAATTGTTAGTCTCTAAAACAATACTTTTTTTAAATTACAGTATACATCAAACAAAATTATCTAAAAAAAAAGTTATAATTATTTTAAGTTCATATAAGAGGAGAGAACATTGACATATTATATATATATAATAAACATATTAAATTTACCAATTCTTCAACACATCGTATACATGACCAGCATCGTAAATAGATATGAATAGTCCCCTGGGTTTTTGGAAAATCAGACCATATTTTTGACAAGCTAATCCAACAGTTGGTGTGTAAACCAACGGCATAAATGATTCAACATTCTCAGCCATTACCCTATAAAATAGTTTTTCATTTCTATCCTGCAAAAAAAAATCCCCAAGGTTTCAGTTAATAAGAACATATGGATTAGACCAGAGTCGTACATGCTTACTTGTAAGCCCATAAGGTATATGTATTTATTAAGATCATCACTAAAACGTTCAATATTGGCCAAGGCATGTTTTACTTGTTCATCTTGAGTTTTAACACGTGGTGGCAATAATCCATGAATGCCCAAAGATTGTCTTTCTTCTATCGAAAAAGCCATCTCCTACAAATAAACAAAGTTTTTTCTGTCATATCATTCATAAGTCGTAAAAAAACATGTATGAAATTTCTAAATATAAGGATAGAATTTATAATATTCCTATTGTGTCTGTACATCAGTTATAACAGTTGGTTTTAGGATATTATATTATACATTATATATACAGCCAGCATTGAAAAGTATTAAAATATGAGTTTTTACATAAATTATTACATTTATATAATTATAAGTATAGCCAATGTTAAAAAATAGGTACCTACCAGAATATAAATACTTAAATGCAAATTTAAATATTTAATTTATTTAGGTTTCTACATTTAAGCATAGTAAGATAATAAAATATTTTTTAATTGTATAAGTAATTATAGCTAAATGTTTAAAATATAATTAAAACCAACTTAGAATGTTTACAGCATAAACCCATTATATTAAAAATAGGTCTACAAGTTCACAGAGTGGGCTTTTCTTATATTATTTTTTTAAAAAATGTTATTTATTTATTATAAATTATTATTCATTTTTTTAAAATATTAACAATAAATTAATACCTACAACAATGCTTTAATTTTAAATTACAACTGCAGGTTAATATTTAAGTTTTTAACATATTACATAGTTACAAATTTAAAGAATAAATTAGTATTTAACTGTGAAATATATCTTAATTTACTGAAGTACTAATCGGCGACCTCTGCATTCAGCGGTAACCCTGAATTGTTGCATGACTTCATCAATATCTATTTAAAATGATCTTTCTCGTTCAATATGTAAAATTCCAAGACTGCTTGAACTTAACTGTTCCATTGTATTTTATCAGTCTATGTAAATAATAAAATTTATTTTGCATAATGCGGAGTTAGATGGTATAGTGATAAATAATTTAATCAAATTTCGCGAATGTTGGGAATTATAACATAAATTAAACATAAATTATTTTCTTCAAACCATTCATCCATGTCATTTATACTATTTTCTAGTTCAACAAAATAAATATTTAATTTATAATTTTCATTTATGCTCTTATTTTCAAACTCTTTTAATCTACCGCCAAGTTTATTTGGAACTTTCTGCTCCAGGTTTTGCAACTTTTCCGTATTTTTTTTTTTTTTTTTGTACGAAGAATATCATAAAAAAATCTTGTATTTTCATAATTTTCAAGTCTTAAGCATAAAAACTGATCATTTTATGATTTTTTACTACATCTTTGTGATTTCTATTGTTTTGTCAAAGTTAAATTTTATAACGCTCGTAAATTGTATTGATTTTTCTTTAAACGGTAATAGATAAGTATGAGGAACTTTGTACTACATTTTTAAGAATTTTTATCACACTAAAATTATTTTAACAATATTTTTGAAAAAAAGGTAAGTAAACATGAAAATTATAATTTCCTATATATTTCAGAAAAAAATCTTTTGAATATTAAAGTTACTAACTACAAAAAATGGTGATATAAAAATTCAACAAAAATATTATTTTTTAACTTCAGAAGAAAACGAAAATTCGATTTTATTGTAAACCGGTACATTGAAAATGACGTCGTATTTTATAACTTTTAGTTTATTTTTCGCAATTATTAAGAATACTGTTGGGAAATTCGTAAAATGGTCCTTTTAAAACAATCAATAAGACACTTTTATGAAAAAATCTTTAATAATTGTGATGAGCGAAGTAATTTTTCTCCTTGAAATTGTGTACACAATTGAAAAAAAAATAGTAAAAATAATAAAATTAAATAATAAATATAAATAATAATGCATCATGATAAAACAAAGTGTGATTATAAGTGGTAGTAGAGATGAAATTTTAAATTTTTTCTTCATTTTTCAAAATAATATGGAAAAATGTTCATAAATTCAAAAAATCACTCCTCGAACGTACCAAATAAAACCTACATCCTTTATAACTCTTTATTTGATGATGATTGGAACATTAATTTTGGTCAAAATCGTGTACCTTAAAGTTTAAATTAATTCAATACTACACTAATTATAAGTACCAAAATTATTTTATTACTTCTACAAATTATGATTTTCAATTATAATAGACTACAGTGAAACTTCCTTTAGTAATAAACTATGTACTATGTTACTTAACGTAAAAAAAAAAAAAAAACAATACAGAGTTACTACACAGAGTTCCATTTATATAACATAATTATAATTACAAAATTTATGTTTTCTTAAATTGTATTTTAAGATAATTTTTGGCCAATAAATTACTCTATAATGATGTAATATTATTAAAATAAGTACATGAACACATTATGTGTTTAAAAATAATTCAAGTGGAACTTAAAATATATAGGTATAAACAACGTATCTTACATTAATCATATGTTTCCCATTTAAAATTGGTAAACTTACTACTAAAAAAAACTTATTTTAATCGACATCCGATAAGCGCTATTAACCCTTCACGCATAAATAAACTGTTAACAATTATTTTACATACAGAATTATAACAGTATTAAAAAGGAACAAATGATATTTTTAAATATTCGAGCAATAAGTACCTATAACATTTCTTCATTAATTAATGGTGTAAAAGGTCAATATTTAAATTAAAAACAAACCAAAACATTTAAAATGATAAGTATATTATAATTAAAAAATAAGACCTAATGTAATATACCAATTACTCTTTTAGTAAATATATTATTGTATGGGAACTTTACTTAAGCTTTTTTCATTAACTATGTACGTGATAACATTTTAATTACTAAGTTAATTTGTTGTTTTTACAATATTATTCATAAATATTTAAGTTAATGAATAACTTTTAAATACCTAAAAAAGTACCCAAATTAAATATTTAAAATATTAAATTTAAATACCTAAATAGTATTATGTACTTAATATTAGGTATAAATTCTTCGAATGAAAATTTATTTATTATTAAAATTAAAAGTTGATGACACAAAAATAGGCCATTATAAAAATAAAATAAATCAATATTAATAATGCTTTATATTTTTCTATATTATACTTATGAAAGTTAAAAAAAAACCTGACCCAAAACACAATAGTGTTTGTTTATTAATAATCGATTTCATTTACGTATAAATTAAACAATCTCTTATAACATTATATGCAATAATAATAAATTATTATAGCTTAAAGAAAATCAAGTTGTGGAAAGTGAATGTAAAGATATTTATTGGATGCATAATAAAGATAAAATCGGTATAGACATAAAAAAAACAACCAATACATTCTTTACTTAAATCAAAACCTAAAAATTTTAAAACGTATTAAATATACATCAGCAAAAAAACATTTACTTTAACAACAACTCCAGGTTATAAGTATTACGCTGCACCACATAAATTATTATTTAAGGTATGAATGTGTTAGTAAAACTTTTAAAACTAATAGGTATACCATAATATACCATTATCTACATTACTTGACTGTTATTATTGATTAAAAACAATAATAAAATATGATACTCAAAGTTAGTGTATATATAGAAATAAATAATATATATATTGTTTATTTCAATAATAATAATTAATATTATAGGGGCCATGACTTTGATATTTATTTACTGTTAAATCGTTGAGTGTCCGTGACAGTGCTCGTAAATGTTAAATATGTTAATCAAGCAAGGTATCTATTAATTATCATATTATGATATATTAATACTTCACGAACTAATAATATTATTTTAATATATTTACTGGTGAAAGAAGACATTTTTTTAATAAATCAACAATCAAGTTGTATATTATATTTGCCTTTGTAATGCCCTTGTGGCAATGACAGTGGCCTCTGAACCTTATTCGCCCGGCTTAACCCATTAAAATATCCAATACAGCTAAAAGACTGCACACAATATAAGTTATTATTATGTATTATTTAAGTTTCCGAAATAGAATTTTAATCGATTTTATCGAACAAATATAAAACAGATACAATGGTAGGTATTAAGATAGTTGTATATAGACGACGCATTATAAAACGACCCTGGTATATTTTAATTTATCTATCTATAGGTAAATTTATAATACGTGTCATAGCTACTTACATTTTCAGAAATTTCAATTAATTTTTAACAAAAAAAATTATAAATCGATGGATTCCTATTATAATGTTATTATTTGTGTTATTTAATAATAATTAAAAAATATAGAATTGCTATAGTTTAAAGCTTGAAAAACATACAAATATAAAAATGTATATTTAATTTATAATCTTTTATTTTATTTTTAAAAATGTTTTACATGGTTTTATTGCCCATATTTAACTATACAAATTACCGCAAGAATAACTATAAATCACATTCAAATTGTTATTAAACTACAATTAAAATGGAAATTAAGTTAACTATTATAAATATAAAATTATTTTGAAATATAACAAAACATCAGGAAACTTGAGTCTACAGAATATATTAAATACAATTATTAAATCACGAACAGGGTAATTAAAATATTTAATTTTAATCACTTTCATATTAAACATTCTTTAATTTATGTACAACAATATTTATATTTTCTTATTACACATATATATATAAAAAAAAGGTCAACGATGATAAAACATAACTGATTTTAAATTTTCTAGTTTATTCAAGTGTTTGTCATTCATTCGTGCATAAACGAATACAATTACAAATTAATGCATTTACATTAGATAAATTACAAAAGTGTTTTAAATTGATATTTTACACTCAGAAAAAGGAATAACGATTTTTCACGATGTACTAAAAAAAATAATCATCATAGTATTATTACAAAATAAAATATTTATGCAATCACTGTAGAGGCAAATTGGTTGATTAAAGATTTGATCTAACATCATATACTGCGTAAACATATTTTTCACAGAAAATAAAGCCGCAGACTATGTGAAAAAATGTCTATGACAGAAACTTTGAATATGAAACGTCCACACATATACAACATAACTTCTTTTCAAGGTCGTTAGAATACATGTGTTGTAGCGATTTTACAAGAAATGTCTCCGGAAGCGTATATACTGACATAAAAATAAGTTTATTCTCAACAAATAGGTGTGATATTTCATGACATTTTATTTTATTACTATTAGTTGAAAATATGTATTGCTTTTTATATGAAAAAAATGTATTAACTTTAACTTAACACGTTGAATTATTAACTCAATAATTACGCAAAATACTATTCCTTAGTAAAATATCTCATTATAAATGAAAAATAAAGAAAAATATTAGTAATATTATAGTAAAATTCATTTTTATTCTTAATATATTATTATAAAAAAAAATCAAAACGTATAAAATCACTAAAAACAACACATTTTGAGTTATAAAAAGTATTGTATTAAAAAAATTTATATTCGAAATAATATGTACTAATAAAGAAAAAAACATTTAATATTTGAGCTTTCAGTATATAAAAATGTACAACTATACAAAATTAAATGAAAATCACTGAACAATATCAAGGCTTACAACCACTATACTTTTCTTTTTTGTTCCTTTGTGTTCATTGACATGCACATATTATGAAATCATTCACGAATTCGCTTTCCTTTTTCTTATACGTCAATGACGCAACTTTCAAACAAAGTCATTACTCATAACTCATAAGATACATAAAAAAAAAACTTAAACAACATAATGGCCAAAAAGAGAATGGCATTTTGTATTATTCTTAATGTATATATAAGACTGAAATTAAATTTACAGAGTTAACTTTTTAATAATATTATCTAATAAAAATAAGAGATCAGTAAGATACTTAGATAGCGTTGTAAGTGCAAGTATTTTGTTGTGGTAATTGTATTTGTGTTAAATTTGAAAATAATGATCAAAGCAACCGAAAATTGATTCTAAGCAAAATACTATGTAAAATATGTATTGCACCTATGTAAATAACATCAATTTGTAAATATTCAAGGAATATTTTTTAACTGATAATTTAATATAGTTTTCTCCTTCGTACTATAAAAAAATGAGGAAAACAAAAAACACTTAACAAAAACCAATATATCATTCTAAATATTGGCTATAAAAATGTTGGTGTCAATTAAACCAAATATATAAGAAATTAAAAATTAATATTTATTAATCTTAAACTTTTAATCTTTATATGTAAAATCAATTATAGTTAACACTATATCCACTATACCAACACATTTTAACAATTAAATAGATAGTAGATACACACAAGAGCCATCATTTTTTCTTATCAACTGTTTTATTGATGTACAAAATATCATCTATACAATGCAATTTACCACGTTAAGACCTTTGTAGGCTGTTTCTCAAAATTAGCTATTATATTTTAGAATACTATTGTTCAACATGACTTTGTTTAGATGTAATACTTGATCGAAAAAGATCATTAACCTTGTACAAAAGTGCTCATTTGTCAATGTCTATTTTATCACTTTCACCGGAAAATTGCTTTATCATGGCTTATATATATATTAACTATAATCAACACGAGTTTTATTTTAAAACTTGTAACTAATGTACAAAATAATAAATAAATAAAAAACTTTAAACAAAATTATATAAGTAAATATGATGACAAAAATAACATAACCTTTTTATAAACTTAACAAAAATACCTAATTATTGTAGTTTAAAATTCATGTTCATCTATAAATAATTATGATAACATTAACAAGTAATTTCTTGTAAAGCTAAGGTTAGACATTTTTCACTACAATAGTAATAAATATATATATTTTTTATAAATACTTAATTGACATTAGACTCAATCGTAAAATGGATGTTTACTAAGTAAAAATATATAGACGGGAAAAAATTCAAAATTGTATTTATTAGTACACCTACAATAGTCATGAATGACTTGTAATTAACTAGCTGATATGTTGTGCATTTACAATACTCATAAACAAATACACAATGTTACCATAAGGTAATTTAGGTATTTTAATATACAATAATAAGTACCTAATTAGTTTGTATTAATATAATAAATTGTAATAAATGATAAGCTGGTCAAAAAAATTTGAAATATAAATATATTAAACTAACATACATCAGACAAATATAATTAGATAATTCTAAAAATTATTTCTATAATATGTAATAAGAATTTGAGTTTATTAATTTACTTAAAAATCTTGGATGTAAATGAATTTCTTTTCACTTCAATGAATTAATAAAAACAGGTAAGGAAACTTTTAAACAAATTTATAATATGTATTACATGACTTCAACTCATATTAATGAACAAAATAATAAATCAAACAAAATACAAAAATAACAAGTTTTGTGGTTTTAAAGCCACAGTAAATGTAGATTCAGTTCAAGTAAAAACATTATTACAAAAATAAATATAATAGGTCACATTCTTGCGGTTACACAGCATAAATAAAGCAAGCTTACCTATGCAACATTTTATCCTTAAAAATTATATTACTATGTAACCTTCATGATAACAGGTTGTCCAAGTTATTTCAAACTAGGACTTGTATCAAGTTTGAATTATAAATATTGTTTGGTACAGGAATAGTACAAAATAAATTAATTTAATAAATAATATTGTATTAATAACAATAGACAATCACAGATCCATAAATCATGATAAAATACAATTAATATTTATAATAACTGAAATGTTTCATTTAAAAATTAAAATATTACCAAGTAATATAAGGTAAGCAAAATTTAGGTCATACATATTTAATTTCATAAAAAAGCAAGGCGCTATTAACAAATGTGTAACATAAATTTAATTTATTATGTATTTCAACCATTAGTTTAAAATATTTTGAAATTTATAACTAAAAGACAAAAATTCCATAAATAATTTAACTCAAGAAATGAAAATTTCATTAAATTAAATCTTTTATCTATTTCAGTAATTTATTTGGTTTCGAAAGCGAAATAAATGTATTTATTAAATTAAACACTATAAAATATCTACATGAATTTAATTATAGAAAATACAATATTTAATTTCAAATTTATTACCTACTTAATCATTATTTAATATATATTATTACATAATTTAGAATATTGTAAGACTGTTTCATACAAATATTTAATGCAGACATTAAAATACTATTTTTATTCTCACAATCAAATGATATTTTAAAAACATTATTTTTTTAATTTAATATTATTTTTCCTGGAGGCTTAAGCATGTTATAAATTAACTATACAGAAATTTATTTAAAACATTATGGTTAACAAAATTAAATTATGCAATTAAACTTCCCAAATAAAAAAAATAAAATATTATCTAGAACTTAAGTCGTATTTTGCAATAATTTAAAGTATACACAGTTATTTTGGTTACATAAAAGAAAATGTCATAGCTATTAATAACTTCATAGTAAGTCTTTATGTTTGTGTGTTCTGCCCATAAGTATTTATATTTGTTATTCAAAAAGCATTAGCACATTTGCAGGAGTACAAGGATTACAATTTTACTTTTTTTTTTGCTAATAGTCTACAAACTAAATTAGAAATATCTTCAACTTGGGTATAAAATATTATTATCATAAATATTTTTTAATAGTAGATAGGAGCATAGGCCTAACTAGAATTAAAATAATAGGAGTGCTAAAATTTCTGAAAATAAAATAGATATTTTACTGTAATTTCTATAGATTGACATAAAAAAAAACCAAAGGTACTAAATTAGAACTCAAGGGTGCTAAAGACCCTTTTGTGCCTATAAGTAGTAGTTTAATTAATTTAACTTAGTGTACAAACGGTACATAGATAATTTAGAGACGTAAGACATTCATGAAATACAAATAAATTGTGGTTCCTCTATATGTATATTTTTACTTCCAATGTTTAAAACTCAAATTCAATCAAATAGTGTAAAAACAATTACATAACAATAATGTTTTAACATTCCCATGTAAGTATTAGATATTTTTCAGCTCTTAACTAAGGTCGGATATTAAATTCAAATGTAGTAATTTCTGAAAGTTTTTACTACTTACCCTTGCGATCATATCGCCAAATAAGACTATTACAGGACTGTATGGTGATTAAAAGGGGAAAAAAAAGAAAAACAAATAAGAAAATAGAGAAAAAAAAATCGTAAGGTTACTTTATTCAGTCGTCCATCCCTTAAATGATCGAGTCCGTTGACGAGGGCCGGTGAAACGGGCACAGCAGATCCCTGCGGGAACTGTCCCAAACGATCGAACGAAGCCATGGCGGATGACGATTGCGAACTTTTCGATATCGAAAAACCCAGGGTGAGCGAGACGTTGACAGTGGTAATCTAAGTGTCGGGGTTGTTAGGACGGACTTAGAGTGTATTGCGGTGGACGACGTACAACTAATGTGTGCCGGCGGGACGAGCGTCGGCAGTCGATTGAATGGATGAGCGGCGGCAGTATCAGCAAGCAACGTGAACAGCGTCACAACGATATCGGTGAAAGGAAAACACGCACCTTGCCGGCGCGATAATCCCCACCGCTCGTCCGCCGTGTTACTTCCTCCCAGGACCCCCCACCACACCCCTTCCGATGGCACTACGACACCGGCCGCGAACTGGATCGTGACGCGAGATCCATCGTACTTACCCCACCGAGGCCTTTTAATGCGCGTGCGTGCGAAAAATCATTACGGTGACGTCACCGCTGTCAGTGCCGAACGAACGGTACAAGATGACCGATGACGGTGACACGAACCAGTGACGGCTTGGCCAAGTCATTGAGGCGGCAATCGCCGAATAGACCCCCTTCTAATGAGGCTCCTTGGATATTTTAATTTTTTTCTCCAATGTTTCAGAAAAACATTTTTTATTATAAATCAGAATAATTTATATGAATTTAAAAGAGTTGTTACGATACTCTAGGAACGTTGTTTAAGCTTGCTTGAGGTATAATCTTCACCAAGAGAAGAACAAGTTAAGTTGGTAAAAAAAGGTTTAGAAAATCTATTAAATTAAAAAATGATGAATTAATCTTTTGATTGTGTACCAAATAACGGTGGACATATCTAGATTTCGTAGATTATTCAGTTCAATTTTGCTGTTTGATGACTCATTATTATATTCACATAAATTTAATGAAGGTTATGCAGTAAATATTAGTTAATTGGATATTTAATTATGATATCACTGTAAGTCATATTGGTAGATATAAAATAAACTCAATAATTCTTTACATTTTTTTGGTAACTAATAATAAATTATAATAACTGTTGAAGTTATGATAAGTATACTGGAATTCATAAAAAATAATATTAATTTGTTATTAAATTTGAATTACAATAAAAAAATGTATTTATTTTACTAGAAATTGAAAATAATTATAAGTCACATAAAAAGCAAATCCATAAATCTGAAAACTACGGCAAATATATCCATATAAATAATAATTTAATTTAAATCCTAATTTGAATATCCCGTTATTTGGAAAATTCAGATCTTCGGATTTCATGCCCATTCCTAGTAGTAAGTATAAGTAGGCAGTACTTTGAATTACAGGCTGAAAAAGTTTCTTCTAAGTCAATTTGTACACACTGTCAAGCATTGGCGTAACTAGGGGGTGCACAGGGGACTTGTGCACCCCCAAATTTAAAATGTGTACCCCATAAATATAAGCCTTTTTGCAAAAAATGTGTAGATACCATGTGTGGCTGTAACCCGATTGAGCACAGTTACCTTTTTCACTAGGTACCCAATTGAGCACAGTTACAATTAAACAATAGAAATACGAAATATAACACGATTGCGCATAAAAGTACGTACAATATTGCCGTACCACATAGCTAAATAATAATTTAAAAAAAAATTGAAATATTTATAGGAATTATTTTATAATAATCATCAAAGTAATAATTAGTGTATAAAAGTATAAAATTAAATTATTTTACAAATATAGGTATTAATTAATATAGATATTTATTTTAATGTTTGTATTAGGTTGTACAAATTTTATTATTTGTCAAAGTTGTAAAGTGGCATCCCTAAATACTTATTTCCCACTTTTAATAAATATTTTAGTAAATCTTTAGAATTTTTATTTCTTAAATATTCATCGTAAGCCATTATAGTTGAATTGATTTTTTGCATTTCAATAAAACTTATATTTTTATGACAGTCAGTCATCCTCTCATACGACTTGTAGAGCTCAAAAATTACGAGTATACGAGTATTTCAAAAGACGCATGTATAGCCTGGTTGTAGTCGGACAGAAAAATTGGCAACGTTGCTATAGGTGGAGATTGGGGGGGGCTTGGGGGGCTTAGCCCCCTAAAAACATAAAAATTATTAAATTTCATAGTATAAAATATTAAAATAGGTACTTATTTTGTAACAATTGACATTTAAGCCCCCCTATAATTCAATCAAATCTCCGCCTATGAACGTTGCATTCATTTGATTGTGCTCAATCGGGTTGTTAAAAAATAGGGACCGTGCACAATCGGGTTTCACCCCCATGCGTTGCCCCCACGGATCTGTGAGGTCTTCACTATTTGTGTACCCCCAAAATTATTGGTCTAGTTGCGCCTGTGCTGTCAAGTAATTGTATATTGGTAAATATATTTATGGGTATTGGCACTAAAAAAATATAGATATTTATAAAAAAAAAAATGTTTTCACTTGCCCGACAATTTTTTTTTCTCACTACGTTCGAATAAATGTAATTAATCCCTTACATGTTTATAATTTCTAATAAAACTATAAAATACGCTCCACAACATTTCTTCTGATGAACTATTAAATTATTTTTTTTTTGTTTTCGGGTTATTTTAAAAGCGTATACTCGCAAAATAATATTTAATATTGGGTATATGCCGGAAATCGAAAATCTGCTAACAGATATACGGTGATACCCATGTATACCTGTATGTACCAATGTATATTAACCCTTGCTGTTAAAAGCATGTATTGAATCTTAAAATAAGAGTTGTAAATAAACTGTTGTGTTCCTTCCCTAAATGTATTTGTATTTTTTTTAACAAACTGCAATATTTCTGTCACGTACATATAAAAGAACAAATTGTGGAAAAATATTTTACCAGCAAAAAATAATGAAAACCCTTGTTAAAAATAGAAAATAATAATTTGGAAAACCTGATGGAATAGCAATAATTGATTCAGTTATCGAGGAAAATAATAAGAGGGATAGAAATTAATGTTTAGTAGAAGTTTTTCACTATTAATTTTGATGGAATTGCAGATGATCAAACAACCGCTAAAGCATGATTTTTGTTAAATAAATTAACAAATTTTAAAATCAAACAGCTTTTTTATATTTCCAAAATTTTTAGTTAAGTTATATCTATTTACTAGTATTTACAAACAAAATACCGGGATTAAAAATTTAATTGTTTCCTTTAGAAATGAAATAAAAAAGAACCGGATAGGCCTCGCTCTGCTGTACACTTGGGGGTGAAGTGCGACTCTTCATAGGATAGGTCATTATAATGGATTTGTTAAATTTGAATTCAATGATAGGTATCATTGTATACGAAAAACGATACTGAACGGAGATGATATGTTTGTCTAGAATATTATACAATGTAATTTATAAATATTGTAATAAGTATATTTTATTTTGAAACAAAAAATTTAGAAAAATCGAAAATTTAAATTGTCTATAAATAAGTCAAAAAAATTGTGCCTATGGAATTTAAATCGTCAGACACAAAAAAAAAAATTAAAAATTAAAATAAAAAAAAATAAAAAAAAAAACACACATCATTGTAAAACCAATAGATTCCATCACTCCGTTCAGAATCTAAAAATTAATTACTATTTCAGTTTCATATTCATTATATTCATCGAATGAAATTAAATTTGATGTTTTAGAAAAATCTGAATTCAATATTTATGATTAAGACATATTATGTAGAAATTAAACAAAAATTGATGTTTCTATATATTCATTGAAATCAAATGAATATAAAAATTAAATTTGTTGTATATGTATACCATGTGTAATGAAATTATTAAACAAATATAACTTCCATATAATATAAAATAACAGGCTGCGTTTATTAATCTACATTTCACATATAAATTTATATTAACTTTTTATTGAACACAAGTACATCATGAAAGATCATTTTCAAAACTAAAAATAATAAAAACAAGATTATGATCATCTATAAGTTAAGAGCTATTTTAACCTTTATTACTTCTTAACATCGAAGGTGACAAAATTCCTGATTAAGAAGAAATAATGAGTTGCTATGTTTAGTCATCAACAGAATTAAAAAAAATTGCTTTTATATTAATCATCAATATTCACAATTTTTTGTGTTTATTTAAGTTACTTTGTTATGTGCTTAAATTTAAAAAATGAATTCAATTATTTATCTCATTACTAGGCAAATAAACAATTCTTATAATACATTTATTTAAAAAATATATTCAAGGATTCAAGTCTTCTTAATAGTTCGTAATTGAAGAGGCCTTTTTTTATTTAGCCGACCAAGTAATATCTGCGAATGCGTTGTAGGGCGAATGCCTGTGGCCCGTGAAACCGATCGATCGAATTAAGTTTCGACCTACGGTAAGAAATTCCAGTTCACCAATACCGACAAATATTGAATATTGTGTTAGTTTAAGGTGGGTTAGTTTGTACTTTGATGTGAATCCGATTGAAACGGGCTTTCCGGTAAAGCAAGTGTTGAATAGAAACCTGTAGATTGTAACAGGGTGATAAAGTTACCGCATTAATGACTGGAATATTAAAGAGGTTTTTACAAGAAGACTATTTATTACAATTCATGTATGGCTCCGAAACATTGTGATATTATACAAAAAAAAAAAATTGAAAACTAATAACATGTTGAAATTGAGAGCGTTATAAACGTGTTTATCTCATGACTGCTGACATTGAACTGTTTCTGTAAGCTTTTCGTAAATTTTTTGAAAAATTCAGGTTTATCTCTAAATAATATAAAATTTCATACAATTTAGAATCGAATACATCGATATTTTTTTAAACTGACTCATATTAAAACATGCTGTAATTGAAAGTTTGTATAAGAAAATGAATAGGTAACTGTAAAATTATTAATTTCAACAAGGTCTTAGTCAGAATATAGATATTAAAGAATGCGTTTAAATTACCTATTCATTTTACAGTAATATACATATTATTTATGTGAAATGATCCAATTTCAAGTTTTTACAATTGTTTTTTTATCCGATTGTAGCAAATTGAAATAATATTTTCTTTAAGTAATAGAAGATTTTTTTAAGAATTGAAATATATATCAAATATAAAATCTTTGGTCGACAACAATTCAGACAAAATTATAATTATAAATAAATATTGTAAAACCGTAGCGAATTTGATATTGCTTCGTTTTGCTTTCTGAAAATAAATAATAATTAAACAATATCTATTCATCTATGCTGATAACAAAATAAACTGACCACTGACCAGGATTATAGTTTCTCTGTGTAGGTACATATTGAAATATATTACGTTGTTTTTATACATAAAAATAACACTACCATGGCTCATTATTCACCTTGTAAATTTTAATCAAGCCGAACAATCAATGTATTACTTACATTTTTTATTTTAATTTTTTCATATAAGCATCTATATAAGTCTATAAACATTAATTATCAGGGTTATATTTATAACTGTATATTATTCTTTGCAAATGGTCAATGTACAAGATAGACTGTGCTGTATTAGACATCAGTTATGTTTTGTAAATACATTTATTTTCATATTTTTTTTTTTTTACCATAGGAAAATCAACCATCATTACAATATATTTTAGAACTAAATTATATGGTCCTAGATATTGGTCAATTCTAGCATGTATAACCTATAATTTTATCCATTTTTGATTATATACCTATAGGCCAGACTACAATTGAATCATTAATTTTAAGTTTATTCTACCTTTTTCTTTTCTCAGTGTGACCTATAAGAAAAATTTATGGATACTAATAATTCTATTAAACCCTTAATGAGTAAGGGATTTATTAGTTTTATATAATAATAATCAGAGACTAAATTAAAACTTATATATATATATATTTAACTAAGATGACATAGGTAGTATTCAAAAATGTAATTAATAAAGGTAGAGATCACAGTTAATTTCGTTTATATATTTTAGTTGTATTATTTAAGTTATTATTAACTAAAATAAAACTTAATAATAACTTTAATAATATAACTAAAATATATAAACGAAATTAACTGTGATCTCTATCTTTATTAATTACATTTTTGAATACTATGTCATCTTAGTTAAATATTGATGGAAGATGAATTTTTAAATGGGTATGGTTTTAGTCTTGATTTTAGAGGAAAAGGACTTGTGTATATTATTAACCCCTGATAACATATGATTTCTATAAGTCCAGTTAAAGTTTTAAGACAACTTTTATTATATATACTCATTAAAAATAAACTCTATAACAACATTATTGTTTTTGGAAATTGTTAATATTTCTGAATAATATTAGAAGAAAGGTATTCATGTCGTATGCGGTCTACCGCACACTTGTCGTCTACCACGTATATTTCTACACGTCATATGTGGTCTACTGCCGCGCATCTATATGTATATATATTTTAGGTAATTTCCGTTGATCCGACGGCGGCATTCAACGACTATTAAGCTTTATCTTAATGATTTATAATCTAATATAGCAATAATCATGTCTATAATCGTTGATCCCACCAGTGGAGCGCACACACAACGCGTTGAAAGTTTTTGGGGAAGTTTAAAACTTTGAATTATTTAAAAATGCATGGTACATCTTCATCATTGCTGCCCTCGTATTTGGCGGAACAATGGTGACGTCTAAAAAACAAGAAGGACTACACATTTGATTGTTTTTTAAGAGATGTGAAATTATATTGTACCTAATTTAAATTGATTAATGCATATTTCTATATTTTTTTGTATTATTAAATATTATATTGAAATTCTACATTTATAAATATATTGTAATTCTACATTTATGTATTCATTCATATTTTTAACTATGTGGTAGACCACATATGACGTGTAGAAATGGACGGTAGAACGCATACGACATAAATATCAGAAGAAATATATAACTGAAATAATCACATCAAATATTAAAAAACTAACTAATAAATAATTGTTTGTAATTTATAATCTTTTTTTTTTTAATAATATATATTTTATAATAAAGCTTAATAAAATATCTACCTATCTAGTATAAAGATAAACAAGACAAGCCTACAAAGTAACCATTTGCAGACCAACATTTTTTTAAACTATACATATTAGTTATCATCAATTGGTCTAACCTTTAAAATAGTACCAACAATAAAAAAAAACTAAGTGCAATTACATAATATTATTTTTTAAACATTATATAATATTTATCTATAGTTTGTAATTCTGAAAGAATAAAACTTAATTATAAAATAGAACATATTATTTATAGATAAATATTAATACTGTAGGTGGCACCATATAAAATTAATACTTTTGAAATGTTCATTACCTTGATTTCTTGCACTCTCAAATAAAATGACAAAATCACACTGATGGACAATGATAATTATAAACCTTAGATAAAAAATTACATAAATCTATAAAGAACTTTTATAACAACATTTGAGATCTTATAAGTTATTTAAAAAATAATTCAAATAATTTGATTGAGTAATTTATCATAAAATGTACTTTATGTATACAGACAGTATTATATTTAAGAAAAGTTTTGAGTTAAAACCCCACTGTCAGAGCTTTGATAAAGGAGAAGTAAACAAAGTAAATAATGTGCAATTACAGATTGAACTGTTGTGTATCAACTAGAATAAATACATTTCCTATATATATTATACAACAATAAATTATAATAAATATGTTTTGTCTTTATTTTACACAATAAAGATGAAGACAATTTAATTACAAACTAATAGATATCTTTTATCATTGAAAACCAATAAAATTTGATAATAATAATAGCTACTTATAGTAAAAGGACATTATTTTATGATAAAATAATTATGAGGCAAACTAGCACAAAAACAATAGAATTAATAAGTTAATCTTCCTTCTCTAATAAAATCTGAAAGTATAGAATCATATACATTATATTTAAATTTACTGTTCTAAATATTATTTTTTATCAAATTCATGAGTAAAATTACGACATTGAATAAAAAATTATTTCAAATAATATAATATCAAAAATAATAAACTTTAACACATTTTAATGTTTCTTAATTTTATTAAATGTATTTTGTGGAAGATAACAATATTTTCACAACTAAAATATTTTATTGCGATTATATCTAATGATTAGTTAACATAATTATTTAGAATTTAAAAAAAACATATGCATTTATATGAATATAAAACTTAAAATGATATAATAAATTAATACCAAAGATGTTTTTATTGCACTTAAATATCTTTGGTTATTATATAAATTTTATAAAAGTGCACTGTATTGTTTAAGTTGTGTACATAAATATTTGACACATTAAGAGCTAATGGTTAGGTTATATCAAATTAGTATAAACAAACAACTTATAATATCTATAATAAATTACAAGTAAATTTTGAAGTTACTTATTTTAAAAATTATCCAAAATAGTTCAAAAAAATTGAAAAGGAGTGGTAACAAGTAGCATACTTTTCTAAGTATCGTATCCGATTAAAAGCTTTAAGTTAATAGTTAACACAATGATAATGTAGACTAGACATTATAAATACTGTTTAAGTCAATAAATAGAAATACTGAATTATGATAATTTGAAACTATTATATTATTTAAAACAAAAATTTTAATGCTTCTTTAAGTGATCTCCAGTAAGATCATGAATAGATTTGGATTTAATAGGTTCTTTTTCTTCTGGCCAGCTGTATTTTGGTGGAAGTGGATTATCATAGTTAAAGTCATACATCTGCGATTCAATAAACTTCTTTTTGTCTTTAGGTTCTGGATAATGAGATGCAATTCCTAAATAATAATATAAATAAAAAATTATAATTTAATAGTTATAATAATTTAAGTGTCAATAAATTTAATTTAATTGTACCTTTTTCATAAGCATATTCTGCTATTTTGATTGCAATTTGTAAGGAACAATCTTTAATTAGATTAAGTGGAGGATAAATACTACCCCTTTCTAAATCTTCTTCGGTAACAAAGTTAGCCAATTCCTAGTATTAAATAAAATTAATATTTACATTTTTAAATTCTTTGTCAATTTAATTAATATACCTGAGAAGCAATTAAAAACAAATCTTCAGTAATATGATGTATTCCAGTACTGATAACTCCTAGAGCAACTCCAGGGAATATATAAGCATTATTTCCTTGTCCAGGAGTAATAGTACGTCCATTAATAGTGACATCTGGGAATGGTGAACCACTAGCAAAAATACAACGACCCTAAAATATAACTATTAATGTACAACTTGTATACATTATATTTTTTATCGGTAATTTACTTGTGTGTAAGTGTATGCTTGTTCAGCCGTACATTCAGCCTTAATTGTTGGATTACTAAGAGCAAAAATAATTGGTTTTTCACAATAAGAAGCTACATGCTCCAGTACATCTTTGTTGAAAGCTCCTGCTGCTGCAGCAGCACCAATCAGTATAGTAGGATGTATTTCCTTTACAACTTCAAGAAGACTTTTCATAACTTTATGATCTTTAGCATAAAATGCTTTGTCGCCTTGTAAATTTCCTTCAGGTCGATCCTTAACTAATAGACCATCAATATCCATCATCCATATTTTACTACGAGCTTCTTCTAAAGAACAGCCCTCAGTTAGCATGGCTCGTACTGTTAAATTTGCTATACCAATAGCAGCCTTAATAACATACAAGTAATTAATATAAATTTACATTAGTAAAAAAAATAATTACTTCTCCTGCTCCTAAGAATAAAAATGTAGAATCCGAAATACGTTTTTTAGTTAAACGGCGTGCTGTGAGAAGACCTCCAACAGCTACAGATGCTGTACCTTGAATATCATCATTGAATGTACAATATTTGTCACGGAACATAGCTAAGAATCTAAAGGCATTGTGGTTTCCAAAATCTTCAAATTGAATCAACACATTTTGCCCATATCGTTTAACTAAAGCTTCCATGAATTCATTAATGAATTCATCATACAAAGGTCCTGAAATACGCTTTTGTCTGAGACCAATATATAAAGGATCTTCCAAAAGTTGCTATAAAGTTAATCAAACATGTAATTATGAAATCATTAATAACTTGAATATAGTATCATAGAGCGACCATATATTATATTTTATATGACTAACATGCTATTTAAAGTTTGAATCCTTTAGTTAATATTGTAATGATAAAAATTAACTAGTCTATTATTCTGCAAATTATAATTATTATACAAAAAAATATTAAGGTAACTGTCATCATATAAAAATAAGAATTACATGAATTATTAAATTATATTAAAATCAACTGAAGTGAAAATAATTGATTATAAAAATTTGTTAATGAGTGAAAATAGTCAAGTATCATTGCTAAAATCAACCTCAATCATTGCTAAAATACTAAATTACAAAAAAAAAACTTTTTCTTCAACAACGTCAAGTATAGATACAGTATGGAATTTTTTTTTTTGTTAGCACCAAAAAATTAATCATTGTTATAGGAATCAATATAATTGTTTTTTCTTTTACAAATGTAATAAATATTTGCTAATAAATGTTTCCTTGAATTTAACTTAACTATTTTTGAAATATGGTCACTCTATTTTATGACACAAATATAATGCTAACTTCATTATTGGTTCCCACGTCCAGTGTTATAGGTAAACATTGATGAGGTTTGATACCTGCTAAAGCAGTATATAATGACAATTTACCAACTGGTATGCCCATACCACATGCTCCAAGATCCCCAAGGCCAAGGATACGCTCTCCATCAGTTACTACTATTGCACGAACATTTGGTTCTGGCCTAACCCACAAAAAAAAAAAAATGTTCGCCCAAGTGTTAATGTTAAAATTCCAATTAATAGAAATACAATAAATAGCCTCAAAAAAAGATAAAATTAGTATAACTTTGCTTAATACTAAAATTATGAATTCTAGTATCATAGTCTAATAACACAAACAAAAGATAAGATTAAAAAAATTAATTATTTCAAATTAATATTATTTATATTTAACAATTAAGTATAATTAATAAAACATGAACTTAAAATATTAAAAATTAGAATATAGGTTAATTTGTTATAATCAATTATCTACATATAGTTTTATAAAATGAATATTATGTTCTATTTAAATTAATTTGTTATGATATATGTATAACTTGTTTGGGTGTCAAGATGAAAAATTAATATGAAAAATATTCATTATTTCTATTTGTTATGATAATAATTTGAAGTATCTGTCTGATTATAAAATTTCTAAATATAACATTTTAATTTGTTAATAGATAAATAAAATTGCTTAATAGCTTTTTATGACACTCAAAAAATTTATGAAGTAGCTATTAAATACTTTAAAACTAGCTTATGCAAACAAATAATATAATATTAACTAAAAATAAAACATAATAGACATTTATATAGAATAATTAATAAACTGAGAATTAAAATGTAAGGCTTTAGACCATAAACCATAAAGCAACAAAACACCCATATTTTATACTAATCTGAAACCAAAATTATAGACTAATTGTTATTAAATTAGAAATTATCTATACCTCATGTTACAATAAAAATATATTTAATAAATTACCAATAACTAAAATTAAAATATAAACACCAAGAACAAAATTCCAAAATAAGTAAATATGTCATAATATTATGTAAAATACAATTATTTATTGTCTGGATCAGAAATAGAGAGATTAAGTAGACTGTGACTTAGGAGCTCAACAAATTTTGAATAATTTAATGGTTAATATAAAAAAAATATTTTAAAATTACACAGGTAATATAAATAGAGTATTAATATAGTGTATGGTAAAAAATATGCCTAATTGAGGAATCACTGAATTTTCTATACAAAGGTCACTACACAAAATTTATTAAACTGCTGATATTACTTGTTCATACGTAAAATGTATGAAACTTAATGAGAATTTAATTTATAAAAACAGATATTTAATTGAATATTTATAATCAATAATTATTTATAGAAATACAAAAATTGTATTCAATTAATATTATTAATATTGATTAGTTAATTTATACAAGACAAAATTATTATTTTTTGATTTATATCAATCCATAATTTTAGTTAATATATTATCGTAAAAAAAAAAAAAAAATGATTTGTAAACATTTAATTAAAACAATGAAAGAAAATATTAAAAAATCTCAAAAAAATTACCATATTTAATTGTAAAAAATAATTACTGTTAGAATGCCACCATAACGAGATTATTATAAGTCTGAGAATATGTTATAGCAGACATTTATTATTTACTTTTGGTGAGCACTAAACATTGTCACATGTATAAATGTTAATTAAGTTTATTGCTATTGTACAATATTTTGTAACATGCAATTGTAGAATGATGTCATACAAAATAATTAATTATTATGGAATGATATCATAGTAGTTTAAATCATTATTCTATGACTAATTATAATATTCACAATATATAATTCAAATAGTTTGAAACATTTTACATTTTAATTTTCATTGAAATATTATTAAAATGTAATACTATTTTTTGTTTTATAACATAAGACGATTTTGGTTAACTGCCAATGGATGTACTACAATAGCTTAGTAACCTTATGGCTTTGTGCCACTAACCTATTTTAACATTAATTTTATGAACAAAATTAAAAAATAAAGTAAAGATAGTATTTAATTGATAAGAAACTTATAACTATGGTAAGCAGGTTAATGAATTAAATTAAATTTATATTCAAAATGATTAGTAGAATACTACAAAATTAGTGATTCATGAAACATGTTTATCAATATAAGTTATAAATTATTAATAAAAATGGTTTAAAAAGAAAAAACTGTAGTTACCAATTTTTTAACAAGTCGTAAATATATCCTTTGTCATTAATAGTAATAAACAACCCTCTTGGACGACGAAAAATTAGTCCAAACTTTTGACATGCTAATCCAACAGTTGGCGTATAAACAATTGGTAGTAACATATGAATATTTTCGTTTAAAAGTCTAAAATAAAGTCTTTCATTTCGATCCTATTAACCATATTTACATTAAAAAAGGTTACATAATTAATAAAATATTTTGATTACTTGTAATTCAGTCAAGTATAAAAATTTATTCAAATCTTCTTGATACTTCATAACACTGAATCGGCATACTTCCAGTTGTTCTTCTTGAGTTTTAAATTTAGGTGGCATCAAACCATGAATACCAAGTGCTTGTCGTTCTTCTAAGGTGAATGCAAGACCTTTATTTAACCGAGGATCACGTATATAATCAATTCCTTGGACCAAAGATGGGCAAATAATATCCCCAGGTGTACGTGAAGGTGATGAAAAATGAAATTTGCGACATTTTAAACGATCAACACAAGAAGAGCTGGCACAATAAAGAGCCAAATTCCTTGAAGCCATTGTTGTACTACAGCTAAAATAAATAATTAAACATAAATATACTGAAAATAAACGTATTATAATAAACTTACTTAATGGATTTCGGTAATAAGTTCATTTTGATTTATGTATTTACAGTAATTTTAAATTGCTTGCATCAGAAATTTACAAAATTTCAAAAGTAGACCAATACAGTATGCTTCAAGTGAATAGCAGTTTCTAAATAATACTAAAGCTTATACAATTATACAAGTACACAACTAAATATATATATATATATATATCATAATACGCTTAGTAGATAGGTAGCTGTAGTAAGAGAATAAATCAAAATCAATTTGTTATCAGAAGCATATTATAACTACCAACTGCTTTTATAACAATAACCGCTGTAGAATCATTTAATGAGAACACAGAAACCAAAGAAGATACAAATGAAGGTGACATTGAAAAATTAAATTTTTAAAATCAAATAAAACATAGGTAGTTTAGTTACAACAATGTATACCTATATAATTTCCAGTAACATAAAAATATTTCAATGAACTGCTGTGACAATAATTTATCTGTGTAAATAAATAAAGAGTTATAGATTGCATAAATATATATTTATAGATTGAAAATATTGTAAAATAATCTGGTTATAACAGCTTATCAGATAATAAAGTAGTATTTAACCGTGTTACCACGATTATAAAGATCTTCTTTATAATTGTGCGTGATACAAACACTTTCTTATCTATAATCATGGTCATTATTATTATCGCTATAGACCACGATTAAAGACATGGATTAAAGACACGGACATAGATACACAGGACTGGACACGATATGGTTGTAGAGTATGTGATATATTGCCATGCAAATAGATAGAATGGGCTAGATACGGGGAGGTTCTTATTTTAGACAGAAGCACGGCTATAGACAATTGGGCAGAAGTACGATGTAGATCTACATCATGAACAGAAGTAACGCCACCTAGTTTATTATAGAAACAACATCGTTGAACATTTTCCGCCTTTCGTTATGTATTGTATATTTATACAATACATATTTATTGTATACACTATAATATATTATAGAATGTAAACTTTATTATTATGAAATAAAAATATTGTTCTATGGTAAAACTACATGTATTAAGTGTTTTTATTTCTTGTAAATGTAGAATATTTTTGTGTTTAAAGTAGGTACTAATAATTAATTTTAAAGTACCAACAACCAACTAATATTTAATAATTTATATTTTTAATAAATAATTATGATATATATATATATATATATATATATATATATATTTTTTTTTTTATGAGATATATTTATTTACCAAAAGAGAGAGCAATTTGTGCTTTAAATAAAAAACCCCTCATAATTTAACCACTCTAATTAATTTGGAGTCCACGTTATCAGAATTTGTTTCTAGTTCTGTATAATCACATATATATAAAAGGTTATATATTTCTGGGTGTATCAAATACAGATCAGGGGCGGATCCAAGGGGGGGGGGGCGAAGGGAGCGTACTTCCCCCCCAAAAATTCCTAAAATAGGTTTAAAATATATTGGGTTTTTGATTATTTTCGTGGTTCAATACAACTACTAACTAGAGTAATATACAATTACGAAAAATAAAATAATATCATTTTATATTTATTGTGTACCTATTGACTAGTGTGTTGGTATGTTATAGCCACGGTTAGTAAATTTTGTACTTAAAAATAATTGCTTGGGAATGTTTTTTAATTCAATTTTTTATTTTATATAATCCTGAAGACTATGGGCCAACATAATTGTTGTTGCTTTTACGTATTATGTTACAACTCAGGCAGGTTAGGCCGTCCGCACACGGTGAAACTGTTATGCAACCATAGGCGTAACTAGGGGGGGGCTTCAGCCCCCCAGAATTTCTTAAAGCCCCTCCAAAATGTATGGGTAAATGTATGTGCCAGGTGCCTAAAAACATATTAGTATTAACATTATTTTTGCCCGCAAATCGCAATGTCAAAAAATATAATGTATCATATAAACGAATAGGTACACCAACCAATAAAAAACTATAAATAATTATACTACCTATATTTTAAAATGTAATTCACTTTTTAAGGAAGCAAAACAATTTTTCAATTCTATTGAAGCATTATACGTACATTTTTCTCGGTACCTACATTCTCGGCCATCAACTAATTTTAAATTGAAAGAAATACAAAATAAACTCAATATTAAAGCCACCAATTAATGGCCATAAGTGATACACTTTGGGTATGTAGATGCAGAACTGTGATGCAGCTTATAACAATTTTGAAGTACTTATTGAAGTTTTAAATGATGAAGTTGATTTAAACAAAGACATGGGTGTAATTCAGGCTATAGGTTCGTAATTACTAATTAATAAGTAAAAACATTTTTGATTTACTACTTGCATATGAAAATGTAGTCCAAATTTAATTTTATATTTAGAAATTGTTGGATATTAATATTGAATCGTTAGAAGCTGAAATTACTGTAATTAAAAATAGTATATAAATTTCTGATTTTACTCTTAGTGATGTGTTACAAAAAATAGATCAGAATGTTTTTGTCAATTTATATAAACTCATGCAAGTTAATTTAACTCTACCCATAAGCTCTGCTTCTTGTGAACGTTCTTTCTCTGTTAAGCGGAGAATAAAAACATGGATCAGAGCTAGTATGAACCAGAATAGATTTACAGATATGTCAATTTTACATATTGAAAGAGATATTTCAAATATTATCTAGTCAGAAAACATTTTAAATAATTTTGCTTTGAAGAATAGGCATATAGATTTGTAATCTTCATAACTATTTTATTATATTTCATATTACACATAGACTATTGTATATATTTTATTTACTGTTATTATATAAAAATAAAGTTATGATTTAAGTTTAAAAAAGTCAAAATAAAGAAGTATACTGTATACGTATGTACAATTTTTGATGTTGAATATTATTAATTATTATATTAGGTATAAATGGAATAATATATATTTTATAGTTTTATATAATTCAAGTAAAACAATTTTTATGCATTATTAATTATTCTAAATTGTAATATTTTTTCAGATAAATAATACAAATTAAAACTTATATTTGTTTGGGAGCAATTTTGTTTCCATAGGTACCTTATTTTTCTATAAAAATTCTTTAGAACTTCAGCCCCCCTAACATAAAGGACTAGTTACGCCTATGTATGCAACGATAATCTGAAATTGATTACGCGAGCAACCGTTTAGCAACTTTGCATAGTAATAGGAAACCGCACACTTGTCAACTAAAACCAAATCGGTTTGTAATCAGTTTTCAACTGGTCGCGTGCAACTGTGCTTGCAGGTCGAATATCAGTTTCAGTTGCACAGTTGCATGGTAATTAATTATTTAATAATTAGGTATTATAATAATCAAAATTTGTTTATTATACCTGAAGCATATAATTATAATACCTATATTATACTAGCTGATCCCGTGCACTTCGTTGCTCGTTAAATATACCAACTCTATATGACTCTAACTTTGTTCAACTCGTTATTTAATATTTGGTGGATGATGTTCTAGATTTATCTTAAGTTTTCTCTCCGGAATAAAAATTCTGATTCACAGCAGAATATTATCAGGTAGGCAATCTACCTGCGGTAGATCGCGGACCTAGTGCTGTTTGTACGCACTTTAGTGTATGATTTAAATCTAATAAAGTATGAAAGTTATACCAAGTTTGACATAATACGGTGGATTAATATAATCAATTAATACATAATCCTAACCTAACCTTAACGTACTAAAATCCGTAGTGTAGAATTGTATTGTTGACCATTTGCATTAGTATTTCGAACTATTTCTGTTGCGCCGAACGATGTAATTTGAAAACATGAATTGAATGTTCTAATTGACTTCAGGAACACGTTCGAATCTGGATCTGTACCGATAAGTAAACCGTTCAATGGTTCAGGTGGTATTTCAATTTCAGGTAGTTGCATCTTTCCTGACGCGCAATCAGATATAAATGAACCATGAATCAGATATAAATGTTCGATGTACCTGTTGGCGTTGTTGGTCATTTGCTCTGTGTGAGTCAACTACGAATCATTCGCACTATCGGATTGGCATTGTTCGTCTGTTCTTTGCGCTCTTCTATTTCTCATGTTCGTAGCTGCATTTGTTCTATGACAAAAATTGGCATTCTGGTGTCTTCTTGGCATTTTTAATGACACAAACAAATATAAAATATTCAAAGTACTTATTTAAGTTTTTTTTTTTGGTGTTGTTGGTCATTTGCTCTGTGTGAGTCAACTACGAATCATTCGCACTATCGGATTGGCATTGTTCGTCTGTTCTTTGCGCTCTTCTATTTCTCATGTTCGTAGCTGCATTTGTTCTATGACAAAAATTGGCATTCTGGTGTCTTCTTGGCATTTTTAATGACACAAACAAATATAAAATATTCAAAGTACTTATTTAAGTTTTTTTTTTTGGTTACCTTGCTACGTCAGGTAATTCATTATATTAACCACTAATAAATAAATATTATTCTCAAATCTTATAACCCCCATAGCAACCATTTATAAACAAAAACAAACATTTCTATCGTAAATTTGAAAATTCCTGTTTGAGCACCTCCCGGGGATGGAATTAGGTCCATATATAAACCCTATAAATCCGCTCCACGACATTCTCTATCATTAAAAAAAAAAAATCAAGATAATCGGCCCAGCCGTTCTCAACTGATGCAATTTCGAATTTTTTGTCTCCATTTTTATATATATAGATTATATTGTGAATTTGTGGTAATTCATTCATTATGAGTGATCAGTTAATGAACATTAAATTCGTCGAAAAGGGGGAACAAAATTACATTTTATACAATTATAACCTTCCTGGCTATTTTAGAAAGAATTTAACAGAAAAAGCATGGCATACTACATTATACTTTTGTATAAAATAAACTTTGTTTAAAAAAATGCAAGTCTCCTCCTTATGATGTGAATTTGTTAACTACAAACTGGTTAAAATTCGATTGTACTCGTGTGCGGAGAGAAGACATAAATCAATTGCAAACCAATTGCACAACAGTCGCTTGCGATACTGATTTCAGATTATCGTTGCATAACAGTTTCACCGTGTGCGGAAGGCCTTAAGTAAAGTAGGCCTTAAGTAGTCTTAAGTAAACAATTTATTTTGCGTCCCCTCCGTAAAAAATTTCTGGATCCGCTCCTGATACAGATATTATCCATATGATATTATCTTGGTCCGTGTTGTAAACCAAAGAATTGATTAAATTACTCATTTCGATGAACTTGACTTACCATCTTTAATCACTATTATAATTACTTATAAAAATCACAATGGATCTTCTAGAAGCTTGACTCTCGAAAGACAGACAATTTGGCCTAATAGCCGTCGACAACGCTGGTTGTCCCCACAGATCAATAAGTTTGTAGTATTTATAAGTTTAGAGATCTAAACTATAAACCGCTGTAAGATTAAATTAAATTTAACATATTCTGTGCTACAGCCATATTTTTAGCAACAGAAATAGGGCCAGTGAATGTAACAAATCATTGAATTATTACTCTATGCAACAAATGCTTGCTTGTTTTTGATAAGTGATATCACAGTTCGGCGTCTATATCGTAGTCGTGCCTACTTTATACGAGATTCTAATATAACCTAACATTCTACAAAAAAAGAAACAACAACACCATGAGATACACCCAATGATGTTTTGAATTTTAAAATGATGAATGTTAATACCCCACAGATTAAATAAAACTTATTATTAAACTTATTTTTAATCTGTGGTTATTACTATCTAGTTATTTACAAATCTAACTAAAACAAACAAATTTTTGAACAATATGTAACATTTTAGATCAATAATTTTAATGATAAAAGAACATTTTGTAAGACCAAAGAAGTTTATTGAAAAATAATGTCTGTATAATAAGGTAAACTATTATTTGAGTATACTTACTAATTATCTATGAATTTGTATGTATTATATATTTATAATTATTAGATATTCTTTATGGATATATATTAATTATTCAATTAATTAAAAAAAAAATTATTTTCATTATATTTATAATGCATTATTTATTATTTCATCAATAAGCAAATGTTTAAATCAAATATAAGTTAGAATTGGATTGAATTAATGGTGTAAAATAAGGGTTTATGCATTTTAGAGCAATTATCTATTAATGGTACTTTATAACTTATGTAAATTGGATAGATTAATGTGTTAGCAGTTGACAACACCGATAACTTATCTAATTGTATGCTAGTGTAAATATGGTTAGAGTAGATGAATTTATTAGAAATATGGAGCTGAAAAAATTGTTTAAATTGATGTTAATAGAATATTGTGACACAATGTTATCCTTTTGGAATAGTTGAGTTCAGATTCTGTATGAAGATGTGAATGAATTTTTTTCGTTATTTTATTACCATTAAATTGAATGAAAAGTTAGAGTACAGTTTTTTATGGATTTGCTAACCCCTAAATTTGTAAATGAATATTTATTAAAAATATTAGTATAAATGATTAGTACTTTATGCCTAATATGAACATTTTTAGAATTTTAACTGCTTTACTACATAAATCAGGCTAATTACAGTACCTAGTATATATAGTTCTTGACTGATAAATTGGATAGCATTCCTAATTGTGTTACGAATTTTTATAATAATTTACGTTTTAATTAAATTGTATTTATTAATTAAATAAGTTACGGAAAAATTATTTATTTTTTATAAAACTTAATACATATTCAATAAATATTTAATCTTATTGTTATGTTTTCAAAATTATACTTAGAGCTTATATATCAATAATTATATTTATAGTTACCATGATTTTATTACCTTACTTTTTTATTTAAATCTGTTTAAATATCTAATTATGTTGACCTTTACTTATCATTATTTAATTATAATTTTGCCAAATTATTCTTATTATTTTTAGATTATAATCAATTAAAATATTCAGCATGGATGACCAATACCGAGTAGAATTAGAAAAATTAGTAGAAGAAAAAAAATATTTGGAAGTACAAGGATTTAAAAATATTATTACATTTATTGGTAGAAATTGTGCTTCTGATAAATTATTGGACATTTTTTTAGAATATGTCAAAATTTATCCGCAACAAATATTTCTTATTCCAAAAAGTAATCTATTATATTAATTTTTATTACATTATTGTAATTTTATTTGTAATTTATTTATATTATATATTTGTTACAGAACTATTTATTCACCTTTTATCAAATAGAGAAAAATCATTTCATCCTTTGGTTTTATTTTTGGCATCACAACATGATGGTATTGATTATGACGTAAATTTGGACAATTTACCAGAAGAAAAATGGTCTTATCTTATGTCAGCTTTTTATGAAAAATTTCCACTTATGATATGTGATCCTATGATCGTTTTAAAAATAAAAAATAAAATAGATACTTATAAAATGTTAATAGACAGTCCACAATGGTTTAATGAAAATGGTGATTTCTTCATGGGATTACATGCTATTGAATTTGGTAAGCTTGAATAAATAAACATATTCAATACTAAAATAAACTTGAAAATAATATAGTAATACACTTTATTTGATTTTTATACATTTAACAATAACTCTATATTCAATTTTTATTTTACCATCTTACAGCTTTATATTTAACAATGTATATATTTCCATTGTCATCTGATATGTAAATGTGGTTTGGATTAGCCTTAACAAATGATGCATCAACTGGAAAATAACTTTGTTTGACATATACTCTTCTCCTAGGTACTTTAACACAGTCACTTACAGAGGATGAATCTTGTCTCTTGTGCTGTTCTTCTTTATCATATTGTTCAAAACTATGTAAAAATTCTTCAAACAATTTTGAAGTTCGATTAAAAGTCTGAGCGTTATCCAAGTATTCATCCTTGAAATTAAATAAATATTTAAATTTTATTTTTTTAACTAAAAATTAAAAATAACATACTTTATATGGGTTAACACTTGCTCTCCTAAATTGATCCATTGAAAAAAAAGTAGAAGTATGATAACTATTAATGTTTAAATTTATTTTAATTTTCAAGTTATGCTAGTAATGGTTGCTGTAAAATGGCAAATAGTATAGTAAAATGAGATAAACATCAAATGGTCAATAATAAATTGTCATGTTGAACTTTGTTAAGAGTCTGTTATTAAGTCTTTTGTGTTTTCATTGAAACCAATTTAGGAGTGGTCATAGAATCTTAAAATAAATTGTTATGCTTTGCTTATCTCAAGATTATTACACAAATCTAAAATATATACATTTAGAACCTTGTCATTGTTTTGTATTTAGGGTATTGATTACAGACTAATTTATATTTTTATTAAATTATTATCTATTACACTTTGATCTTCTACTAGTTATAATAGATTAAATAATTCTGTTGCAGTCCATTAACTGTTTTAATATTAAGAAGTTAAGTACAAATTTCCTCCTATAATTACATCCTTATTAAAGATTAATGAATACATGTTTATTTAACCTATATTTTATTTTCATCTTATATATTTTCATATTGACATATATTATATTAATTTAAAAAGTAATATAAAATATAAATATAGATGGTATAGATTAATTTGTTTTCAATTTTTATTAGATTTTACTAATTAAAATTTAGAAAATTAACAAATAATAAGTATAAAACTTAGGTAGTGAAAAATAAAATTATTTATTCATTACCACATTAAAATATTTAATTATAGTTCATGGAAAAAATAATAAAAAATGAATTTTAATTTTTAAATAATATATATTTTTTAAAGTTTAAAATGTTTACACTTTTTAGATGAAGATGAATGTGATGAATTATTCACTAAGTTACAAACAAATTGGTCATTATTTAAAATAACAAAGGCGGCTGTTTCTTTTGTAGATTTAGTAGCATTTAAATGTAATAAAGAGTTAGAATTTATTCAGTTTTTAATCTCTACTCTTTTCTCCCTGCCTCCTGAAAAGTAAAAATAACAATATCAGTATTATTTATAGATTATTTTTAAATTTTTATTTTATTAATTGATGTATTTATTGTTTTTGTTAATTTTTTTAGTGAAAGCGTTGATTGGTTATCTAATCAAATTATTAGTAATTTGAAATTGTTAGAAACGCATTGCCCATTACAAATAAGTGATTGGAATGCTTTAACTATTAAAGCGGTTAAATGTGGCTTAATAGAAAATAATCCCAAGTATGGTTTCATTAGAGTTCTCAGAAAATTGGTTAAAAAAGCAAATATTGATAAATCAACTGTATCAAAATCTTTTGAATTACTTGCTGGCTATTCACAATTTAGTAATATAATGTTAAATCGGGATGCTATACAGATTCAAAAAGGTAATTTTGTTTTGCTATTAGTTATTGATAATTTATCAAATTTAAAACCATCTTTTACTTGCAGAAGAACTATTAAGATTAATTTTTACATTTGTTAAAAAGGAGCCATCTATAATGGCTTTAAGTCATATTCCACTTTTTCTTTGTTCATACAATGCATCATTATCAGTGACTGATCAAATATTATTAAAGGTATGTTATTATTTTAAAATTCAAGACTTAATTTAAAGTTAATACATTTTTAGATTCTTGCTTATTATGAAGAAAATAATATACCAATGTCTAACTATAGACCTTACTTGTGGGGATCATTTGCTGTCTCTCATTATCAAGTAAAAAACCACTTAACATCAAAAACATTATTCAGTTTTCCTTCTACAACTGAAGTGCTTTCTTACATACCATTTAAAAGACTAAAAGAAACAATATCATGTTTTCCAGTTAATAGATCTTTGTGTGTAAAAGTAAGCATAATTAAATTAATTAATTAATAATAATAAAATATTTTATTTGATATATTTATTTGAATTATTTAATAGAATCAAAAAATTATACGTTACAACTCAAGTAACTCTCAAGATCCAAGTAAAATGTTTGATCCCTCATTTTTTTTGCCAATGATCAGTAGTTTGTTAGCTACCGAAGCACCATTGAGTATAGAAAAATTTAATAGAAGTGGTTGCCTTTCAATGGTATTGGTATGTTTGGGCAGTTGTGACTGCAGTATGCGGGCAGCCGCATATCATGTGTTGACATTATTGCGATCTCATTTATTTTGGTAACAAAAATAATTTGATTACTTTTATTGTTATCTCTAAGTATTTATAATGTATTTAAAATTTTCAGTAGAAGAGCAGAAAATATGTTTTGGGACTATTTTCTTACTTGGGTTGCACATGGCATACAAGATTTAAATTTAAAGCCTCCTCCTCAGCTACCAATGATTTCAACATTGTTTTTAAGCAGAATGGTATTAGCTTTAGCGAATCATGAAAAGTCTGTAGAAGCCACTTGCGCTAAAGTACTGTTAGCTCGTCCATCTGCTCGACTTAATTATATTCCAGAATTGAAAAAATTTTTAACAGCAATGTATAGTCTTAAATTGTTTGTCTATAATAATATGAAATTAAATTAAACATATATTTTTATAGGCTTCCTATTAAAGATAAATCACAAAGCATGATCTGGGTTTTTGAAATAATTCGAGATGGCATACATACTAAATCTGATTGGAATACTCTACGATTTATGGATATATTTAATATATTTTTATTTATGTTTAGAAGTTCTAATGAAAAGTCTAAGGTAATTTTCAGAAGTATTTATTATTTTATTTTGATATTTAAAATTTATTATATTGATTTATAGGTATTAGTTTTGAAAATTATGGAGGCTTTATTTCGTGTTCAACCTGCAACTAATGGAGGCACTGGTCCTTGGGCTTTAAGTTTAATGATCGCAATAGATAAATATCCATTAAAATTATCTACTGAAGTAGTCATTGGAGCATTTAAATGTTTACAATCATTAAGTAATAGCTCATATATAAGCATTTATGTTGTTGACTTTTGGATATCCATATTTCTGGAGTACGGAGGAAATGGTGATATTTGTTCTGAAGGCTTTATTACCTTAAATAATCTTATTTCCAAGTATAAAAATGTTTTTCAACTATTCAATGAAGAAAATTTAAAAGAGATATTAGATCGTGGAACTGAGTCAAAAGTTCTTTCTGATGATGAAGTATTTAAATGTAGGTCTGTTTTACTTTATGGTATTAATGGTATTAAAATTAAAGAACCAAATCCATATTTATTTTTACCTGTTATGGTTAAAATATTGAAAGCAGAATGAGTTTTCAATAAAGATTTTAAATTTATTTAGATTTTTATGTACAAAAATTGTTAAATAAATATAAGTTTGTATTGTAGGTTTTTTGATTATAGTGAAATAAATAACTATTATTGATATGTTTATTTTTTTATTAACATTTACTGAAAATATAATGAAAAATTGAAGTAGTAATAATTCGGTAAATTACTTTAAGAGTGATATTATTCATTGCATTTCAAAAATTTGGATATTTATAATTTATTACATGTATATGTATTATATATAAATTGTATACACTATTTAAATATTATAGTTAAACTAATTATATATTATTAAAATAATTAAATACAATTTATATATTACCAACAGTAATTCTAATAATATATTATTATTAATATAGATATGTATACAATTAATAAGTAAATTTAATTTGTAATTAAACCAAATATCTATATACAAAGGCATTGCCAGGGAGGGGCAATTTTCCTCTTGACTATAGCTAACAATTTATTAATTTTTGACAAAATGGTAAATTAACCAATATATGATCCATTATTTAAACTGTTTATAACTTCAAATTTTTATTTTTTTAAATTATATTCTCTAAGTATTCAAATGATAATTTTCTACCAAATTAGTTTTTTAATTTTTTTTTTTTTTTTTTTTTTAACAATACAATTTTACATGAATATTCTTAATATATAAGATTATGAAATTTAAAAATACATTTAATATTTTTAATTAATATATAACACTTAACATGTTTTGATAGTTTCTCTCTCCTGATGAAATTTCTAACTACGTTATTGTTCTTATAAAAATAAGTGTGTTAGTAACACCAACCCCAATGATATCTATGAATAATTGAAATTGTTGATAATTTAAAATTGGTCTAACATCAACAAAATTGTTAATGCCACGTGGTTTGAGTTTTAATCAACTTATTGGTACTTACTACTTAATTAACTTATATTATTTAGATATTATTTTGTTACTTCAATGTTAAATCACAGATTACTTGAAAATTTTAATTTAATTTGTGATAACTGAACATAAATGATAAGCCTTAAAATGGATTGTAGTTAGTAAAATAATATATTGCGTTATAGCACTATGACTTGCCAGTAATTTTAATTTTTTAATATGTTCCAAAGAATATCATATGAAAATTCTTGTACTCAATTTTCTAGACTTATGTGTACAAATTGAAAATTTTTATGAATTGTTGACTACAAAAATATAATGAATTTTCGTGTTTTTATCGTTTTGTTAATATGCAATATTCAAATGCTTGTAAAATAAATGTTTAAAAATATATTAAATTTGTTTGATTAAATTTTTATCTATATTATATATACATGTATGGAACTTACTATTACATTTTTAATATTTTTTGTCAAACTAAAATTTTTTTATCGATTTTTTCGGAAAAAAAAAGCTACAAACATAGCCGGCGAGAGAGTGGGGCAGTGAGGGCTAGAGCCCCGGGGCCCGTGCCTTTGAAAGGGCCCGTTATCTTAGCTTTTTATTCAAAATTATTTTATAATGTCATTTGCCGTAGCATAAGATGCAAATTTTAATATTTTTATTGTACTAAAGTATGTACAAGTAGTATGTATCTTGTATGTTACATCTTGTATCTAAACAAGTGTAAGGGAGCCTGAAACCGATCAGCCCCGGGGCCCTCAAAAGCTCTCGACGGCCCTGGCTACAAAAACATGAAAATGTCAATTTTCTATAAATATCTTAAATAATCTTAGCTTTACAATATATAGCTAATAGTGGTAATAGCATTCAGTGAAAATAATTGTAATGGAGCAATTCTGGTCGAAATATTGTGCGTAGGCACAACAAAAATTTATCTTAGTAGGTAAGAATTGTACTAAAATTGTATTTATTATTAGATGACCATTACCATGACTATCTTAGGTTTGGTCACAATCTCCCGGCTCATGCATTTCACCTATCATTAAACCACTCTCCTTTCTGTACTCAGCATGATGGCGATGTTAAGTGCGATTTTGCGCATATACTTATGACATGTTCTTGACTTGCAGACTCTCGCCTCAGTTTATTTCCATTTCTCCGCCATCATAACATTTATTCTGTAAATCCTTCAATTCTTATTCCATTCCAATAATTTTAAGAGTTCTAAATTTTATAAGATCTGCTGGGTTCCTAATTTAGTTTTAAGTTTACTATTTATTATTCTATTTTTGATTTTATTATTTATTTATTTATTTTAGATTCTGAACGGAGTGAAGAATGTATTGGTTTTACAATGATGTGTGTTTTTTTTAGATTCTGAATAGAGTGATGGAATCTATTGGTTTTACAATGATGTGTGTTTTTTTTTTAGATTCTGAACGGAGTGATGGAATCTATTGGTTTTACAATGATGTGTGTTTTTTTTTTATTTTTATTTTTTATTTTTGTGTCTGACGACACCATTTTTGGCAGTAAAAATGCTTCGATTTGCTTAAGTAGCAACTTTTCTGAAAGGAAAGTGAATGTAGATGGTACTTTGGCTAGTCTAAAATCCAACTTTTCAATACTTTTTAAAAAAATCGAAAAAAACGATAAAAAATTACGAAAAAACGGGAAATTTTACGCAAAATCACGTTTTTACAAATTACATTTTTTTTAAATGCTCTAACTCAAAAACCAAAAATCGCAATAACTTGAAATATTCACCAAATCTTTATATTGGCGTTCTCTATACATGGTTAAGTTTTCAAAGTATTTTTGACATATTTTGACTTATTAATAGACAATTTAAATTTTCGATTTTTGTAAAAATTTTGTTTTTAAACATCTATAAAATTTAATTGGTTGAGCGAAAACTCTTGAAAATTTTATACTAGGTTTATAATAAGTTAAACTTATCGTAACTAAAAAATATCGGTGATGGGTTTACTCAAATTTTTTTTATTAGCCGTTAATGCTCAAATTTGTATAAAATGTGTAAAAATCACGATAATTTGCAAGTTATTTTGTAGATAAAAATTCTTAAAATATTTTCTGTTCATACTTAAGATTCAAAATTTTAACACTAGGTTATCTATAAGCTACTCTTCAAAAATCTTTAAAAAAATTTCTACCGGACTTAGAGGAAAAAATGTTATGACTGAAATTTAAACATTTACGAAATTGCATAAAATAGCGATTTATTCTCAAACGATTTTAAATATTTGTTATAATTCAAAAAGTATAAGTCGCAGATTTTTGAAATTTTTACCAGCTGTTAAGATTGGCATTTCCTTTATGATATATTTTTTTTCAAAATATTATATTGATTTTTAAGCCACTTATAGGCATTTACAATATTCGATTTTTTACATTTTATTTTTATAATAGGTGATAAAAAAAATTTGGCTCCTACAAAATACTTGAAAATTTAATAGAAAATTCCACTGAAGTAGTTCTTAATGTCATTCAAAAATTATTAAAATCAAATAGGCACAATTTTTTTTTATGAGTGTTTGAACAGCGAATATTGACATAAAATTACATGTAAAATATAAAATAATGTATAATATTCTGACTGACTGACAAATGATATCGGTTTTTTTTTAAAATGCTCTAACTCAAAAACGAAAAACCGCAACAACTTGAAATTTTCACCAAATCTTTATATTGACGTTTTCTATACATGGTCAAGTTTTCAAAGTATTTTGACTTATTTATAGACAATTTTAATTTTCGATTTTTGTAAAAAAATTTTTTTTAAACATCTATCAAATTTAATTGGCAGACCGAAAACTTGAAAATTTAATACAAGGTTTATAATAAGTTAAACTTATCGTACCTAAAAAATTTTGGAGATGTTGAAATTATTTAATTTATCAATTACATAAATTCATTATTAATTTTAAAAGTCGCAATTAAGTATCAACGTCAACGTCGTCAACATCACATTGTGTAATGACCAACATACATTATACGATATCACATATATAAATATTAAAATTGATACTATATGTTAATATAAGATATTATTATAATAACTACATGCATTATTTTTAAATAATTTAACTATGTCGCTGTATGTAACTGCCAACCCATCCTAATTGAAAAATATATTTATCGTTTCAAAATAAAATATACTTTTTACAATATTTATAAATAACAATGTATTATATCTTAGACAAACATATTAACTCCGTTCAGAATCGTTATTCGTATACAATGATATCTATCATTGCATTCAAATTTAACAAATCCATTGTAATAATGACCTATCCTATAAACGAGGTGCACTCCACCCCCAACTGTACAGCAGAGCGAGGCCGATCCGGTTCTTTTTTTAAATGATTTCATTACTTTTCGTTGCATCTTGTAAAAGCTAATATTAGATATTTATTATTGTTGTAAATCATAAACTGTTACAGTTATAAAATATAATAATACAATAAAATAACATATATTTAGTCTACAATTTCAAATAATTCTCATGACATCTATAATTTTTATAGTATGAAAAACTAGAAGTATTTTAAAAGTATTCGGAATACTTTTGAAGTATTCTAAATAATGTATTCGGAATAAAATTTGTATTAAGTACTTTAATAGATATTCAAAACACTATTTTTTGTAAGTATTTGAGTATATATTCAAAATACTTTTAAAAAATATTTTATCCAAGTCTGCTAGTCATTGTATATAATGTTAAAACTGTTTTGGGCAATGTGAATATTTATGATAAAAAATGTGAAACAAGGAGATGCAAATATAAAGCTTCTGGAATTTTATGCAACTCTAAATACCATATTGGTAATACTTATAAAAATAAATAATAATATAAATAAAATATATAAGATAATATTATACCTATGTATTTTGTTCACTTGGCAACTTTTAGTGTCGGCCATTGTATATAATGTCTGGTTTAAGTGAATAATTATCTACATGGCTTGAATAACTCAGACATCGTAAACTTTGTCCGGTCAGTGTTTACAACATAGACATATTAAGATATCTCAATATGTCTATGGTTTACAATGATCATTTATTCACTTGCACCGTAACATGTATATATATATATATATATGTAATCATATTTTTACTCTAAATCAATAAGACTTTTTTATTTTTTGAAGAGCATAAAGTTTCACGAAAGTGTGATAGCGTGAAAAATTATAAATTATACTTTGAAATTCCTCAAATATACTGAAAGGTTAAACGAATGCAGAAATATAAATTATGTTTTATAATCAAATACATAAACATTTTAGAAAGAATAAATGTAATTTACTTCCATCTATCTACTATTTTTTTAAGCTTTGTAGTAAAGTATTTGTTTTTTCTTTTAAAAACCTATTTTCACAATAGGAAATTATTAAAAAATAAAATTGTTATGTTGTACCCCTTTAAGTATGGTAACAACTATCAATATTTATCTGCGTTTATTTTCCTTAAGTTCTTACTACCTATTTTACTATATTGTAGAGAAATCGAATAAAGCGAATAAATATTTTAATGGTGTTATAAATTTATATATAGTAGTTATTATATATAAATTTATATATAGTAGTTACTATTTGAGTTGTTTATTTTTTATGTTCTACAGATTTCTAGATCGTAAATATTCGATTTTATTTAAAAATTTCTAATCTCACTCTAGTTTACATTGAATTTAAATCTTTCTTAATTTCTTTAATAAATATGTAATAATGGTATGTTATTTTAAAACATGATTACCAATGTCAATGCTTCTACGGATAACGGTGTATCATATCCATAAATATTAACATTTCACTTTTACTTATATGATTTATTTGGTAATTCAAAACGACTAGGAGTCTGTAAAGTGTTTACTCATATATATATATACAACTATATTAAACTCCGAATACCTAATGTTTGAATTGATTGGTAGAAAAAGTACAAATTGCAAGACTTATTTGGTTGATGTTTGGTCATGTTTGTTATGGTCTGATTGGTTGTTGGATGCAAGTTAATGATTTTTTTAACTCAAGTTAACATGTAACAATAAGAAAAATGTACAAGTTAAAAATTAATTTAATTTTTGGTTAACTCAGTTAAGTTAAAAGTTAATACAAATTTTTTCAACAATTTATATTAAGTAAAAAAAAAAAAATAATAAATAATTAATAATTTAATAATTTAATTAATGTTGTTAAAAAATAAAGTACATTTATGTTGTATAATTAAAATATTAAGCTAAAAAAAAGATATTTTTTTTATTATACAAAGTTATCCTACTTTATTTATAAACAACGTTAGCTAAATTATTTATTATAGTGTTTATACTTTGTATATAATTTTAAATTATTATGCATGTAATTGAAGTTTTTAATTTATAAAATACAATAGCCACCTTTATTAAAAATAAATAACTTCAAATTCAATATTAGTTGTTATAAATTATTGATACAAATTGTTGAAACATATGATGAATATTATTAGTTTTAATATTTTAATTATGAATGTACATACCACAAACAATCTGAATACTGAAAAATTATAGGGTCCATATCATCGCACAAAATCGTAAAATCAATAATTGGTTTTTACTTTTGTTTATTTTGAATTTTAGTATTTGTATATAATGACGTCACGCCTCGTTGATTGTCGATAAAAATAATATACCATTTATCTTATATAGGTACTATTATTGTTACTTAATAGTTGTTATAGTTAAATTAATGATATTTAAAACATAAAATCTTTTTATTATCAAATATATTTTATTATATACAGAGTACTCTTTTAGATTACAGAGTGATTGAAAGAAATTAAAATTTTTAATTTTAATGTATAAATTAAAACAGATTGTATGTATTCTTAATAAATAACAATAAAAAAAAATTAATCAATTCACGATAAATATTTAATAATATGAAAATAAATATACTAAAATAACAATATGAAAAAAAAATGAAAAACATCAATCGAAAAAAGAACCGGATGGGCCTCGCTCTGCTGTACAGTTAGGGGTGGAGTGCACCTCGCTTATAGGATAGGTCATTATTATAATGGATTTGTTAAATTTGAATGCAATGATAGATATCATTGTATACGAATAACGATTCTGAACGGAGTTCATATGTTAGTCTAGAATATAATACAATGTTATTTATAAATATTATATAAGTATATTTTATTTTTAAACGAAAAATTTAGAAAAACCGAAAATTTAAATTGTCTATAAATAAGTCAAAATATGTCAAAATACTTTGAAAACTTGACCATGTATAGAAAACGTCAATATAAAGATTTGGTGAAAATTTCAAGTTGTTGCGGTTTTTCGTTTTTGAGTTAGAGCATTTTAAAAAAAAACCGATATCATTTGTCAGTCAGTCAGAATATTATACATTATTTTATATTTTACATGTAATTTTATGTCAATATTCGCTGTTCAAACACTCATAAAAAAAAATTGTGCCTATTTGATTTTAATAATTTTTGAATGACATTAAGAACTACTTCTGTGGAATCTTCTATTAAATTTTCAGGTATTTTTTAGGAGCCAAATTTTTTTTATCACCCATTATAAAAAAAAAATGTAAAAAAATCGAATATTTTAAAGTGGCTTAAAAATCAATATAATATTTTTAAAAAAATATGACATAAAGGAAATACCAATCTTAACAGCTGGTAGAAATTTCAAAAATCTGCGACCTATACTTTTTGAATTATAAAAAATATTTAAGATCGTTTGAGAATAAATCGCTATTTTATGCAATTTCGTAAATATTTAAATTTCAAACAGTCATAAAATTTTTTCCTCTAATTCCGGTAGAAATTTTTTTAAAGATTTTTGAAGAGTAGCTTATACATAATCTCGTGTTAAAATTTTGAACCTTAAGTATGAACAGAAAAAATTTTATGAATTTTTATCTACAAAATAACTTGCAAATTATCGTGATTTTTACATATTTCGTATAAATTGGAACTTTGAGCACTTATAAAAAAAAATTGTGACTTACGATTTTAGATTTTTTTTATCAGTTAAGGAACAACTTATAAGAAACCTTGTATTAAATTTTCAAAATTTTCTAGGCAGCCAAAAAAATTTTATCGTTATTTAAAAAAAAAATACTTAAAAATATTGAAAATTTCAATTGTCTATAAATAGCTTCATAAAAGTCAAAATACTTTGAAAATTTAATGGTGTATAGAGAACGCTAATCTAAACATTTGGTGAAAATTTCAAGTATATACATCGATTAGTTTTTGAGTTATAGCAATATAAAAAATTTGATTATGTCAAAAACTGGTTTTGCGTAAAAACTCCCGTTTTTCCCAAATTTTTTTATAGTTTTTCCCGTCGCATTTAAAAAATATTGGAAATTTTTAACTTTTGACCCCCCAAAGTACCAAATAGATTCACTTTCCTTTCAGAAAAGTTGCTACATAAGGCAATCGAAGCATTTTTACTGCCCCAAAACGTGTCGACAGACAAAAAAAAAAAAAAAAAAAACACACATCATTGTAAAATCAATACATTCTTCACTCCGTTCAGAATCTAAAAATTAATTTAGTAAGTTAATAGTTAAGTTAATGTAAATCCAAAATTTACTAGTTTAATTAAAAAGCTATAATAAAATAATCTTTTTAACTCGCCCAACCTTGGCAAATAGGTACAAATCGTTAAAAATGATTCATTTTATCATAAAATACTCTTCATAAATTTTGAAGATTTTTTCATCACATATCGCATATTGTCTCATTCATATAATAAATATACATATGTACACTTCTGTGATGTTATCTCATCATCTACTTACCTGTTAAGAAATAACACACGAGATGCTTACGTACATAATATACGATACACTATATGTATATGATATATAATATCGCCGGTGACCTTTAATTCATTTTTATTTAGATCTGTTTTGAGAGCATACATTTAAGTCCCACCGTACCTTGGGTATTTAAATATATAGCGGTTTATGTTTCTTTACGAAACAAATATTATTCGCTAAAATATTTTCGTCGGTAAGTACATCAATAATAATTGTTATTATAAATGGTAACGCATCAATTAAAATTATATTTTTTTAATAATTACGCGGAATTATGATAAAAAAAAAAAAAATACGCGTGTACAACCAGTTCTTCCTTCATAATATAATAATACACATATATACACGTACACATAATATATAAGTCGATCTCGGCAGGATGTACTGCTGCGTGTATCTGGCGCGGTGGCGTGCCCTCACCGAAATTCTTCGTTCGCTTTTTACCTGTTTTATTCTCCCACCACGTCACAGCACCTGTTACCCGTTCTGCCCGTTCCGCAATAATGTACCTACCTGTAATGAAGTCACTCCAGCGTCGACGGTAGTGCTGTGTTCGCGTCGGACTCCAGTGCATTACGCGTAAACCGTCTTATATGTGCGTGACACTATTATACGTTCCGAAGCTCGCTGCTTTTGCTATTTATTAATACATAAATGTTTACCTAAGTGTTTACACACGGACCGCGGTCGACGTCGTAGCCGGTGGTCGCCATCGTTTTGTTTTCGTGTTTTCTCCTGCTACGCGAATCGTCCGAACCACGGTTGTTCGCGTAACTATCCGTTTTTGCGCGGTGTACGCAAAGAACGTACCTAATATTTTCGTAACGCGTACGTATCACCGTGCTGTGAAGAAACTCCGTGGGGCCGAGAAAAAGGGTACAAAAAGTCAACTGCTCTCGTCGACCTCCGTCGACGACGTGTGTGTATGTTCGGATTATTTTTCAGCAGGTCAGTACATCGTTTGATGAAAACACGTGTGATGTACAACACTGTTTAACATTTATGGCTTAGGTAACATTTATATTACCTATGGTGTAACGTGTGTACGGATGACATATATTGTATTTTAAACGTTCCTGTTGCGCCGCACGCTTTCCGCGTAACTCGCATCGTCGCTGTGCCGTACGTAATGTCAACGGTCCGGTACAAGATTTGTCGTCTCTGCAGTCGTGTTGGTTACATATCTCACGCGTACCTGTTTAACTGTTTAGGTTTATTGATACATATTGTATAACATGACGACGGTATTTTGTATTTCTTTGATAGCGCGCTCAAGAGTCATTGTCGGTTTCAACAGAAAAATGTATATAATATCAAATCTCTATTCGTCATAGAGTCGGCTCTTTCAATTTTTCCAATTGGAAACAGATAGATTTCAAAATAATTTATTACCATTCGTATGAGTATTTTAAAACAGTAAATATACAATATGTATATAAATGTATATGTAAAATACAATATAACACAATGGCGTAGCCAGGGGGCTGTGGGTGTTGTAACTCCCCCTTTTTTTGTTATTAGGAATAGTAGCGAACCATATAATCATATATTTAATCATATAATGTTATTGTTTTTTTTGTTATATTATTTTGTATATTACGACACGCGCTATCAACGGTAACGCCAATTTTTTTAATCATATTCTCTCGAAAATATGACAAATAAGCGACTAAAATGAGAAAATTAGGTTTTTTTTTTTTATTTCAATGGAATCAAATAAATTTGTTAATAAAGTATGACAGTATTAAAAATATTTTTTATGTATATTTATATATGTATATTTACATAACATCTTACTTCTCCTTCCATAAATAAATCCTATGGACGACTACGAGTTGGTTCCAATAATTATTGTCGAATTGTTTCCTGGGTTGTCTACAGGTGACAAACCTACGAATTGGTTCCCGTAAGTCTTCATCACCTTGTTAAATTAACTTTTCAAATTATTATTATTATGATATATTCAACTAGCAACAATTTCCTTCCCATTTATACAGACTTAGGACGGTTTAGAATAAAAGATATATGAAATATTTCATAAATCAGTTTAATATTTCAAACACTATCTAAAATAACTAGGTACGGTTAAAAATGTTGCTCAGTGTTATTTATACATAATATACGTGGTTAGGTTAATAATATTAATATTTTTGCTTGTAACAAATAAATTAAAATTAAAACTAGAATAGGTATATAATAAGTTTTCCTTAAATCAATAATATATTATCATAATAAGGTATGAATATACAACATACATTTTGTATATTTACACATTTAATATTTTGTACATAAATTGTAAGTTCGAAATTCGGCCATTTTTTTAATTTTTAATATTTGGGAATCTACTCGAACAGTTGTACGCTGGAAAGCAATTTTTTTGGGAACCGAATCGTACATTTGATTTGACCCAGGAACCAATATCGTATTTACCAATCCTATTTATGCCATTGTTTATAATATGAGTGTATATGTCTTCTTCTTCTTCTTCTTCTACTTCACCTCCCTCCCAACTATTTGGGGTCGGCCACCCTTGTCCTACACCTCCACTTTACTCGGTCAATCACATCTCCTCTGCACACACCGACAGCCCTCATATCATTCTAAGTCTCCAACCATCTCTTTTTTGGTCTTCCTCTTCCTCTTTTCCCTTCAACGTCCATCTTCATAACCACTCTTACTGCATTCGTTCCCTCTCGCCTCATCACATGCCCAAACCATCTCAGCCTATTTTCTCTCATCTTGTCCACAATTGGCGCTACACCAACACTACCTCTCACGTATTCATTCCTTATTCTATCTTCTCTTGTCACTCCACTCAACCATCTAAGCATTCTCATTTCCGCGACACTCATACTTTGTTCTATTCTCCTGTTAACCGCCCAACACTCTGAACCATACAGCATAGTTGGTCTCACTACATTTTTATAAAATTTACCTTTCAGCCTAATTGGAATTCTCTTATCGCATAACACGCCCGATGCTTCTCTCCATTTCATCCACCTAATATGAGTGTATATGTATAGGTCCTTTACGGTCAAATATGGATCTTAGTATTTATAGTATATGATATCCAATATTTCTATACTATAATATAATTTATTATATAGGTACTAATTATATGTGCAATTAATATTAATTTATAAATAAACGATTACTTTGTACATTTGCATCTTGAGTTTTTCTTATTAATTTTATTAAAACAATTCAATAAATCGTATGCCTATTTCGTCAAAAATAGCATATTGATTGAAAAATTGTAGAGTTGGATGAGTACTGTTTATTGATATCGAGTCGAGTTTCAATAATTTCAAGTGCTTGAAAAATGATGAGAACTAGAGAAAAAGTCGAATACTCGACAACTTGAATTACTAAGTACTAGGAAAAAAAGACGAGTAGTTGAAAAATATTGAATACTTGAGAAAACAGTCGTGGTTACCAATATGTAAAAAATGCCGTAGTCATGATGATAAAATATCAAAGCAATAACAATCTACTATTAATTGTATTGCTATAATGTTTCTAAATAAAAGCAAAATAAATAAAAAAAAAAAAACAATCTACTATTATTAAATAAAATCATCAATTTCCCTGGTGTTTCCTACCGAAAATATCTGTCTCCCAGTTTATTCATAGGTCTAACATTTATTCTTCAAAAAATAGTGAAATTAACTCGAGTAAAGTCAAACAATAGATTAAGTTGAATAAAATCTAGTATTCGTATTTACGAGTACAACATTTTATTTTGTCGAGTCTAGTCGAGTCCAGTCGGCTTGAAAAATGGTACATAATTCAGTACTTGTCCAACTTTAGAAAATTGTATAAATTCGAACTCACAATGTACTGTTTTAAATAATAAATGGGAAATTTATTATTAACTTTACTTCTATTTCTAGAGCAAAATTAAATGCTTTGTAATATATAGGTACATATAATTTTAAACTATACTACCTAATTTTCTTATGAATAATTTATAAAACCATCGATTCTAATGTATTGGAATCAAAATATCGTAATTATATCTTCTTCCAAGTACAACTCTATGCTGAGAATTTGTACTCGTTAGCGTAATTTTTTTACTACTCAACAGTTTCTAAAGAGGTGTAATGAAATAAAGTTGACCTAGAGAAGTAAAACAACATATTACTTATATACAAATGAAACTGCACGCCAAACTTATTATTTATAAACTAGTTTTTAAATGAAATACCATTTTCAATGATTATATGAAATAAGGCCATGGACCTCGTGTAATACGAAATTAAAACTTTTCAAAAAATTTTCGAAAATATTTCACCCTTAAACTTTATTTTTAAAACGATATTTAATTCTCTAGACAACATAGATTAACAATATTTAAATTAAACAATTAATTTGCATCTATAGTTTTTATAATTACATTTTCAATTAAAAACGCTTTTCAAATAATTTGATACAACGATTAAAAATACCAAATTATAACAATAATTAACTGTGTAGGCTATACTTATTTTAATCTCTTTCAATTTGATGTAGTTATTCATAATAGAGCATCTGATAAACTTTTGGAGCCAAATATCTGATATTGCATTTATGATTCAATTTTAAAATTAATATGTAGGTAAGTTAAGGATTTTTAGTCATTTAAATATTTGATAAAAAAATTGATTTATTAATTTTCACTTATATAATAAATCACATTTTTATTTTATAACACAAAAACATATTGAAAGAGTAAATAATAATGGGCCCAAAATTTAAATGTATTATTTTGTTATATAATTACATAGCACACATTATATTTATGTATAGTTAAACATTTCTTATCTATATAATATATATTTTATTAGATTATATATCATATTAGAGTTTTGAATAATTTACTATTCTCCATGAGGGAGTTTATTGATTCTGCCGACTATCGATTCCGCCGAAGATTTATATATGTATATAAAAATATAACATACATATTTTAATATTAAAACGTTTTCGGATTTTGTAAATATATAATATTGTTTCCAGCAGACGTCCATTTTCGGCGATCCCGACAAATTTTATTATTAGCTCAGCTGTGAACTTTTATTGATTATTTTAATGTAAGTTAGATTGGTATACTATCATTGGTATAATATTACATGTTATATTAAATCCATAAGGTCATTAGGTTTTTATATTCTGGGTCTTCGTTTTCAATACAAAAAATTATTAATACTATAGATTTATTCATTATAATCCTACTTTAGTAACGTCTATAATATTATAGTCATGTAATCGTTTTATTTTGTGGATTTGGGGTGCCTATAGATATATTAAAATTAAAATTAAATTTTTATTTAACTAAAATTAACTTTGAAATCTTTTATAGTAAATGCAAACATTTATTTTTAATATTTATTCTATAACATTTATATGTTCTTTTTCTTACTTAGCTTCGTGCCACTATACCGTCGTGCTACATATGGTACATATATATTATATATAATATATATAATGTAATGTGTATATTGTGATATTACATGTATATATATTTTTGGCGGAATTGATAAATAAAAATATTCGGTGCAATCAATAGCCAGCTCAGTCGTTAGATTTCTTACTGGTCAAAAGACCTTTTCAGCAAAGTCGATTTACACCCCTCCACGAGACTATGATACATAGCTAATGGATCAATGAAATGTTATTATTTTATATTAAATAACCCTTTTGGTGTTATTTCACTAGTGGATGCTCTATGCTCATTATTAGGTAACAAGGATTTTAAATTTCTAATTTGGTGAGTGCTGTATAAATGGACTTTGTGAAATATTTTGAGTTTTTATTATCATAAAATTTAGTTCAATCAAGTATTGCATTTTTCTAAACCTTAGTAAGTAGGGTTTTATTTAATTTAAACGTTTTAAATGGATTTTTTCGTAATTATACGTGAAAAAAATTAATTTTCGGTTTTAAACAGAAAATTGATTTATATAAATATAAATGTATGTATATAAATAAATGTTTAAATATTTTAAAAGAAATATTAAAAAAATATTTTTTAATAATCGATATTCATGGACTTATATGTATAGGGAACATTTAAGTATTGCGTCAGAAGAAAGGTTAAGGTTCGAGAAATATAACAGTACCTCACATGAGGGGAAGCGGGCTATATCTCAAATCTGATGTCAACATCATATCTATCAAAATTCAAATAAACGCGCGAAAAAAACAAAAGTTGATGTATTATCAATCGTATTGAAGACATGTTAGTTATCTTATTATTCTTATTATTATCTTTATTTTGATAATTGAAATAATTAATTTTATTATTTAGAAAAAAATAATTTAGAAGTGTAAGTTGGAGGAGTAAGTAGTCACTATCTGACGAATACAGTCATGGGGGATTAAACAATTTCTAAAATGTTAAAAAATGTGTTTATTTTATATTTGAATGCTCCAATATCAATTAATAGATTAATAAATGATCTATTTAATAATTTTAGATATTTACATTTCAGACAATATTAGTATGTTTAGTAGGAGGTTAAATAAAACCTAATTATTTTTGTTTAAACTTAAGATATTCATTGTTAATAAAATTATTTTAGAATATGAACGTTAATTATTGAATAAATAAAAAAAATATCTGTTATTATTTTGAAATCACAATACTATTTTAAAATTTAAAATAATTGGACCTTCGTTATAATATTTAGCACAGATATATATTTTCCCTTTAAATATCCTTCGAGTTGACAATTCGACCTTCTCAGTCATAATTATAGTTCAACTTATTTCCTCTGATTGAGTTAAAATTTTTAATTTTTTGTTTTCCAATTATTCAGTCTATTTGCACCTCATAAGTTATAGAAAACAATTTATTTAAAATTTTGTAATCCAATAATATATTTGAGTAAATTAATATTTATGTCTCTGATTCAGTCAAAAAACTTCCGATTTTTATTGAATCTTCCTTCTCTTATAAGTTATAATTTACTTTGTAATAAATTTGCAATTATTTATTAATCATATATTTATATGTTAATACTTTATTCAAATTTTTGTTTTAAATACTCCTAAAAGTATAAGTATTTAGTAGGTTTTTATTAACAAACAAGTACCAACAGATATTCAATAATATTAATAATATTAATTTTACAAACTAGTATAGGTTAAAAAAGATATTTTAGAAATGTTTAAAGTTACAATAGTTATTATTAGTCTAAATCAAATTATTATTTTATAAACCAAAAACCACCTATCTAGATTGAATTTCATCACGTACTGCATGTACAGTAATAGTTACTTTGGTGTAGGTACTCGTACATTTACAAAATTATCATACAATTTTTAAAAACTTTAATATGTTTATAATCTCTTAGTTGAATCCAATAATTTACTTTATATTATAGTTATAATTATTTTACTTGTGTTATTTAAGATTAAGAATTATATTCAATACCACCCAAGAGGTTTTGATACAATTATTAGCTCTGATACCTCAATAGATTGCTCTGCTATACATGTATATACATAATATGTTTTATGCATGTCTAATAAAGTAATATATGCAGTTTAATATCGAACTTAATATTTATGTAAAAAATAATGAAAATTCGGACTTATCAATACTCATAATATAGGTAGGTATATTATAATGTTGTATACGATATACTTATTAAATAATTTATTTTAATATTTTTAACATAATTATATACATTTTTGAGATAAGAAAATTATTAATATACTAACCCTATTCTAATTTTTATTTTTATTCAGTATTTATTAATAAATAAAACCACTTATAAGTACTAATTATTATCTTTTAAAATATGTTTTATTTAATTTCTTGAATTTAGAATAGTCATAAACTTATAAACAAAGAAGCATTAACTAGTTTAATTTTTATAATTTATAATTATCAAATTATTGGCTATTATTAAATAAACGCAATGATACACTTTTCTTTATATTATAGATATAGGATAAATACAAATATTTTTTCGGGATATACCGATCCATGTGCATACTAATTACTATACATTTAATGTATTCAAATAAACAGGCATTGCTTTTTTAATTTTAAAATAAAAAAATTACTTTGTATAGGTACATTTTATAATCATAGTATTAGCCATGTTGTGTAATATATATATATATATATATATATATATATATATATATATATATATGTATATGTGCAATTTGAGTAAAAAAGGGATAATTTAATTTATTGAAAATAGGATGTTGAACGATTAATTCATAAATAAAATTTGATAAAAGGAAAACTTACGATCATTATATAATTAATGGTATTGAAAATAATATTAGTCTGAGATGATAAAATAAAAAAAAAATCGACTTAATCTTAGATTATTTAAATGTTTAAAATAAAATAAAATAAAATAAAATACTTATTTTATCAAAATTACAACAAGCGTAAAAAAGTTAATAATAAATGTATTTAAATTTAGATTTATAATACCTACATATTATAAAATTAAAACATACTATTTCGTTTTTTTTTCTATCTACGAAAGATATACATTATCATTTATTTTAAAATTATAAATATATTGTACACGAATTCCAAAAGCAACATTCAAATGTGTTTCATAATGTTACCTAAAATATTTAATGAAAATATAATTTACTAAGTAATAATCCTTCATCTCAAAAAGTATTCCAATGAGTTTTCAATTGTTGAATTTTGAATTTTTATTTCAATGACTAGTCTAGTGCATGAACATAATAAATTTATTGGCAGGTACTATCGATGACCGACCATTATAATAAGAAAAACATTTTTATAACACAGTAAAAAATAAAAATCATTATTAGACATTATTCCTAATATCGTTATTGAATGCAGAATGGTTAAGTTAACGGATTTTATAAGAAAATTAATAACTGTACAACAGTGTTAAATTTTATCATTTTGCTCATCTGTTCCGCCAGTCAAACGCCTTCAATATAAAATGTAATACAATAAACTCATATAGGCGTCCTGGGAAAATAAAATGATGCAATATAATATTTATATACATGCGTATAACATATATAATAACACATTTCCATGTTATAGTCCAAATGTGAGTGAAGTTGAAGAAATAATATATTATTTATTCTTATATTTTATATCATTATGTATTATACTATATTAACTTGAATACTTATGCAGGTACTTTATCCGTACCATATGGACTGTGTTTTTTTTTTTTATAGATTGGAGTGCTAATAATTCTATTAAACCGTTATTATCGGAAATTAAATTAACTATTATACCCTATGCCTGTATACATAAATTATATTTTTCTTTTATCCCATCAAATACATTTTTAAAACTCTCATTTTACAATACTTACTAGTTACTACAACTTTTTCTACCTCTCTCAATTGTTGTTAAGCCTAAGGGACTTCATGACTTCATGACTAGATCATTTTGTATACGACAAAAGTATCATTATTTCTAAAAATCTATTTTAATTCTGTAATCAGTTTCTATCCAATCATTCTGCGGTTTGTTTTATAATCGAAGCTGTTCTTATGTTATGTATAGATTATCTTTAAGCCTAAATCAATATGATAAATATTTTCTTTTATGTATAAAACTTAAATTTTTTAGGTATTTAGCATAAAAGTATTAATTTTTTAATGGTAAAATATTTTACACTATTCACAGATTTTGTGAAATGATATAAAATAAATATACATATTAAATATAGATTTGAAAATAGTTGTCCTATGATTTATAAACAATATACTAACCAATAATTGTTCTTGAATACATTTTATATACTATTAAGAAAAATTAATAAATGAACGAGTAGATACGATTATTTAAACAAACACTACAGTCCATCTACGACCATATTTAACTTCACATTCTCTCAATCTGGTATTTAAGTTATTCAAGACGCCATCAGACCTTCATCATAGCTTTGTCTGAATCACTTTCTTTTAAATATAAATTTATAATCCATATTCATTATTCTTCATGAAACGTGTCTCGTATACCTATTATTATTACATTCATTATTTCATATAATTAAAGTGATATAGAATATGGTTGATAGATATAGAATAAAGATACTTTATTATAATGTAAATGTACCAATTCAATTATATTTCTTGCTACGTACTATCTTCGTATACACTTATAATTTATATTGTATAATAATAAATAATAAAAAGTATCGTACATGTTATATATAGTTTTGTGTATTATTTAAATATAAGGCAACATTTTCATATCCTTCAATTTTATTATTTTTATTTTAAATAGTTATGAATATTTTTTTAATAAAAATATAATACAAAATTAAGTTAATAATTTCAAAGAACTATTAGAGTTTAGTTTATTTGTTCTATATTTCATATTTATTTATTTTTTTTTTTACAACAAAAAGTAAAGTAACTAATTAAATTACACGAATTATGGTTTTTCTTTTTAGCAATTTAGTAATAAATGTAAATACAGATTGTGAAAATTAAAATTGAAATAAAAAAATAAAATAAATAGTTATACTCAGGCATTTCTACTTATATTGTTTATCTTAAATAATAATTTAAAAAAGTACCGACCGAATAAATAATCAATACAACTCATTCCACAGGTAAAAACAAACATTTTATAATAGTTAAGCAGAATTTTTTTAGTGTTTATACAACTTGTGAAGTAGGTAAATCTGTGATTTTGAATAACTACTTGAATACTATAATATTATAGTAATATTATATTATTTATAATTTTTAATTATATTATTATATTATAATATAATAATTCACCCATGTATACTCGTATAAATGATTTTAAATTACGTACTCCATGTAAGATGTGACACTTAATCGAATGCCATTTCGTTTCGCATTCTTTATAGAAATTACATTCAAATATTCAAAGGTGTGTATTAATGTTATGTGCATCTAGATAGGTATTCCAGCCAACAAAAATAGTTGTATGTATTATATGCTTGTTCGTTAATTATATTATTATGTTGATTCCGTAAATATCAAATCTCAAATTTGAGATTTTAAAGTGAAAATAGAAAAGAAAAATTAACTGTCTAATATTACTAGAGTGTAACAGACATCTGAGTATACAGTAGTCTTGATAATATTTAATTTAATTTTAATGTCAGATGTATAGTAAAATATTTTGTATAAAACTGTTTATTTCTTAAATTATGATTTCACGATAGTTATTTGGATATACTGACAAGTAAATTATACAAACGCATAATGCTTTCATTTTTTGTGTGAATATATAATAAAAGCCAATTTAAATTTCACAGTTAATATTGAAGTACCGTTGAGTAACTTTAATATTTTAAAATAAAATATTAAAACTTTTATCATACATAAGATCATTATTTTAATTTGTACTTAATAATAGTATTAACTAAGAAATATTTGTATAAATTTATTATAAATTATTAATTATAAAATGTTTTAAATTATTTATTTACCTTAGTTACCTAGCAACTACCTTAACTTAATGATAACTATAGAAAACACATATAACATATATAAAGTATAAGGCTTTTGTTTTGTATTGAAGCACCGATATTGGTAGATTAATTTAAGTAAATTTAAGTAATCACAAATTTAATGTTAATACGAAGTTTTATATAGAAAAATGCAAAATATTTTTTGTAGAATTTAGATAAACTTGATTTTATATGGGCAGCGCGTGAATATAAGTGTGAATGTATACCTTGTCTTGTTATATTATAGGTACTTAAGTTAATATTATAATAGAATTGATGGAGCAACGAAGTATTTATGAAAACGTGAGTTAGCTGCGATAATAATACGTTCATATATTTGCGTATCGAAATCTTTTATAGTACTGATCACGTTCTTCTTTTAAACAAACTAATCGAATTTGCCAGTCACTTGCGTTAATCTATTGTAAATTCGATTAATTTTTTCTCATATTAAATATTTTGCTGTAATATGTTTACATTATTATATTTTTTTTTTGGTATAAAAACAACAAATGCATGTACGCGAACGCACGTCGCAGTCGCGTCACTGTGTTTGCCCGGAAAATGATTGTGCTATTTTTTCTTACTATTTTACATACAATTCTCTCGATACACATCGTCTGAATATCCGTTATGTAATTTAAAAAAGACGCCATGTGCCCTGGATACGTATGTATACTCACAGAAATAATAATATAATGCAAACAACGGAAAGATATAAATGTGATCTCCAATTTGTCATGGTACATCAACATACAAATATATCATAAAAACATTACCTGTCGTTCACCCATAGACAATTCATATGTGCTAAAAACCGTAAAAATAATATTTAACTTAACATATTATGCTAAGTCGAGACAATAAATATACATTTGACAGCACTTTTGAATTGCAGCAATTGTGTGCAAAATTCTTGTCTATATAGCTAAAAAATTAAAAATAGCTGTACATGCATAAGTATATACATATACTGAAGATTTTTTAAGTAGTGTTCAACTTGTAGAAATCCGTCAAACAAGTATTTTGTTTATTAATTAGAACAATTCGTAAA